>CM076581.1:92698369-93298369 GCA_034641835.2 Pinus albicaulis
TTTTTAGTTTTAGAAATAAATTTTGTTTATTAAATTTATTGTATCCCCATTATTTTTCCATTAACTAATATATATATATTTTTATCAGGAAAATAGCATCAAAAAAGATTTATGTGAATGTTTCTACACCTACGGCAGCAGCTCCCAAATCTACAGTTGCAGCTCAACGCACTATGGATACAACTCCCAAATCTAAAGTTGCGGCTGAACGCACTATGGACACTGTTGGACACAATAAGGACATTGTTGCACACACTAATAAAATTCAAGCAAGTGGGGCACCAGGTTCATTAAAGCTTATTTCTGATTGGAATAACACTGAGGAAATAGATAAAACTAATTTCTCATGATATCTTGAAGACAGTGAAACGGAGGCTGATATACACATCTATCTGCTTTATGGTATGATTGACTTAAATGAGCCATATGATGTGATGGGCAGAGTACGAGACATATGTATGGTCTCGAATACAAACACTATTTATGTTCTTGCAAGGAAGGCTCAGAAACGTGAGAAGGTTAGATATCATCTATCAATCGTCAAGTATGACACAGATGAAATATCTTCAAAATTTTATGAAGAAATATCAAGCAACATTGCAAATAACATTGTAAGTATGCTTATTTTTATTTCCTCTATGCATTATTGTAAGGATGATTCAATTTTTTATAAATTATTGATCATTGACATGTTTTACTTTGTTTCATAGGATTTTGTTCCGAGTCTTTCAAACATGTTTGAAGGTATTTATATGTTGGTGCCAAATGTTATGGATGTGATCAACACTTTCCACAAAGACAAAGCAGAGGAAAGGAAATTGAAGCAAAGAGCAATAGCTCGTGACACTGCAATAGTACAAAGAGGGGATCAACCAAGAGTCACTAAGATGGGTCAATCTAGTAAACTTAAACATGTTTCTTTTGAAGGTGTCGAATATGAAACAGAAAATTATGATAGAATTAGTGAGGAGGAGATTAGAACTGTTGTGCAAAAGGAGAAAACAGATCAGACACCAAAAAGAAAAATCGCCAAAGATGTCTCTCTTTTACCTCATGAAGGAGAGATTGTTTATAAAAGAACTAATATTTTATCCAATAAGACTAGGAAATAAAATATTGGTGAACCTGTAAAGGTCGTGAGTAGCAGTGAAGAACAAACTGAAAGCTCTCACGGAAGCAAAGAAATCATAACACCAGGTGCTGAGTTAGAGGATGGCATTATTAAAACAAAACAAAATGCTATTCGACAAGAGTTGAGGAAGAATAAATTAATTCTGGGTGGCCAAACATTTGAGCTTAAACCAATTTTATAGCCCAGATGAAGGACAATCTCAATATCAAATTAGAAAAGCCCATCACCTACATATACATAATCTGAAAACATTGTTCAGGTTCAATCCATATGCACATGTGGTGGATTATGTGGTTCTTGTCAATCCACATCAGGTTCCCAACAAACAAGTGTTTGACAAGACAAAATGTTTTGATTATAAATATTATGTAATTGGAGGGAACCATTCGATAGAGGCTAAGAGACAATTGACTGCAGAATATCCCAATAACTATCTTTTTCAAACAGTGAAATGCATCATTTACGCTGGCTTAACAGAAATAGAATCAAAGTTATTGGCATGGGATCATAATGCAGATAATGAGTACATAATGAAAATGAATTTCATCCAAAGGGTCAGATTTATTCATAATGAATTCATAGAAAAATGTGGTGGGGATAAGACACAAGTTAGTGTAACATTTCGAAAGGAATGTTTCATGTTGTGGATTATGTGGTTCTTGTCGATCCACGTCAGGTTCCCAACAAACAAGCATTTGACAAGACAAAATGTTTTGATTATAAATATTATGTAATTGGAGGGAACCATTCGATAGAGGCTAAGAGACAATTGATTGCAGAATATCCCAATAACTATCTTTTTCAAACAGTGAAATGCATCATTTACGCTGGCTTAACAAAAATAGAATCAAAGTTATTGGCATGGGATCATAATGCAGATAATGAGTACAGAATGAAAATGAATTTCATCCAAAGGGTTAGATTTATTCATAATAAATTCATAGAAAACTGTGGGGGGATAAGACACAAGTTAGTGTAGCATTTCGAAAGGAATGTTTAATGGAAACAAGTTATCAAATTGATGAAAAAAAAGAAAAAGATGGAAAATTGAATATAAATTTCTTCAAAGGCACAGATAACATTTTTCAGTTGGCATTTAGAACTGGGGAGGTATGGGATTTGATTGATGAGATTTTTTATCGGTGGGAGAATATTTCCATAAAAATTAGAAGGTTAGAAAGAGTAAACCCATAATATGTACCAACAGTAAGGCGGGTCCTGAAATGAAGCAGCTTCCAAAGGATATGACTATCACACCTTGGAGAATAATGCAAGGTGTGAAGGATGATAAATTAGTCAAATCAGTATTAGCCCATGTGAAGTCGGGTGAATTATCAATGGAAGAAATGTGTGCAGAATTTCAAAAGTAAGTTTCTTGAATTATTTCTTATTTTTCTTTCATTATAATTTTCTTTTAAATAAAACATAATGATGTTGGTAGAATTTGTTATACATGTCAGTATATTAATTATTTTAACTTGATTTATTCGGTCAATTTTTTTTTATGAAAATACAAGAACACATGGTTAAAATGTTGAATGAAGACAGTTGGGATGATGTTGTACACAAATACCCAGAAGCAAGTTCTACATCAACACTAAAAGAGTTTTATATTTCATTCAATAAGGTATGTTGATTTATAAATTCATTTTATTCATATCAAATAATACAAGGTGACTGTGAAGACATTACATCACTAATACCTAAAAGGGAATATGGCCTAGTTATTGCAGATATTCCTCATGGTTTAAATTTCCCAAACATTGAATATGATAGAGAACCATATACTTACCAAGCTTTTAGTAAAGTGGTTACGGGTTTTCAAGAAGTGACAACATCACCACTTTGGCGATTTGTGACATTTCATTCAGACACACAGTTTCCAATGTTATTAACAAGCTTCAAGGGTAAAGCAAACTCAAGGATGCAACTTACATGGTAAGATTTTGAAATTTTATGTTTGATTCCTCCTAAATTTTTTTATTCATGTAAAATTTAATTGAACTTTTACTATGTTATGTTACAGGCAAAAGTCAAATATTGTTTCTTCCGAAGATCAGCTTATTATAAATGATTGTGAGTTCATCCATGTTGAATGTTGGACAAAAGACGATAGCTATAAGCATATTATTATGAATCGAGTAGATGGGAAGAGTCATAGTCAAGTATTGGTTTATGATGCAGTTGTAAGAAAACTAACATATGAGGATAAAGATGGAAAAGGAGATATAGTTAACATTTATCAAAAACCACAAGCATTGATTAACTATATTATAGATCTATGTTCAAATGAAGGAGAATGGGTTTTGGATTTATTCTCAGGTTCAGGTAAGTTTTATTATACAAATTTAAATTTAAATATTGTCTTTTTTACTTTTTATGTTTCCATACTAATTTTTTTACTTATTTTTTTTGTGCTTGATGATTAGGTACAACACTAGCATGTTGCCTACTAAAAGGAAGAAATTGCATTGCCATTGAGAAAGACCCAGTTCAATGCAAATTTATTCAACAAAGAATTAACACTCTTAAATTCCTTCTAGATGCGAAGCAAGAAGTTGGTTTGAGGAAAGGAGATTTTAATGAATTACGTGTGGCAAAAAAAGCAAAGGAACCTCAACCACCATTATATGGAATGATTGGAAAGGGACACTTTGGAAGATTTGCTGACATGAAAGATCCATTAGAAGACGAAAATGATCAAAATGAAGAAGAAAATGTTGCCGAAGAAGCCATCAATGTTGTTCTAGATGATGTTGAAGATGTATTAGTTGATATTGTTGATGATGTTTAAGTTATGCTTGCAAACAAAGCTTATTTTTGAGAACTATTAACCAGTTTTACTTGTAATGTTTAGACTTTGATATTTTATGAGAATAACCGTTATTTTTTGCAAAAAACATGTGATTGCTATTATTTTTTGACATAAAATTCAATAAAAATGTTATTTTCTTAAGTTTTTTTGTTAAGATTCTCCCAGATCATTAGTTTATTTAACATGTTTTTTCCAACAAAAAGTCTGTAAAAGTGTATTTTTTGCATTGTATTTATATTGAAAAATTGTATTTTTTTGTCATATGGTTCAAAATATTGGTTTTTTAGTGACAATTATTTGATCTGCATTGAAAAATTATTTAACAATACATAAACATGTCGAAAATATAAACTTTAGAATATTGACCCTTTTTCCATGTTTTATCTATGTGAAAAAGTGAAGATATCATTACAAGTTTTTATTTTAAAAAAAAATATTTTTTTTATTTTTAAAACACAAGTACATAAATGCACTTTAAAATAAACATCTCATGGAAGAAGAAGACATTAGAAAATATATAGTGTCAAAATAAATCCTATAAAAAAACGTTGGTGATGATACACCACCACTATTCAAAATCGACATAAAAAATATCACATAAAAAAAAATATTATAATAAAAAAAAAAAAAACAAAATGAAAAAAACTTAAACTGCCAAAAACATGCTCAAATTTTTTTTTCTTGATTCTGCATCGCCACTTTTTCAAAATCATGTGTTTTTATTGATACTTCAAAAAGTAGGTAACGATGAGGTTACCTATTTCATCAGTAACAGTGTTTTAAGTAACCATGTTATTCTTTCCCCTTCAAATTTCATTCCTACTCATGATCCATGGCTACTAGATGTAAGTTTCCTTCACTGTCACTTCTAAGCTTCACATCTCTCTCAACACTAAAGATGGTCGATTGAGGGATCCCCCCATAGAATTAACCCTTGTATCTCTTTCCAATGCAATATTGATTGCAAATGCTTTGTCCTCCAAACAAAAAACCCACCTTGAGTAGGGAATATGATGGGTAACATAAGTACCTTAATTGCCTCTAATATCAACCTATACACATAGATTTGGGTAAAACATTTTTATAAATTTATTAACATAATTATTTAAAAATTGAATTAATATAAATTTATCTTACATTCAAAATTATATAATAAATTTATTATTTCTACCCTATTAATTAACTAAAAATTAGATTAGATTATGATACATTAAAATATCAATAAAATACATTATATAATAATTCTAAAACCAACTTAAAGATATGAAATGCTAACAACAGGATGATTGTACACATTTCGAGAATGTACAACTCAAACCATCCACGCACATGGGATGAGAGCCTCTCCTATGTACATCATAGCTATAACCAGTCCCTCCGTAACTCAACCGACCACAACCCCTTTCAGCTGGGCTTGGGATTCTAGCCACAATGTCCCATTGACGTAGCCATGCAATTTGCAGCTACTTAGGCTAATTCGACTCATGTCTAGTCTGAAGATGCCAAGAACAGGTTCATTGAGTGCATTCAGCACATCTGCAAATAGTTCCATGACATATTGGACAGAGATAATCCTAAGTACAAGCAGCGACATGATCAACATCGGGTACCACACAACTTCCATGTGGGCGAAAAACGGTGGCTACAATTGTAGAAGGAGCACCTCGTTGGACCCCACCTCAAGCTTCTCTTGCTCCAATATGGGTCATACATCATCACC
Source organism: Pinus albicaulis (assembly GCA_034641835.2). NCBI lineage: Eukaryota > Viridiplantae > Streptophyta > Pinopsida > Pinales > Pinaceae > Pinus > Pinus albicaulis. The sequence continues at coordinate 92,704,037 of CM076581.1, forward strand.
AAGGATATAGGTGACAATACCTTCGAGCTCAGTATTCCACCATTCCTTGGTCTGCACCTAGTTTTCAATGTGGACCATCTTCGGCCCTACTTTCCACCTCTACTTGACACATCTGACATTGCAGAACAACTCACACAAACAGAGTTAAACCCATATTGCATGGAACAAGCCATACTGATCGGATTATGAACATATATCAAGAACACCTGCCAGCAGAGGATCTAACTATATCAAGTTTTCAAAGCAATTCAACCCCTTCAGCAGGGAAAGTGGCTCACTAGGGACCAAGTTCAACAGAAGTTTCCTCATCTCATGGAGGAACTCAACGCAATGGGACCATTACTTCCTAAGGGGGGAGGAATGATACAAGTGGATATTAGTGGCCACTCGCCTAGTCCACTTGGACCCCCACCATTATTTCTTTTACTTGTTCAGTTTCATTAATTGTAGCACAATTTACTATTTTTGGTAGTTTTTCAGGTCCTGAACTTCCAGAGTTGTTTTGAAGCCCTAAACGATGTTTCTTGGGCATGAAAGGTCCAAAACATATGAGTCTTATAAACTTTATATTCATTGTTAGCAGTTGTATTCCTTATATATATCTTTCTAACGATGTATCATGTGCGTCAAACGGAGATAGTATGCTAAAGCTACGACCCCGGGAAATTGATGTACCAATTTACCCCAATGGGGACCATAGTTTGGTGTTTCATCTCCTAGGGTTAGGTTTTTTGATGTTTAGGGTTTTCCAGTATTTATCAATAATATATAGGCCTTCGAGTAACATTGTAACACAATTTAGAGGAAGTTAGACACCACATCTCTTCTCCGAGATAAGCTACCAGTGCAGTATCTAGTTTATTCCCATTCTCGTTGTCAAACATGGATGTACTTGTAGTCTATTATCTACACCTAATTTACAATACTCGTTATCTATGAAACCAATTGTATAATAGTCTACCACATCGTTGGGTAGAATTACCTCCTTCCTTTCTCCATGTACTTTGTCAATTCGTTTGATTATCATCGGCTTGTATTACAAGTCTTTCTGAGAAACATTGTGTTGTTTCTCACCATCTATACTTGATTGCTCACATACTTCGTGGATGTTCTCCTGAAAGCTGATGAACCCAACTATAAATGAATCCCCATGATCTGAAGTAATCTCCTCTTGTTCTATCCTTGTTGCCTCCTTTTTTCCATCTACACATGAGTGGTCAAGTTCCCAAGGTCCCTTCCAGATAAAACATAGTCCTCTCCTCCTTAGTTAATTCTTGTTGTAGGTTTTTTTCTTTCTTCCTCCATCAATCCTTCTCAGCTCCTTCCTAGTCAGCACCCTTCTTAGAAATTTTAGGTTTTGTGTGACCAAATTCTCCATTAGATCATAGGATGTTGATGATACAATTAGTTCCTTCTTCCAAATGGTCAAAAGTGTGTATCTCAGTATCTCACAGATGTCAGCATTTCCTTCTAGGAATAAGGACACGATATTTTTCATGATTTATTTGACTTGGTCTAGATGAGTTGATGTAAAAATGGTGTAAAACTTATAGAACACCTAAAATATTAAGTCGTCGCATTCGAGATTCAATATGAATGTCCCAAAGCTAAACTATATCACGAGTTCAAATATTTTGCACTGCTTCTGAAAGGTAGGAAGGATGATGTTGTTCAACCCTTGAAGGGCTTCTACTATTAGCTACAATATATCCCTCATGCTATTATTATTGTAAGGTAGTAGTGGTGATGTTAAAGTTATGATCCTGCTGAGACAAAAAGCAATTGTGAGCCTGCCCTTTTCACAAGGATGATCCCAGATTTTGGGTTGTATTAATGCATTCATGGATGACTTGAGAGCCCAACTGAGTTTCTTCTATTTTGGCTACCCCACCCTGGATATACATGTATCTAATTCCTACAACATATGAAGGTATATGGCTAAATTTGTTTGTTGTAGCTCAAATCCAAGTGTCAAGAGATTATCCCCTCTTCCATGCCCTTCCTTTACTTCCCATGGCCATTTTTGTTGTAGAATGGCATAGACTCTTTTTGACAAAAGGTCTATTGTTCTAGTCTAAAGTGGTATTATTGCAAAAAGGCCCCCATGTTTCTTCTATTTTATCTATAATTTTATGATCGTTTTCTAGGGAAGGTCCCATCTTCACAAAAAGAATCCTTAGATCAAAAATTTGAAACAATCACAAAACTCCCCATCACTTCTTTTTTTAACTATAAAACAATGTTTATTTTCTTTTAAAGGAAAAATCTGATTTTATTGAGGATGAGGGCAACACAATTACAATTAATTTGTTTCCTTTAGATGAATTTGACTTGTTGGAAAGTCTGCTACAACTCCACTTTAATCCTCGTGAGTTGATTGAAATACCAGCTAATACAAATACAAAATTTTAGAAGTTCTTCTCTACATCTAATGCTTCATTTTACTAATAGAGATAATAATGTCACAACCCAAAATATGGATCAACCTCTAAAGAATTTCATATGAAGAAACCTCTTCTATAGATTGAGAAATTCAATCTTTACCCTCGGTGATCGTGGCACCATATTCCACACTTTGATCTGAGAAGTAAATACATCCAACAAGATAGAATTAAACCCCTCTTCTTATGTAAACAACCTCAGCTTTTGATTCAGGAATTCGGTTTCTTATTGGTGCCACGATTTCTGATGATGTACATTCAAATTCAACCTCTACATATAATAAATAATCAGACCAAGGAAGCAACTCGAAAACCCTTCTTGTGATGAAAAAATCAAGCAATTGGCTTTTTCTTTGGCACAACAATTTTTGAAAATTTCTTAGACAATTCAGCCTCCAAATCTTAGGTCAAACAAATCGAGACTAGCACCTCGGTGTGGATTTAATTTCTCCTATGTTGCGATAGCATATGGCCTTTGAGCTTGGTCTCCACAATTTAGTGGATGGGCCCTTCGAATCCTATGTTGCGAACAATCTGTTGTCGCCCCAGGTGTTTCCACAGTTCACTTGTGACATGACCCCTCCAAGGTTGGCTTATGCAAGGTAACCAAATTCCTATTCACTATGATGTGTATGCAAGGGCTATTAACCTTTTCCACATTGTGGCTTGAACATATCCATCCTCTACAACTAATCAATCGGCTTATCGACCTTCACCCTTCTTGCTGTATTATGACTTCTTGCTCGTCTCCTATGGGTTGGAGGAAAGAATCCTCAACCTTGTTTCACGACCTCAATATTTTCTTCTGGAGTCCCCAAATGATGGAATTATGGACTCTCTACCCCTGGTTGGTGACCCGTCCCTAAATATAATGGCTCAGTCAGAGAAGAAAATGAAAATTAAGCCCACCATCACCTCCTAAATCCTTTTGGCACTGTTACAAAATAGTCCAACTTTTGACCAGTTAACAAGGAGGTAAAAAGTGTTCAACCACGCCATATAAAGTTACTGTCTCCGTCCCATGTTGTGAATGATATGTTGAATTACCTCACATCCTTTCGGTTGTTCCTTGTTAGTGCAGGTCTCACACTACTCTCACTCAAATAGATATGTGACTAGTTTCATCCTAAGGACTACAACCCCCTTTTGCTACCAATGACGTGCTTGACCCTTTGACGAGATCAGCAGCGCAGTCTCCCTATGGTGGCCCAATTTCTACTTGAAGCGCTCCTCTTATCATCATGCCTCTCGTCTCTTCGAAACAGTGGATCAGCCCCCAGAATGATTATGTTCCAACATGTAATCAGCATGGCATAACCCCCTGTTGATAGCCATGGTCTCCTCAGAATTCAACGATAATTTGAAATTTTGGGTTAATCTTGATCTAATAATGCCATTCCTCATATATTTCCACACAAACGGATCGACTTGGAAGTCCAAGGACTTTGCAGTTGCTATGTTTTACTACAAGTCGAATGTGTTAAAATATATAATTACTTCTTGCATGCAAAGTTAGACAAATAAGTGAATTAGTTGAGTTGAGTAATAGATAGATCTGATGAGTGAGTTAAGTGAGTTGATCAAGTTCAGTTATGTGAGAGTGTGTGCATGTCAATTTAGGTTAAATACCCTTCACCGAGTTCATTATATTTAGTGTGAGCAAGATTGTGATTGAGATTAATTGAAGAGTCGCAGCTCATTGTTTTGTGTGTGAAATACTTGTGTTATTTCTATGATTGAATCCTCTGACTATCCAACAAATTGGTATCAGAGTGAGGTTACAGAGAACAAGAGAAAGACGGATTTGCAATCATCCATGTGTGAGAAGAAGAATATTTTTTTTCCACGTATTTACGCTATAATGCAGCTGTTAATCATAGACAGAGCATTATAATGTTGGTTCCCACAGCAGAGAATTGCATTACAAGTGAACACTTAATGTGCTTTCCATGCACGCGAGGAGTTCTAATTTTCCGGTGTGTTATAAGACTAATGCAGACCATAGTATTGAGCAGTGTGTTAGCACGCTACAGTATTGCAGTTTGGATGTGTTATTCATTCAACGGAGTAATTCATTTAAAGCCCTATCAAATATTTTACGACTTCGTTGACATGAGTATTTATTATTGAAAATAAGTTGTGAAAAGGGACTTTTGGAGTTTAATAATATAAGTTTCTTTAAAGCTCTTCATAAAGGTGGATTGGATTTGGATACGTGGAGTATTATTTCAAAGGAGATTTTAAAAAGGTTTTTTAAAGTATTGGGAAGAATTATAATAAGTTTTTTTATAAAAGAGCTTATTCTATAAGATTTTTTTTTTATAAGGACTTTTTTTGTAAAGAAATTTTTATATAAAAATAAGAAAATCAAAATCAAAATCAAAAAATAAAACCTAGGGTTTTTTTTCAAGTTTTTTTTTTGAGCTTTGTAAAGCATATTGAAGAGAAATTTTAGGGTTTCAAAAGTGAATTTTTGTTTGAAGAAAGATGGCTACAAGTAGATTCCAGCCACAAATTCCTTCTTTCACAGGGAAGAATTATGATGTGTGGGTGATTAAGATGGAGACCATGCTAAAAGCACATGATCTTTGGGATCATGTCAAGTTTGGGTTTGCAGAACCTCAGATAGACGCAGAAGAACGAGCCCTCGGCAATGAAGACAAAGAGAAATGGAAGAAATATAAGTGGAAGAATGCACAAGCATTGCTTCTAATCCAGAAGGGAGTGGACAGAGTAGTTTTCGAGAGGATAATGATAACTTCTTCAGCAAAGAAAGCATGGGAAACTTTGGCTACAATCTATCAAGGTATGGCCAAAGTTAATATTGTTAAATTGCAGAATACTAGTAGAGATTTCGAAATTCTGCAGATGAAGGAGACAAAGGACATTGATTCCTTCATGAATAGGGTCATGTCTGTCATCAATCAATTAAAAATTTATGGTGAAGATATTAAATATCGAACAGTGATCAAGAAGGTCCTTCGATCTTTGTCTACCAAATTTGATGTTGTTGATGGGATCCCTTCTATCACATGAGGCGAGGATAGACAAAAATAAGGATTCCACTTTAGAAACTGCCTTCAAAAGTCAAGTTTATATTTCAAGAGGTCGAGGGAGAGGTCGATCAAGAGGTAGAGGACAAGGCAGCAGGTATGGTGGTCAGAGAGATGGTGGAGAAGAGCATGATAATCAAAGTGGAAGCAGAAGTAGCAAAAACTTTCACAACAATCAAAGGTTTGACAAATCAAAGGTGAAATGTTATTATTGCAATAAATTTGGTCATTATGCTCGTGATTGTAGGAAGAAGATAACTAATCAAGGAAATCAGAGAGATAATGTTAGTACAAAGAATAATAACTCCATGTTTATAGCATACAACACCATGCATGAACCGTCTGATAAGGTTTGGCTATTATACAGTGGTTACAGTAGCCAGATGACAGGCAATAGGAACTTGGTTGCAAATTTTTATGCATCTGTGAAGACAAAGGTAAAGTTAGGGACTGACAAGACTATTGATGTAGATGGAAAATGAGTGGTCAACATTGTGACCAAGCAGGGGGAGCCAAAGACCATATCAGAGGTATATTATGTCCCTAGACTTAAACACAATTTGATAAGTGTTGGTCAATTGACGCAGAAATGATACAAATTTATCTTTCAGGGGCAACAATGTGTTATTTATGACAAATCCCCACGCAAGAAGCTAATTACAAAGGTGCAGATGATGAGGAACATACTCTTTCCCTTAATTATGAACTACAATGATAAGGTTAGTTATTTTACAAATGCATGTTCTAATGATTACTAGTTATGGCACTTTCGGTTTGGACACTTGCATTTTTCTGGTCTAAGATTATTACAACAGGAACATATGGTTAGAGGTTTACCTCCCATCAAAGAACTTGCAAGCACTTGTGAGTGTTGCATCTTGGCAAAGAAACACCGTGTTATTTTTCCGAAATGAGTTTCTTACAGAGAAAAGAAACCACTTGAGTTGGTGCATACCAACCTGTGTGGACCTATGATGACATAGTCGATTGGTGCAAGTTGTTACTTCCTCACTTTTATTGATGACTATAGCAGGAAGACTTGGGTTTACTTTTTGAAGCAGAAGTCTGAAACTTTTGAAAAGTTCAAAGAGTGCAAAGCCTTAGTGGAGAAGCAAAGTGATCAATAGATCAAGGTATTGAGATCGGATTGTGGTGGAGAATACGATTCAAAGGCATTCCATGAGTGCTGCAAACAACATGGAATCAGAAGACAGTTTATGACCAGATACACACTGCAGCAGAATGGTGTATCAGAGAGAAAGAACCAAACCATCATGAACATGACAAGGAGCATGTTGAAAGCAAGACACTTGTCTAATGAGTATTGGCCAGAAGCAGTTGCATGTGTTGTTTATGTGATAAACAAACCTCTTACAAAAAGTGTGATGAACAGAGTTCCAGAAGAAGCATGATCAGTTATGTCATGGAGTGCATCTCATTTCAGATTTTTTGGATGTGTATCCTATTCACATGTGCCTAAGAAAATAAGAGGCAAATTAGATGATCAAAGTGAAAAATGTATATTTACTGGTTATAGTGAGTAGTCAAAAGCTTACAAATTATATAACCCTCTTACCAAGAAGACAATCATTAGCAGAGATGTCGTGTTCAAAGAGCAAGAGTCATGGAATGGGACTATAGACACACTACCCGATGCACAAACACCATTGATAGAAGAGGATGATGTAGAAGAAGAGGAGTAGCAAGAATAAAAAAAGCAGTCACCAAATAGAGTCACACCAATAAGGAATCCAAGATTTTCAAAGCAGCATGGATCTTCAAGAAGATCAACAGACCAGAATTCTCGAAGCAGTGAATCAGGTAATGAATCAAGCGATGGTAAGAAAAAGATGAGAAGGATGAAATATATTTATGATGATTTGGATGTTAGTTCAAATTTTTCATTGTTGGCATTCCAACCTTCTTCGTGTGAAGAAGCAATTAGAGATGAAAATTGGGTTCAAGCCATGGATGAAGAGATAAATTCAGTTGAAAAGAATGATACATGGGATTTGGTAGATTTACCAAACAATAAAAATCTCATTGGTGTGAAGTGGGTATAAAAAACAAAGGTGAATGAGAAAGGTGAGATTGACAGATTTAAAGCAAGACCTGTAGCAAAAGGATTCTCGCAGCAACCAGGAATAGACTTTGGGGAAACATTTTCTCCAGTGGCCAAATTGGATACTGTAAGAGCAGTTCTAGCAACATCATCTTAGAACAAGTGGAAAGTATACCATATGGATGTCAAATCAACCTTGTTGAATGGAATTATAGAAGAAGAAATTTATGTGCAAAAGCCTCCAAGATATGAAGTTGAAGGTAAAGAAGATAAATTTTACAGATTGAAGAAAGCGCTCTATGGACTAAAGCAAGCACCTAGAGAATGGTATAGCAGAATCGTTAGCTACATGATCAAGAATGGATTTTGTAGAAGAAGCATTGAGCCTACCTTATACACAAAAGTAAATGAGCATGGACATATTTTGATAGTTTGCTTATATGTTGATGATATGATTTTTACAGGTGATCTTGAGTTAGATGAATTTAAAGCAGCCATGATGAAAGAATTTGAGATAACAGATCTTGGTCTCATGAAATATTTTCTTGGCATTGAAGTTGAGCAATTAGAAAAAGGAATTTTTATTTGTCAAAATAAATATGCAAGAGATTTGTTGAACATTTTCAGGATGGATAATTGAAAACCTATACCTACACCAGTTGCAACAGGTACTAAGTTAAGTAAGCATGATGTAGGAGCAAATGTCAATCCAACTCTATTCAAAATATTGGTTGGCAGTCTCATGTATCTCACAGCGAGAAGACTAGATATTATGCAGGGAGTAAGTTTGATTTCCAGATTCATGGAGACTCCAAAAGACACACATTGGAGTGTTGGAAAATAATTCTGAGATGCATATCAGGAATAAGAGATTATGGCATAATGTATTCAAGTACAGAAAATAAATAATTGATGAGATACACAGATAGTGATTTTGCAGGAAGTTTGGATGATCAAAAGAGCACATCTGGTTATGTGTTCCATCTTGGTTCAGGTGTGATAGCATGGGCATCTAATAAGCAGCCTATTGTGACACTATCATCAGTAGAAGCAGAATATGTAGCAGCGGCTTCAGCAACATGTCAAACAGTATGGTTAAGAAGAGTATTGGATGGACTCAAGCAGCAACAGTAAGGATCAACAGCGATATACTATGACAACACATCGACGATTGCACTATCCAAGAATAGTGTGTTTCATCAAAAGAGAAAGCATATTGATACTAGATATCACTTTATTCGAGAACTTGTGAGCAATGGAGAAGTTCACTTGAAGCCTTGTAAATCGAGTGATCAATTGGCTGATATATTTATAAAGCCATTAGCAGTAGATTTGTTTGAGTTTCACAAAAGAAGCTTGGGTGTTGTAAGCCTAGCTAAGACATAGACCAGCAGGCATGTTTGATTTGTCATGAGTTATGTTTTAGTTTAGTAGTTGTGATTAAGGGGGAGTATTAAAATATATAATTACTTCCCACATGCAAAGTTAGACAAACAGTCAAGTGAATTATTTGAGTTGAGTTATAGATAGATTTGGTGAGTGAGTTAGAGAGTGAGTTGAGTGAGTTGATCAAGTTCGGTTATGTGAGAGTGTGTGCATGTCAATTTAGGTTAAATACCCTTCACCGAGTTCATTGTATTCAGTGTGAGCAAGATTGTGATTGAGATTAATTGAAGAGAGACAACTCATTGTTTTGTGTGTGAAATACTTGTGTTATTTCTGTGACTAAATCCTTTGCCTATCCAATAGAATTCTCGAACCTGCACTGGCATTTCCCCGCAATGTGCATGTCCCTTGTTGTTTGATTCATCGATAAGCCTCCATGTGGGATCCATCACTTTTTTCGGCCCAACGCTGAGATGGATTTTCCCTCCTCTTGATAATAAAAATTGGCCCCTTTAATAATTAGAACATGCTGAATATAAATAAATAATTTTACCAATGCAATAATTTCCCTCCTTAAAACACTTTTTCTGTAACATACAATGGGGTTCCTCAAAATCACTTGTAAAACAATAAACTTCAAAAAACTGATAGACCAGTTAGGCTGGTTAGGCTGATTATAGAAAACCACCGAAATTGCTAAGATTCTAGTTAGGGTGATTATGGAAAATCACCAAAAACTAGTTTCTCCTAAACTCTCGGTCTTCTTCAAAATTGATCTACAATAAACCCTGACGCTGGCATGATGCACAACTCTGATACCACTGTAAGATTCCAAACAATAAAATTATCAACGTATTTGATACATTTAAGTGTTCTAATATAAGTACTCTTAACAAAATATTGAACACAAAAGGATTTGGAAAAATGCATCCCTTATTTAAATTAATACTTAGAAAACAAGACATGCCCAAATACAATCAAAATAATGGAGCCCTTGCCTCAACATACATGGCTTCTCAATGAACAAGAAAAACAAAGACATTGAAGCCCACTTGTGAATCCTGAATGGATCCACCACACAAATGACACCATGGGATTTCCATTCTGGGATCAGGCTAGAACTGTCCAAACCAAGTTCTCAACAAACACACATTAAGATAGACATACTTAAGATGATTTAAAGACTTAGATCATATCCCTTTTTATTGGGTTGATGAACTTTTTAGAAATGTTATTTTATTATTTTCCCTAAAAAAACTAAGACAAATATCATGAGCATATCCCATAAGAAAATACCATAGTAAATACCTTGAGTAAATTCCACCCTTCTAAACTATATCATAAAAAAACAATATAACATTTAATGTAATATATAATAATTTTATTTATTTTAATATTTTTTTTTACCTCATTTAAAGTTTTAATTCTAATGTAATAATTTTTTCGTTTTCAATTTTTCTCTCTTGTTTTAATTTTTAATTTCCCCCTTGTTTTCATTCCAAAGTTCCAATTTGTTTTTGTTTTCAATATTTCTAATTTCGTTTTTATCTATTTTGATTTTTTTACTTTCCGTTCTTTATAAAATGTTTCATGTTGTATCATATATTTTAGAGTGATTATTTCGTATTTTATATTCGCAATTATAAGTTTGATAATTGAAATTCAATATTTCAAATTTATATATTTATATATTTAAAATTTTATATTCAATATTCCATATTAGATATAAAATATTCGATATTCAATATTTAATATTATTTTTTTCATATTAAATATTTAACATTTCATTTTATATTTTTTTATTAGATATTAGATATTTAATATTGGAGTCAATATTTAAATTTAATATCAATATTAAATTCGATACTATAATTAAGATTAAATTTAAATATTTAATATTTAAATTAATATATAATTTATTATATTTATATTATATTTATTGTTTATTATTTTATTTTATATTAATATTATATTCAAAAGTTGATATTGAATATAATATGACTTGGGATCCTTCCATATTTTCACTGTTGTTGCTATTGTATTTATTTTAATGAGGCATTGTTTTCATTGTATTTATTTTAAGTGTTGTAACACCACTCTCATATCATGATTTCACATCTACACAGGGCACTGGATTGTCTTTTCAGCTGTTGGTTCGTCTTCTCGGTTGTACGACCAACCATTCCTCTTACAAAACCTCCACTCATTTCTCCCTATGCACCTACTTCCTATACGACACTCTTGAGTTGTTTCATTGTAGTTTGAATATAGTTTCAATAAAGTTCTTATATGGTTTCAAATCTTCATTATAGTTTCATCACAATTTTAAATTTAATATTTCAAACTAAATATTTTTTCAATATTTTTTTATATAGTTTCATTATACTTTCAACATAGTAACAATACATGCCAGTGTTTCAATATTAGCTACAATATATCTCTGATCTATAATATTGTTTTTTTCCCTAATATGTGTGTTAATTCCCTCTAATAGTAAGCTATTCTCTAACTTGGGAAACTAGACCCAATGGATCGTCCTTCCAGGAATGTTTTCTCGAGAACCAGTCCCAGGAAATAACAGTTGTAAAATTTTTCTCAACCCAAGCGAAGAAAAAAAAATCACTAATGGAATTCAAGAAATAAATTCTCAATTTTCACAATTTAAATTTTCAAATTCTAAGGCCAACAACCCTAGCTTACTTGCAATGCATTTGGAGATTTAACTCATACTTGTCTTATGCATATTGAATGAGATTCATTATCATAAATGTAATTTTTAATTAGTTGGATCTCGGAGATTTAGTCCAACTAATATAACTCCTACTTTTGAATTTGGTTAAGATATTTTCTCAACTAGTTGATTGTATGGTTAAGATAGAATTACTATCTTCAACCAATGTTTGATGTATTTATATTTGTAATTAATCTAATGCAATGTATTTTTGGTGTGCAACTATTTTCTTAAATTCGTATCAGAGCTCTAATGAAATGTAAGTTTTGGTGTGCAACTGTTTTCTTACATTGGTAAGAGAGCTAAGAACTTTGGGTCTTTCTCCCTTAAGGGAGAGCCCAGGATAATGGAATATGTGTTGCAGGAATAAGTGTATACTAGCATAAATTGTTTTGAATTTTTTCTGTGCTCGATGTGGGATGTGGAGCTGCGTGGAGTTTGTATGAATGGAGACTTATGAAAAAATAGCATTGTGGAATATGTGTGGATTGACATAATTTTGAAAACTGTTTATATTTGCAAATAAACAAGAGAGCATATCGTGATAACCCTACACTGAGAGAAAGATTGTGTACTTTTGTGGTAATCATAGTGAATTATTTTTTGTGCACCAATGAGTTTTAATATTAGCAGTAACTGTCGTAACATTCTTAGACACTTTACATTTAACCTCACTCGAATTATGATCCCATCCAACTAAAACACTGCAACGAAAAGAATGACGGGATGATAGCCAATATGGATAATTGGTGACGGGGTCAATCATACAAATTGAACTTGTGATGTTGTCAAATTCCTCATGGAGAGTGTTTTGGTGATTGATCGTTGAATTTTGGATAGTTTTTTGTAGCCACTGATGGTCTGTGATAGCATTTATTTCTTAAACGACCTAGTTTGATGGCTTCCATCAGCGTGTAGAGTAATTTTATTGTGTGGGTTGTTGCACATTTTTCAGCAAAATGTAGAACCCAATGAAACCATGGGCAGATGAAGGGGTTTCTACTATGTATTGCTCTCTGCAATTGCTTTAGGCATTAGAGTGTTAATTTCATGGATTTTCCCTTCTGGACCACAAGTGAGAGTTTCATATATATAATATCCATGCCAAACTACTCTTACTCTGATTTGTGTTGACATTACACAACATTTTCAAGGGATTGTGAAATGGATTCTTACTTATTTCAGAGGGTCAGTGGAGGATCGTGAACTTTTATTAAGATGTAGACATTATTTTATAATGACATAGCTCAACATCATGTGAATTTGTGATTTTGGGTGGTGTAGTAGTTAAAAGTATTAACATTATATATATATATATATATATATATATATATATATAGTTAAATTGGTGATGATGAACTTCCAAAATCCGATAAGAAGGTCATTTGTAAAACTGACTCTAGATAAATTTTGTATATAGCAGAATCTTCTATATAGCTGGTGAGTACAACGGTTGGTACCCATGTACCTCAGTGGATGGGAGCATAGAATGACTAGCACTTTCGCTATTGCAAACATGTAATCAATTGTTTCTGAACCCACTGCTTAAGAGATCGAGTAGAAGTAAGGCTCAATATGGATGGTTGTTGAGATAATATGGAAGTTGTGGATCTAGCGAAGGATCCCTCATTCTTGAAGATGTGAGAGTGCTCCTCTAATGAGGTTATTCGACGGCTTCAGACGTTTTTTAGTAATTGACTTCGAGAGATCAATGATTCATGAGTTCAAGAGTGGAACTCGAGAATCCAGTTTTCCAACGACACCTTTTCAAGGGATATGATAAAACTTGATGGAGTTCATTCTATGAGATTTTTAAAATGTTTAAAGAAGATAATGAAGAAATTGCAAACAAGATCAAGGCCAGTAATATTTAAGGGAGGAACTTGGAGATTTAACTCCTACTTGTCTTATGTACATTGAATGGGATTCATCATCATAAATGTAATTGTTAATTAGTTGGATTTGAAAGATTTAGTCCAACTAATGTAACTCCTACTTTGGTGTTAGGTTGAGATATTTTCTCAACTAGTTGATTGTATGGTTAAGATAGAATTATTATCTTCAACCAATGTTTGATGTACTTATATATGTGATTAATCTAATGTAAAGTAAGTTTTGATGTGCATTTTTTTCTTAAATATTTAAACTTTCTATTTGAAGGCTCGGACCATTGACTTAATTGCAATGCAGTGGGACGCAATGCACCCAAATTGCACCCACAAATAATCCTCCCAACCCACAGTTAATCCTCGCAACTTGAGACCACATATCCAATTTGGTTGAACCAATGAAAACCAACAAATCCTAATGCCAAGCAAACAATTTTTTAGAGACAACCCACCAAAATAATGTTGACAACATCGGATCCATTTCGACAATTCAAAAAAATAAAAAATAAAATGTTATTGCACAACCACAATAACCCAATATAGCCTCCAAACATTTCCATCATCACCCTTTATACTTCGCTTCCTCCCACCAGCACAAAAAACCGTTTTGTCAAATCTTTGAAAGAGGATGCTACGTGGTCAAATGCCTAGCCCGAAAACGAAGAGCTAAAACCATTTTGTCGGATCTTTGAAACAAGACGTTACGTATTCAAACACCTAGCCCGATAATGAAGAGCTGCCACACATCATTTTCTGTTGGCGGCATTTTTTTTATACATTTTTTTATCCTTAGCTTTTTAGTATTTTCCTTGGTTGTACCATTTTATTGAGTGATAAGATTCCTTTATTTCTTTTATTTTCTCTTTCTTTTAATTTATTTGTTTCATTTTTACAACTTTAATGAATTTTATATTTCAATTCTAAAATTTCATATTTATTATTTCAAATATTTTTAATGTTTAAAATATTAGATCTCATACTATTGTGATCCGTAAAGCAAATAAATGTATTTTCGGATTAATCACATCATTAGGATTGGGTCGACGTTTGGAACCAAATAATGTGGTTCATCCTAAGGACAAGGTTAAAAATCCAACCGATCTTATCGAATAAATAGTGTGGATGCATCATTGCCCCATATTAGCCACAAAAAACTAGTCGTTGAAAACTACCCTTTTAAAAACTAATTGTTAATGAATTAATTAATTAGCTATTAGGGAGTCATATATATATATATATATATAGAATTTTTTATGTTATAAATTTAATTATTCATTAATATAATACCTAGGTGATTATATAACAAAGGATAATATATTATATAAAAACACAAAGGATAATATATAAAATAGTATCAAGGGGAATATAAATAAAGACTAGAAAAAAGGAAAATAATCAAGAGCAGGAATAAAAAGGGAAAAACAAAAGGAAATAAAACCATAAAAATAAATACCAAACATAGACTAAAAGCAAAATAAAACCTAACACGGGGGGGAGGGAAACACCTAGAGAGTGTTGGAGTCCAGCTCTTACTCAACTTCCAACCATCATCCCTATTGAGATTCTTAGCATGACGCTCAATCTCAATGGCTTCCCTAAGCTTCCTATGATGGAAGTGGCTGACCTTAGCAATGACTTTGGAGACTTCAATGCATACATGGTGACATGATTTTTCTGCATGTTGTGCAAGAGCCGATGTGCAAGATCGATTGTGTCTAATGTCTACAAGATGCTCCTGGATTCTCTGTCTAATGCATTTGCGTATTTCACCAATGTAGGGGGTGTCACAAGAACAAGGAACCATGTAAACACCCTTCATGTCTTTTCAGTCTATAGGGTCCTTGATAGATCTATAGGAATTTTTAATAGTATACAGGGGTTTGAATGAACAAGAGACATTATTCCTTCTAAGGACATGGGAAATTTTTTTTGTGGTTCCTTGGATAAAAGGGAGATGAACCTTGGAAATGGGATCCACCCAAGTAGATTTTCCTTTTAATGCTTTATACGCTTTTTGAAAGGCACTAAGACCTTGAGATCTACTATACCCATTATTTTCAAAAAGCTCAATAAGATAGGAATTTCTCTAACTCCAATTCGTTTTCATCAGAGATTCTAAGAGCATGGTTAGAAAGAGTGCAAAGAACACTAAATTTATGAGCAGGAAAATGACGACAACCAACATGAAGATATTGTTCTGTGTGAGTTTTCTTGCGAAAAACTTGGTGAGAAATTGAACCATCATCCAATCTAGAGAGAAGGATATCCAAGAAATGAAGAGAACCATCTACCTCCACTTCCTTTGTGGTGATGAGTCGGACGGAGGGTCGGTGTCCGGCCCAGACTAAGCACCAGAAGCTGTGTGTACAGAGCCTTGAAACCTAAAAAGAATTCGAAGTGTACACCTCCTATTTCCCACTGAAAAAAAAAAAATATCTTTTGAGGTTTCATTTTCTATGTATTGATAGACTAATATTCACCTACTAGCTTTAAAGATACAAACTCTCATTTCCAAATTGACTAATTATATTAACATTGTAGATTTTGGATCATTACCCATTCTCTTTCCTTAATATTTATATATATATATAAACATATATATATATATATAGATATATATATATATATATATATATATATATATATATATATATTCAACCTCATAATATGTCATCAATGTAACCTCCATTTCATGTAAGACTCCCATTATACAATCTCTTACATATATTCACATATAAGTCGTTCATATCAACTTTGCATCTGCTATGTCCGTATAAAAATGATGCGCTACTTTTCGGCTGGAGATTGCTTGTTGATTTGGTTGTATTGGCATGGTTTCACATATATATGTTTGGAGTTCTTGGAACGATTGGGTTTATACCTTTGACTGACGCATTGGTATTTTATAGACGTGGACATACATTATTACTCCGTCATACATATGAGTTTGTATTTCCTTTCCCTACGTTGGTATGGAATATATTTTGGTTAGTGTATCTTGGGTGGAGGGTGTCATATTTGCATCGAATTTACAACCCTATGCTCATCATACCTTGGGAATTGATATCCGCGTATCCCCTAAATCTGTGGTTACTATATTCTATATTTTTCTGGTTACGGACCTGCATGTATCATTAATATATTTAAGGCACTGGTACGTTGGCCCTTTAATTGACGTCCTATCCAACCACCATCGTCAATCAGTTGTCGATCCATGTGAGAACCGACGGATCTTTGCCAGTTGTATGGCTATGCGTTGCTAGGGTTTTTCATTGATGATTGCTATAAGGATTAAGCCGTAACATTTTTTCGCTTTCTGATTCGACTCTCTACTCCATATTTCTTCCTGCTTGCCGACGGAATGATGTCTCTGCTTGACCTCCGAGCATTCACAATGCTTCACACCTGCTTGGTATTGGTTTCTGGTCAACGCGCAGAGGTAAATCCTACTCTTCCTTCAGGATTGAAATTTTCTTGTTCTCGCTGTATTTTATGGGTAGTCATTTCGATTTATTTTTGATTTCGTGTTACTAGGTTTAGAGATTCGCCCTAACCATTCTTCCTGAGAGCGAGTTCATTTTGTTTTTGAAAATGTGTTTCGTCCCTGGCTATCAATTTGTTTGAAATTTTCCTATCGTTTAACATTGATTCGATTTGCATGTCACCACAAGGATGTCTGCGACAACCAAGAGCGCTACTAGTGAAAACCTTTTTCCGTGAATGGAAAATCTTCCATAGGTATGCGTTTTTCCTCGGCATGTCCTCTACTCTTTCTTTCAGTGTTTGCGTCTCAGTTCTTTAGTAAAATCTGTGGATCTATTTCGTTCTTTCATCTTTCAGGCATTCTCTGAGATCAGAATGATACTCTCGAACGGTGCTTTGCACAGGTAATTAATTAAGTTTTTCTTTCCGAATAGAGCTTTTATGCGATGTCCTTTGTTGTTTCAGTAAGCCGGTTTCGTTTTAAATCTCTTCGTTTTCAGTCATAGACCATTGAGTCTAACAGAATAATTTTATTTTTCTAACGCAGCTATTTCTTTGGCTACTCTGCGTCTACACACAACTAGCAAGCTCATTACATTATTCACTGAGATGTTGAAATCCTACCTATTTGCCACATGTCGGTACCCACGAGACTTCGGTTAATTTGTGAACCCGTGGTTCATACGACTGGTTTAATATTGCAATGTTACTAGTTCATGGATAATCTTCGTAATTCCAAAGGGATTCAAACCCTTGTGTTTATAATTTATATTTATAATTTGTACAGGACCTTGACACTCTATGTTGAGGGAAATCTGACCCATATGAGGGCGATATAATTCCCTGTATACTACTACATATTTTTTTTTTTCATAATTTTTCAATTAATGTACAGTTTGGTCCTACAATGTATTAGTATTTATGTTCATTCTTCCAAGTCTTGCATATCTGGTACTTGAAACTGACAATACTTCTATCTTAATGGAACCGTCAAATATACTGGTATATTGGGACTTTAGGTATTTGTAACGCGTATTTGGTGATAATACCTAGATGAGTATTATCATAACTAGAAATTAAATATCTAGTGTAGTTTACACGTGTTCGAGATTTTATTTTATCCTTATCAGTGCAAATATTTTATAAGATTGAAGAATTTGTTATAATTTTTTTTCTTGTGTCCTATGAGATCTTTAGAGAGTTTCATAATGGAAATGAATTTATGAGAACCGATCGTCATCTCTTTAGATTTCATTTGTATTTCGTATAATATCTTTGGACTAACAAGTCTTCTAAATTTAATATTTATTCTCATGTATATATCATTCTTATATTAGGAAGGCTTTCCTGTATCATGCCGGTGTATGAAATTCTCCTACCACCATAGTTTGCAGTTTTGATAGTAACGGTTTCCCAGTCTCTTCTTCTATGTTAGATTTTGTATAGAATGTTACTAGCTCTGTTCTGTACCGTGGTTTACTAATGTGCCAAAATTATTTACAGGTGTTGTAAGGATATGTATCTCTATTTTTATGTTTAGAAGACATTTGTACTTATAATCTACCGTTTTACTCCCTTGACTTGGGTGCACATAATAGACTAGGATACATATTTCTCAATATGCCATGATGTGGTGAATATGCATGTTAGTTAATTACTTAACTTCCTTTTGTATTTTAATTATGTTCTCTAATATTAGAATGATTACGTAAGAAAATTTATCAATGAGCAGTCTCTTGCAAGTCAATAGTTTCTTTCCTCTGCTATAGTGTTTGCTGCTTGCATGCAAAATTAATTGACCATTGAGTTTCTGGTTATGTATGAATGATGTGCTGACCCTGAGGTCAGTGTATACAATCTTTCCTTTCATTCTTTAATGCACAGTGTAAATTTCGATTCATCTCCTGCTATTTTCTAGTATAATACAGGAAAACTCAGATTTCTCTCTCCTATGTATGTATATATTAGAATCATTCTATGGAACAGAAGAAGATTAAACACTAATTCACAAATCTTCCTGTGCAGAACTAAGTATCCTCAGATTTAAACCACCACTGGTTTAGAGATTTTGTTGGGTTCTACTCCACAGATTTAGTTTCTACAACTATGCAGAATTTCAAAGGTGAATTCCTTATGATTAATTTTGTTTAAATGTAGAATTTATATTCTAATATACAGTCAACTTTTATATGTAGCCAATTCATACTATATGAAGTAAACACATCAATAAAACTAGAGACATACCACTCATGCAATTGACCAACCTCCCAACCGTAGAGTCCTTCTGTCTCCCAGAACTCACCCCCGAGCTCAGATCACCTCCTAGAATAGACTAACTTCCAATTTGTGTAGGAGCAGCTTATTTAAGCTATTGTTCCCCAAAGCATGTTTCTAATTCTGCGTTCAGAATAACAAGATGCTTTTCTTCCTATTTTCCTAGGCTTCCCATTTTTGGGATTCTTTAAAGTTGTCTTATGCTTTTCCTAGCTTTTCCAGCTTTTTACCTCTTCCCAACTACTTTCCTCATCATTGGGGAATTTAGATTTTTCCTCAAAAATCTAAATTTAGAATTAATTTCTTTCAAGGATTTTTGAAAGATTGTGGGGAAATATTTTCCTCATCCATCCTCATGAACTTAGCAAGTGATCTCATAAATCTCATTTTGGTCAATCTGCACAATTCATTCTATTCATTTCCTCGAATTAAATATTTAATTACATTCACAAATACTTATCCTTTGGGGTCCACTCCCCTTAGGATTAAAGTTCAAATGTCTAGCTTTGAAATTCAAACCCATAAATTCATATTCCCCCTCTGAAAATAAACACCGTCCTCGGTGTTGTTATTCAACTACTAGAGTTCATTTTTCAAATAAAAATGGATATCTTTCCATCATTTCAGCTTCTCTTTCCCATGTTGCTTCTTCAACAGTAAAGTGCTTCCACTGCACCTTTACTCTTGCTACTGTTCTGTTTCTCAATTCAATTTCTTCCCGCTCCAATATTTGAAGAGGTTTTGGCAGAAACTCCCCTTCTGGTTCCACCTATACAACATTCCAATCAACTATGTGAGAAGGATCATGCACATATCATTTTAATAACGAAACATGAAATACATCATGAACTCTAACATGGGGTGGTAAGGCCAGCTTGTAAGCCACTGGTCCCACCCTTTCTAATACTTCAAAAGGACCACAGTATCTAGGAGCTAGTTTGGCACAACTTCCAGCATAAAGGGTGCTCTTTTTGGGTTTAATACGCAAATACACATGCTCCCCCACTTTATATTTTCGGTGCACTCTTTTCTTATCAGCATAGTTCTTCTGGCGATCTTGTGCTGTATTAATGTTTCGTTGTATTTGTTTAGCAATTCTTTCCATCTCTTGTAAAGAATCTGGTCCCAACATTAGTTTATCCTCTGGCTGACTCCAGCTCAAAGGAGTACGACACTTCCTTCCATATAGTGCCTCAAACAGACTCATTTTTATGGAGGATTGGTAGCTGTTATTATAGGAAAATTCAGCTAAATGCAAGTAATCTTCCCACTTTGATGGCCTATCCATCACATACATTCTCAGCATGTCTTCCAGAATTTGGTTTGTTCTTTCCCTTTGACCATCTGTCTGAGGGTGGTAAGCAATACTAAAATTAAACTTAGTACCCATCCCTCCAAACAACCCTTTCCAGAAAGCTACTGTAAACTTAGCATCTCGGTCAGAAACAATCACCCTTGGAACCCCATGGAGTCTTACTACCTCCTTCAAGAACACATTCGCTACTTGAGCTGTTCCAAAGGTAGATTTCACTGGTATAAAATGGGCAGCTTTTGTTAAAGTGTCTACTACTACCATTACTGAATCATGCTGGTATTTGGTTTTGGGTAATCCTGTTATAAAATCCATGGAAACTATGTCCCATTTCCATTCTGCAACCGGCAAAGGGTTTAAAAGACTAGCAGGATGCTGATGCTCAACTTTGACTAGTTGACATTCCATACATCTAGTTAAATATTCTGCTACATCTCTCTTCATTCCTGGCCAGAACAACTTCTTCTTCAACGCTGTTAAAATTTTCTGATATCCTGGATGTCCTGCATATGGTTGTTTGTGATATTCATCAAAAATCTCCCTCTTTAAGGACTCTACATTGGGAATATACAATCTGTTCTTATAACAGATCAACCCTTTTTGGTTTTGAGTGAAATCAGTTTTCTCCTTCTTCAGTAATTTCACCAGTAGGTTCTCAAAATTTGGATCTTGGTTTGCTGCCTGCTTCACTAACTCTTCCAAATCAAATTGAGCACTACTTCCAAGGCTATTGATATTTTGACAAGCATTTCTGCGCAATGCATCAACAATTTTATCCTCTTTCCCTCTGATATGCTTTATATCCATATCAAATTCACTTAGAAAAGACAGCCATCTGGCTTGTCTAGCATTCAAATCAGTTTGGGAAAAGAAATATTTGAGACTAATATGATCAGTCATCAATGTAATGTTTTTTCCAAGGAGATAGTGTCGCCACATTTTCAAAGCATGGATAACAACTGTTAATTCTAAATCATAGGCGCTATAGTTTTGTTCATGTATCTTTAGTTTCCTAGATTCATAGGCAATAACTGAATTTTCCTGCAAAAGGACTCCTCCCAATCCTTCTCTACAGGCATCCGTACATACCACAAATTCTTTATCAGGATCTGCAATCTTTAGTATAGGGGCTGTAGTAAGTTTCAGTTTTAATTGGTCAAAATTGTTTTGACATTTTTCAGTCCACTCAAATTTGACACCCTTCCTTTGTAATGATGTTATGGGATGTGCTATGGGAGAAAACCTCTCCACAAATCTGCGATAATAGCCTGCAATCCCCATGAATGATCTCACTGCTGAAACATCGGTTGGTACAGGCCATTCTTTTATAGCCTTTATCTTTTCAGGATCAACAGCAAGGCCTTGTTCGGAAATAATATGCCCCAAGTATTGGATCTTATCTTTATAAAATTCACATTTGCTAAACCTGGCATATAGCTAGTTTTCCTTCACATTTTGTAATACTATCCTCAAGTGTTCTTTATGTTCCTCCTCACTTTTTGAGTAGACTAAAATATCATCTATGAACACAAGGACAAATTTATCCAAGTACTTGTTTAACACACTGTTCATTAGGCACATAAATGTGGCAGGGGCATTTGTCAAACCAAAAGGTAGGACTACAAATTCGTAGTGACCATACCTGGTTCGAAAGGCTGTTTTGCTGATGTCTTCTTCCTTAATTCTAAGCTGGTGATAACCAGTCCTTAAATCAATCTTCGAAAATACTGAAGCTCCTCTAACTTGGTCAAATAGATCATCAATTCTGGGTAAAGGGTATCTATTCTTAATGGTCAACTTATTCAGTTGACGATAATCAATGCACATCCGAAAAGTTCCATCTTTCTTTTTCACGAACAGCACCGGTGCTCCCCAAGGAGACACACTCGGTCTGATATAAAATTTATCTAATAGTTCCTGTAATTGCATTTTCGGTTCCATAAGTTCAGGGGGACTCATTCGATAAGGGGCTCGCGAAACAGGTGTGGCTCCTGGCACCAGATCGATTGAGAAATCAATCTCTCTTCTGGGGGGAAGATGAGGGATTTCCTTTGGAAAGACTTACTTAAATTCTCTTATTACTGGTAAAGCATCCAGTAATTCCTCCTCAGTTCTCTGTTCTGTTTCTTCCACATGCACTGCATAAACTTGGTATCCTTTCCTAGCTGTTCTTTTTATTTGCAACGCTGAAATTTGTCTTACCGAGATAGGTTTTGGTTTTCCTTTGAGAATAAAAGGTTTCCCTTCCTCATCTACACAATGCAAAGTCTTATCCCAGCCGCTCATCAAAGCTTTCTTCTTTTCCAGCCAGTCCATTCCTATCAGTAGGTCATATGAACCTAAGGGTAGAATGTTCAAATTTACTTCTGTTTGAAAATCATTTAATTTGATTGTTGTTCGGGGCAATTTATGTGTTACCTTTCTCTTGGTTCCAGTGGCCAGCTGAACCAACCATGACTGCTGAAATTTTTTATCTTTTAAGTTACATTTTTCTACAATATTTGGACTAATATAACTCAAAGAAGCACCCGGATCAATCAGAACAGTAACAGACAGGTCAGAAATATTACCCTCCATTTCCACCATGGTAGCTTGATGTTCTGCTTGCCGATTTTCCAAGGATGCACTGACAGTTGGTATATTTCTGGCTATGTCATTTACTGTAGTACCTTCTCGATCTCTCATGATCATTTGAATTTTCGATGAGGACAGTCCCTTAAAATATGGGGTTCTCCACAGCCCCAACATTTCAGGGGTTATCTCATTTTTACTGTCCCTTCCTTTTTACTGTCTCCATCTATTTGTTTGGAAGCCACTTGGGACTGAGTAGTTTGACTTTCTTTGGGTTTATTAAACTTTTTCCACTGATGATCTCTGCCAAATTTTTTCAATTAGGCTAGTTTCTGTTTCCTCCCTTTGAACTCATTCTTATTTACCCAGCTTTTCCCTTGTTCAGTTTTTCCTTCGAACTGTTGGTAACATAATCTAGCCTTTCTAACAGCTTTGTCCATTGTTTTTGGGTTGTCAAACTCAATTTTCTCGTTTTAAACAGTAGGCAAACAATTCAGAAACCTTTGTACTTTTTCCTTTTCTTCCCTTATATAGGGTACATATCTCAGCATATTTGTAAACTTAGTAACAAACTCATCAATTGTGAGTTGTCCCAGTCTAATTTCATGGAATTCCATGGCTTTGGCATCATAGTAACACTCATTCAAGTAGCGATTTTTGAACTTAACCTGTAAATCGTCCCAAGTAACTGTCTTTTCGTCAATGGCATGCACCATTTTTGTCTCCTCCCACCACAAGGTAGCCTTACCTTGTAGCTGGTAGAGAGCTAATCTGGCCTTCAGATTGCTTTCATATTCATAGACCTGGAAGTACTTAATCATGTTCAACAACCAGGCTTCAACATCTTCCTCCTTTTCTGCATCATAGGAGGGAGGCTTGATTTTTCGGAATTCTCCCTGTAATTCCTTTTTCTGCTTATATTGATGCCTAACAACATCATCATCCTCAGACTCATCAGTCTTCCTCTTTCTGGAACTTTCACCTTCTTGGCTGTTCCGCGAGGTTAGCTCTCTGATGAGCTTTTCCTGCTCCTTACTGGCTAATGACAACCTGTCATTCTGGCTTCTCATCTCAGCCATTTCTCGTTGCACCTGTGCAACATAGCCATCACCGGAGCATTGGGATCTAGTGTACTATACTCATCACACAGATCCACATAAATTTCTTCACCTTCTGCCATTTCAGCACCACTGTACACACTACACAACATAAATCAGTGAAAAAAAAATAAAATATTTTTTTTCCACAGAATTAAATTTATACAGTGAACACATAGCAACAGTGAGCTCAATGTCACTAGCCCAGTTTTATAACTTGGGCTCTGATACCATTTGTCACACCTCCTATTTCAAATTTTTTTCTTTTTCTTTTGAGTTATCATTTTCTATGTATT
Source organism: Pinus albicaulis (assembly GCA_034641835.2). Classification (NCBI taxonomy): domain Eukaryota; kingdom Viridiplantae; phylum Streptophyta; class Pinopsida; order Pinales; family Pinaceae; genus Pinus; species Pinus albicaulis. The sequence goes on from CM076581.1 coordinate 92,728,632, forward strand.
GATGAACTAACTCCTATTCACTTACTAGCTTTAAGAATATAACCTCTCATTCCAAATTCGATTAATTATATTAACCATTAGAATTTGGATCATTACCCATTCTCTTTCACAATTTATATATATATATATACAAACATATATATATATTTTCAACCTCATAATATGTCATTAATGTAACCTCCATTTCATGTAAGACTCCCACTATAAAATCTCTTACATATATTCACATATAAGTCGTTCATATCAACTTTGCATCTGCTATGTCCGTATAAAAATGATGCGCTACTTTTCGGCTGGAGATTGCTTGTTGATTTTGTTGTATTGGCATGGTTTCACATATATATGTTTGGAGTTCTTGGAATGATTGGGTTTATACCTTTGACTAACGCATTAGTATTTTATAGACGTGGACATACATTATTACTCCGTCATACAGATGAGTTTGTATTTCCTTTCCCTGCGTTGGTATGGAATATATTTTGGTTAGTGTATCTTGGGTGGAGGGTGTCGTATTTGCATCGAATTTACAACCCTATGCTCATCATACCTTGGGAATTGATATCCGCGTATCCTCTAAATCTGTGGTTACTATATTCTATATTTTTCTGGTTACGGACCTGCATGCATCATTAATATATTTAAGGCACTGGTACATTGGCCCTTTAATTGACGTCCTATCCAACCACCATCGTCAATCAGTTGTTGATCCATGTGAGAACCGACGGATCTTTGCCAGTTGTATGGCTATGCGTTGCTAGGGTTTTTCATTGATGATTGCTATAAGGATTAAGCCGTAACTTTTTTTCGCTTTCTGATTCGACTCTCTACTCCATATTTCTTCCTGCTTGCCGACAGAATGATGTCTCTGCTTGACCTCCGAGCGTTCACAATGCTTCACACCTACTTGGTATTGGTTTTTGGTCAACGCGCATAGGTAAATCCTACTCTTCCTTCAGGATTGAAATTTTCTTGTTCTCGCTGTATTTTATGGGTAGTCGTTTCGATTTATTTTTGATTTCGTGTTACCAGGTTTAGAGATTTGCCCTAACCATTCTTCCTGAGAGCGAGTTCATCTTGTTTTTGAAAATGCGTTTCATCCCTGGCTATCAATTTGTTTGAAATTTTCCTATCGTTTAACATTTATTCGATTTGCATGTCACCACAAGGATGTCTGCGACAACCAAGAGCGCTACTAGTGAAACCCATTTTCCGTGAATGGAAAATCTTCCATAGGTATGGGTTTTTCCTCGGCATGTCCTCTACTCTTTCTTTCAGTGTTTGCGTCTCAGTTCTTTAGTAAAATCTGTTGATCTATTTCGTTCTTTCATCTTTCAGGCATTCTCTGAGATCAGAATGATACTCTCGAATGGTGCTTTGCACAGGTAATTAATTAATTTTTTCTTTCCGAATAGAGCTTTTATGCGATGTCCTTTGTTGTTTCAGTAAGCTGGTTTCATTTTAAATCTCTTCGTTTTCAGTCATAGACCATTGAGTCTAACAGAATAATTTTATTTTTCTAACGTAGCTATTTCTTTGGCTACTCTGCGTCTACACACAACTAGCAAGCTCATTACATTATTCACTGAGATGTCGAAATCCTACCTATTTGCCACAGGTCGGTACCCACGAGACTTCGGTTAATTTGTGAACCCGTCGTTCATACGACTGGTTTAATATTGCAATGTTACTAGTTCATGGATAATCTTCGTAATTCCAAAGGGATTCAAACCCTTGTGTTTATAATTTCTATTTATAATTTGTACCGGACCTTGACACTCTGTGTTGAGGGAAATCTGACCCCTACGAGGGCGATATAATTCCCTGTATACTACTATATATATTTTTTTTCCATAATTTTTCAATTAATGTACAGTTTGGTCCTACAATGTATTAGTATTTATGTTCATTCTTTCAAGTCTTGCATATCTGGTACTTGAAAATGACAATACTTCTATCTTAATGGAACCGTCAAATATACTGGTATATTGGGACTTTCAGTAAAATATGCGCGTGTTTCGATGTACTCGATGAGTACTCTATCATAACCAGAAATTAAATATCTGGTGTAGATTCTGTGTTCCAGATTTATTTTATCCTGTCAGTGAAATATTTATAAGATTGAAGACTTTGTTATAATTTTTTTCTTGTGTCCTACTCCAGATATTTAGAGTTTCATAATGGAAATGAATATGCAGAACTTCAGTCATCATCTCTTTAGATTTCATTTAATTTTTTTCTTTTTTTGAGTATAATATACTGGACTAACAAGTATACTAAATTTAATATTTATTCTCATGTCTATATCATTCTTATATTAGGAAGGCTTTCCTGTATCATGCCAGTGTATGAAATTCTCATACCACCATAGTTTTCAGTTTTGATATTAACAGTTTCCCAGTCTCTTCTTCTATGTTAGAATTTGTATAGAATGTTACTAGCTCTGTTCTGTAGCATGGTTTACTAATGTGCCAAAATTATTTACAGGTGTTGTACAGATATGGATCTCTATTTTTATGTTTAGAAGACATTTGTACTTATAATCTACCCTTTTACTCCCTTGACTTGGGTGCACATAATAGACTAGGATACATATATTTCAATATGCCATGCTGTGGTGAATATGCATGTTAGTTAATTACTTAACTTCCTTTTGTCTTTTAATTCTGTTCTCTAATATTAGAATGATTCCATTAGAAAATTTATCAATGAGCTGTCTCTTGCAAGTCAATAGTTGCTTTCCTCTGCTATAGTGTTTGCTGCTTGCATGCAAAATTAATTGACCATTGAGCTTCTGGTTATGTATGAATGATGTGCTGACCCTGAGGTCAGTCTATACAATCTTTCCTTTCATTTTTTAATGCACAGTGTAAATTTCGATTCATCTCCTGCTATTTTCCAGTATAATACAGGAAAAATAAGATTTCCCTCTTTTATGTATTTATATATTAGAATAATTCTATGAAATAGAAGCAGATTAAAAACTAATTCACAAATCTTCCTGTGGAGAACTAAGTATCCTCAGATTTAAACCACCACTGGTTTAGAGATTTTGTTGGGTTCTACTCCACAGATTTAGTTTCTACAACTATGCAGAATTTCAAAGGTGAATTCCTTATGATTAATTCTATTTAAATATAGAATTTATATTCTAATATAGAGTCAACTTTTATATGTAGCCAATTCATACTATATGAAGTAAACACATCAATAAAATTAGAGACATACCACTCATGCAATTGACCAACCTCCCAACCTTAGAGTCCTTCTGTCTCCCAGAAATCAACCCTGAGCTGAGATCACCTCCTAGAACAGACTAACCTCTAATTTGTGTAGGAGCAGCTTATTTAAGCTATTGTTCCCCAAAGCATGTTTCTAATTCTGCGTCCAGAATAGCAGGATGCTTTTCTTCCTGTTTGCCTAGGATTCCCATTTTTAGGATTTTTTAAAGCTGTTTTATGCTTTTCCCAGCTTTTCCAGCTTTTTACCTCTTCCGAACTACTTTCCTCATAATTGGGGAATTTAGATTTTTCCTCAAAAATATAAATTTAGAATTAATTTCTTTCAAGGATGTTTGAAAGATTGTGGGGAAATATTTGATTCATGCATCCTCAAGAATTTAGCAAGTGATCTCATAAATCTCATTTTGGTCAATCTGCACAATTCATTCTATTCATTTCCTCAAATTAAATATTTAATTACATTCACAAATACTTATCCTTTGGGGTCCACTCCCCTTATGATTAAGGTTCAAATGTCTAGCTTTGAAATTCAAACCCATAAATTGGGGGTGTTACATATTCCCCCTCTGAAAATAAACAGCGTCCTCGGTGTTGTTATTCAACTACTAGAGTTCATTTTCAAACAAAAATGGATATCTTTCCATCATTTCAGCTTCTCTTTCCCATGTAGCTTCTTCAACAGTAAAGTGCTTCCACTGCAACTTTACTCTTGCTACTGTTCTGTTTCTCAATTCAATTTCTTCCCGCTCCAATATTTGAAGAGGTTCTGGTAGAAACTCCCCTTCTGGTTCCACCTATACAACATTCCAATCAACTATGTGAGAAACATCATGCACATATCATTTTAATAACGAAACATGAAATACATCATGAACTCTAACATGGGTTGGTAAGGCCAGCTTGTAAGCCACTGGTCCCACCCTTTCTAATACTTCAAAAGGACCACAGTATCTAGGAGCCAGTTTGGCACAACTTCCAGCATAAAGGGTGCTCTTTTTGGGTTTAATACGCAAATACACATGCTCCCCCACTTTATATTTTCAATGCACTCTTTTCTTATCAGCATAGTTCTTCTGGCGATCTTGTGCTGTATTAATGTTTCTTTGTATCTGTTTAACAATTCTTTCCATCTCTTGTAAAGCATCTGGTCCCAACATTAGTTTATCCTCTGGCTGACTCCAGCTCAAAGCAGTACGACACTTCCTTCCATATAGTGCCTCAAACGGACTCATTTTGATGGAGGATTGGTAGCTGTTATTATAGGAAAATTCAGCTAAATGCAAGTAATCTTCCCACTTTGATGGCCTATCCATCACATACATTCTCAGCATGTCTTCCAGAATTTCGTTTGTTCTTTCCGTTTGACCATCTGTCTGAGGGTGGTAAGCAGTACTAAAATTCAACTTAGTACCCATCCCTCCAAACAACCCTTTCCAGAAAGCTGTTGTAAACTTAGCATCTCGGTCAGAAACAATCATCCTTGGAACCCCATGGAGTCTTACTACCTCCTTCAAGAACACATTCGCTACTTGAGATGTTCCAAAGGTAGATTTCACTGGTATAAAATGGGCAGCTTTTGTTAAAGTGTCTACTACTACCATTAGTGAATCATGCTGGTATTTGGTTTTGGGTAATCGTGTTATAAAATCCATGGAAACTGTGTCCCATTTCCATTCTGCAACCGGCAAAGGGTTTGAAAGACCAGCAGGATGCTGATGCTCAACTTTGACTAGTTGACATTCCATACATCTAGTTAAATATTCTGCTACATCTCTCTTCATTCCTGGCCAGAACAACTTCTTCTTCAAGGCTGTTAACATTTTATGATATCCTGGATGTCCTGCATATGGCTGTTTGTGATATTCATCCAAAATCTCCCTCTTTAAGGACTCTACATTGGGAATATACAATCTGTTCTTATAACAGATCAGCCCTTTTTGGTTTTGAGTGAAATCACCTTTCTCCTTCTTCAGTAATTTCACCAGTAGGTTCTCAAAATTTGGATCTTGGTTTGCTGCCTGCTTCACTAACTCTTCCAAATCAAACTGAGCACTACTTCCAAGGCTATTAATATTTTGACAAGCATTTCTGCTCAATGCATTAGCAATTTTATTCTCTTTCCCTCTGATATGCTTTATATCCATATCAAATTCACTTAGAAAAGACAGTCATCTGGCTTGTCTAGCATTCAAATCAGTTTGGGAAAAGAAATATTTGGGACTAATATGATCAGTCATCAATGTAATTTTTTTTCCAAGGAGATAGTGTCGCCACATTTTCAAAGCATGGATAACAGCTATTAATTCTAAATCATAGGCGCTATAGCTCTGTTCATGTATCTTTAGTTTCCTAGATTCATAGGCAATAACTGAATTTTCCTGCAAAAGGACTCCTCCCAATCCTTCTCTACAGGCATCCGTACATACCACAAATTCTTTATCAGGATCTGCAATCTTTAGTATAGGGGCTGTAGTAAGTTTCAGTTTTAATTGGTCAAAACTGTTTTGACATTTTTCGGTCAACTCAAATTTGACACCCTTCCACAAATCTACGATAATAGCCTGCAATCCCCATGAATGATCTCACTGCTGAAACATCGGTTGGTATAGGCCATTCTTTTATAGCCTTTATCTTTTCAGGGTCAACAACAAGGCCTTGTTCGGAAATAATATGCCCCAAGTATTGGATCTTATGTTTATAAAATTCACATTCGCTAAACTTGGCATATAGGTGGTTTTCCTTCAGATTTTGTAATACTATCCTCAAGTGTTCTTTATGTTCCTCCTCACTTTTTGAGTAGAATAAAATATCATCTATGAACACAAGGAAAAATTTATCCAAGTACTTGTTTAACACACTGTTCATTAGGCACATAAATATGGCAGGGGCATTTGTCAAACCAAAAAGTGGGACTACAAATTCGTAGTGACCATACCTGGTTCGAAAGGCTATTTTGCTGATGTCTTCTTCCTTAATTCTAAGCTGGTGATAACCAGTCCTTAAATCAATATTCGAAAATACTGAAGCTCCTCTAACTTGGTCAAAAAGATCATCAATTCTGGGTAAAGGGTATCTATTCTTAATGGTCAACTTATTTAGTTGACGATAATCAATGCACATCCGAAAAGTTCCATCTTTCTTTTTCACGAACAGCACCGGTGCTCCCCAAGGAGACACACTCGGTTTGATATAACCTTTATCTAACAGTTCCTGTAATTGCATTTTCGGTTCCATAAGTTCAGGGGGACTCATTCGATAAGGGGCTCGGGAAACAGGTGTGGCTCCTGGCACCAGATCGATTGAGAAATCAATCTCTCTTTTGGGGGAAGATGAGGGATTTCCTTTGGAAAGACTTCCTTAAATTCTCTTATTACTGGTATAGCATCCAGTAATTCCTCCTCAGTTTTCTATTCTGTTTCTTCCACATGCACTGCATAAACTTGGTATCCTTTCCTAGCTGTTCTTTTTATTTGCAATGCTGAAATTTGTCTTACCGAGATAGGTTTTGGTTTTCCTTTGAGAATAAAAGGTTTCCCTTCCTCATCTACACAATGCAAAGTCTTATCCCAGCCGTTTATCAAAGCTTTCTTCTTTTCCAGCCAGTCCATTCCTATCAGTAGGTCATATGAACCTAAGGGTAGAATGTTCAAATTTACTTCTGTTTGAAAATCATTTAATTTGATTACTGTTCGGGGCAATTTATGTGTTACCTTTCTCTTGGTTCCAGTGGCCAGCTGAACCAACCATGACTGCTGAAATTTTTCAGCTTTTAAGTTACATTTTTCTACAATATTTGGACTAATATAACTCAAAGAAGCACCCGGATCAATCAGAACAGTAATAGACAGGTCAGAAATATTACCCTCCATTTCCACCATGGTAGCTTGATGTTCTGCTTGCCGATTTTCCAAGGCTGCACTGATAGTTGGTATATTTCTAGCTATGTCATTTACTGTAGTAGTTTCTCGATCTCTCATGATCATCTGAATGTTTCGGTGAGGACAGTCCCTTAAAATATGGGGTTCTCCACAGCCCCAACATTTCAGGGGTTCTCTCATTTTTACTGTCCCTTCCTTTTTACTGTCTCCATCTATTTGTTTGGAAGCCACTTGGGACTGAGAAGTTTGAATTTCTTTGGGTTTATTAAAATTTTTCCGCTGATGATCTCTACCAAAATTTTTCAATTAAGTTGGTTTATGTTTCCTCCCTTTGAACTCATTCTTATTTACCCAGCTTTTCCCTTGTTCAGTTTTTCCTTTGAACTGTTGGTAACATAATCTGGCTTTTCTAACAGCTTCTTCCATTGTTTTTGGGTTGTCAAACTCAATTTTCTATTTGTAAACAGTAGGCAAACAATTCAGAAACCTTTGTACTTTTGCCTTTTATTCCCTTATATAGGGTACATATCTCAGCATATTTGTAAACTTAGTAACAAACTCATTAATTGTGAGCTGTCCCAGTCTAAGTTCATGGAATTCCTTTGCTTTTTCATCATAGTAATGCTCATTCAAGTAGCGATTTTTGAACTTAACCTCGAAATCTTCCCAAGTAACTGTCTTTTCGTCAATGGCATGCACCATTTTCGTCTCCTCCCACCACAAGGTAGCCTTACCTTGTAGCTGGTAGACAACTAATCTGGCCTTCAGATTGCTTTCATATTCATAGACCTGGAAGTACTTAATCATGTTCAACAACCAGGCTTCAGCATCTTCCTCCTTTTCTCCATCATAGGAGGGAGGCTTGATTTTTCGGAATTCTCCCTGTAATTCCTTTTTCTGCTTGTATTGATGCCTAACAACATCATCATCCTCAGACTCATCAGTCTTCCTCTTTCCGGAACCTTCGCCTTATTGGCTGTTCCGTGAGGTTAGCTCTCTGATGAGCTCTTCCTGCTCCTTACTCGCTAATGACAACCTGTCATTCTGGCTTCTCATCTCATCCATTTCTCGTTGCACCTGTGCAACATAGCCATCACCGGAGCATTGGGATCTGGTGTACTATACTCATCACGCAGATCCACATAAATTTCTTCACCTTCAGCCATTTCAGCACCACAGTACACACTACACAACATAAATCAGTGAAAAAAAGAAGAAGATTTTTTTCCACAGAATTAAATTTATACAGTGAACACACAGCAACAGTGAGCACAATGTCACCAGCCCAGTTTTATAACTTGGGCTCTGATACCATTTTTCACACCTCCTATTTCACTTTTTTCTTTTTTCTTTTGAGTTATCATTTTCTATGTATTGATGAACTAACTCCTATTCACTTACTAGCTTTAAGAATATAACCTCTCATTCCAGATTCGATTAATTATATTAACCATTAGAATTTGGATCATTACACATTCTCTTTCACAATTTTTATATATATATAAACATATATATATATTTTCAACCTCATAATATGTCATTAATGTAACCTCCATTTCATGTAAGACTCCCACTATACAATCTCTTACATATATTCACATATAAGTCGTTCATATCAACTTTGCATCTGCTATGTTCGTATAAAAATGATGCGCTACTTTTCGGCTGGAGATTGCTTGTTGATTTGGTTGTATTGGCATGGTTTCACATATATATGTTTGGAGTTCTTGGAACGATTGGGTTTATACCTTTGACTGACGCATTGGTATTTCATAGACATGGACATACATGATTACTCTGTCATATTTGTAGCTGGTAGAGAGCTAATCTGGCCTTTAGATTGCTTTCATATTCATAGACCTGGAAGTACTTAATCATGTTCAACAACCAGGCTTCAACATCTTCCTCCTTTTCTCCATCATAAGGATAGGGCCTGATTTTCGAATCTTCCTCAGAATTCGCTCACACATGCTAATGACGACACCCCGGGACTCATCAAATTTTCCTCTTCCGAACTTTCACCTCTTGGCTGTCATGAGGTTAGTTTCCGAAGGAGCTGCTCAGCCTCCTACCGGCTAATGACAACTACACTACTTATCCGATTTCAAGCAGGCACCCGTTAGAGCAGTTTCATCAATTCGGAGCATTGGGATCTAGTGTACTATAATTGCCATCACAATGTGACTAATATAATCTCTTCACCGCCATTTCAGCACTCATCAAGAGACACTAGTATAAATATAAATCAAGAAAAAAAAGAAGATTTTTTCACAGAATTAAATTTATACAAAGGGAACACATATACAAAGGAGCTTCCACGTCACTAGCCCAGCTTTATAACTGGCCTATACCATTTGTCACACCTCCTATTTCAATTTTTTTCCTTTCTTTGGCACATTACAGTAATTGATGAACTAACTCCTATTCACTTACTAGCTTTAAGAATATAACCTCTCATTCCAAATTCGATTAATTATATTAACCATTAGAATTTGGATCATTACCCATTCTCTTTCACAATTTATATATATATATATATATATATATATAAACATATATATATATATATAGATATATATATATATATATATATATATATATATATATATATATTCAACCTCATAATATGTCATCAATGTAACCTCCATTTCATGTAAGACTCCCATTATACAATCTCTTACATATATTCACATATAAGTCGTTCATATCAACTTTGCATCTGCTATGTCCGTATAAAAATGATGCGCTACTTTTCGGCTGGAGATTGCTTGTTGATTTCGTTGTATTGGCATGGTTTCACATATATATGTTTGGAGTTCTTGGAACGATTGGGTTTATACCTTTGACTGACGCATTGGTATTTTATAGACGTGGACATACATTATTACTCCGTCATACATATGAGTTTGTATTTCCTTTCCCTACGTTGGTATGGAATATATTTTGGTTAGTGTATCTTGGGTGGAGGGTGTCATATTTGCATCGAATTTACAACCCTATGCTCATCATACCTTGGGAATTGATATCCGCGTATCCCCTAAATCTGTGGTTACTATATTCTATATTTTTCTGGTTACGGACCTGCATGTATCATTAATATATTTAAGGCACTGGTACGTTGGCCCTTTAATTGACGTCCTATCCAACCACCATCGTCAATCAGTTGTCGATCCATGTGAGAACCGACGGATCTTTGCCAGTTGTATGGCTATGCGTTGCTAGGGTTTTTCATTGATGATTGCTATAAGGATTAAGCCGTAACATTTTTTCGCTTTCTGATTCGACTCTCTACTCCATATTTCTTCCTGCTTGCCGACGGAATGATGTCTCTGCTTGACCTCCGAGCATTCACAATGCTTCACACCTGCTTGGTATTGGTTTCTGGTCAACGCGCAGAGGTAAATCCTACTCTTCCTTCAGGATTGAAATTTTCTTGTTCTCGCTGTATTTTATGGGTAGTCATTTCGATTTATTTTTGATTTCGTGTTACTAGGTTTAGAGATTCGCCCTAACCATTCTTCCTGAGAGCGAGTTCATTTTGTTTTTGAAAATGTGTTTCGTCCCTGGCTATCAATTTGTTTGAAATTTTCCTATCGTTTAACATTGATTCGATTTGCATGTCACCACAAGGATGTCTGCGACAACCAAGAGCGCTACTAGTGAAAACCTTTTTCCGTGAATGGAAAATCTTCCATAGGTATGCGTTTTTCCTCGGCATGTCCTCTACTCTTTCTTTCAGTGTTTGCGTCTCAGTTCTTTAGTAAAATCTGTGGATCTATTTCGTTCTTTCATCTTTCAGGCATTCTCTGAGATCAGAATGATACTCTCGAACGGTGCTTTGCACAGGTAATTAATTAAGTTTTTCTTTCCGAATAGAGCTTTTATGCGATGTCCTTTGTTGTTTCAGTAAGCCGGTTTCGTTTTAAATCTCTTCGTTTTCAGTCATAGACCATTGAGTCTAACAGAATAATTTTATTTTTCTAACGCAGCTATTTCTTTGGCTACTCTGCGTCTACACACAACTAGCAAGCTCATTACATTATTCACTGAGATGTTGAAATCCTACCTATTTGCCACATGTCGGTACCCACGAGACTTCGGTTAATTTGTGAACCCGTGGTTCATACGACTGGTTTAATATTGCAATGTTACTAGTTCATGGATAATCTTCGTAATTCCAAAGGGATTCAAACCCTTGTGTTTATAATTTATATTTATAATTTGTACAGGACCTTGACACTCTATGTTGAGGGAAATCTGACCCATATGAGGGCGATATAATTCCCTGTATACTACTACATATTTTTTTTTTTCATAATTTTTCAATTAATGTACAGTTTGGTCCTACAATGTATTAGTATTTATGTTCATTCTTCCAAGTCTTGCATATCTGGTACTTGAAACTGACAATACTTCTATCTTAATGGAACCGTCAAATATACTGGTATATTGGGACTTTCAGTAAAATATGCGCGTGTTTCTATGTACTCGATGAGTACTCTATCATAACTAGAAATTAAATATCTGGTGTAGATTCTGTGTTCTAGATTTATTTTATCCTCTCAGTGCAATATTTATAAGATTGAAGACTTCGTTATAATTTTTTTTCTTGTGTCCTATTCCAGATCTTTAGAGTTTCATAATGGAAATGAATTTGCAGAACTTCAGTCATCATCTCTTTAGATTTCATTTTTTTTTTATTTTTTTTTGAGTATAATATACTAGACTAACAAGTCTTCTAAATTTAATATTTATTCTCATGTCTATATAATTCTTATATTAGGAAGGCTTTCCTGTATCATGCCGGTGTATGAAATTCTCATACCACCATAGTTTTCAGTTTTTATAGTAACGGTTTCCTGGTCTCTTCTTCTATGTTAGAATTTGTATAGAATGTTACTAGCTCTGTTCTGTAGCCTGGTTTACTAATGTGCCAAAATTATTTACAGGTGTTGCACAGATATGTATCTCTATTTTTATGTTTAGAAGACATTTGTACTTATAATCTACCCTTTTACTCCCTTGACTTGGGTGCACATAATAGACTAGGATACATATATTTCAATATGCCATGCTGTGGTGAATATGCATGTTATTTAATTACTTAACTTCCTTTTGTCTTTTAATTCTGTTCTCTAATATTAGAATGATTCCATAAAAAAATTTATCAATGAGCAGTCTCTTGCAAGTCAATAGTTGCTTTCCTCTGCTATAGTGTTTGCTGCTTGCATGAAAAATTAATTGACCATTGAGCTTCTAGTTATGTATGAATGATGTGCTGACCCTGAGGTCAGTCTATACAATCCTTCCTTTCATTCTTTAATGCAAAGTGTAAATTTCGATTCATCTCCTGCTATTTTCCAGTATAATACAGGAAAACTCAGATTTCTCTCTTTTATGTATTTATATATTAGAATAATTCTATGAAATAGAAGCAGATTAAAAACTAATTCACAAATCTTCCTGTGGAGAACTAAGTATCCTCAGATTTAAACCACCACTGGTTTAGAGATTCTGTTGGGTTCTACTCCACAGATTTAGTTTCTACAACTATGCAGAATTTCAAAGGTGAATTCCTTATGATTAATTCTATTTAAATATAGAATTTATATTCTAATATAGAGTCAACTTTTATATGTAGCCAATTCATACTATATGAAGTAAACACAACAATAAAATTAGAGACATACCACTCATGCAATTGACCAACCTCCCAACCTTAGAGTTCTTCTGTCTCCCAGAACTCACCCCTGAGCTGAGATCACCTCCTAGAACAGACTAACCTCTAATCTGTGTAGGAGCAGCTTATTTAAGCTATTGTTCCCCAAAGCATGTTTCTAATTCTGCGTCCAGAATAGCAGGATGATTTTCTTCCTGTTTGCATAGGCTTCCCATTTTTGGGATTCTTTAAAGCTGTTTTATGCTTTTCCCAGCTTTTCCAGCTTTTTACCTCTTCCGAACTACTTTCCTCATAATTGGGGAATTTAGATTTTTCCTCAAAAATCTAAATTTAGAATTAATTTCTATCAAGGATTTTTGAAAGATTGTGGGGAAACATTTGCCTCATGCATCCTCAAGAATTTAGCAAGTGATCTCATAAATCTCATTTTGGTCAATCTGCACAATTCATTCTATTCATTTCCTCAAATTAAATATTTAATTACATTCACAAATACTTATCCTTTGGGGTCCACTCCCATTAGGATTAAAGTTCAAATGTCTAGCTTTGAAATTCAAACCCATAAATTGGGTTTGTTACATATTCCCCCTCTGAAAATAAACACCGTCCTCGGTGTTGTTATTCAACTACTAGAGTTCATTTTTCAAACAAAAATGGATATCTTTCCATCATTTCAGCTTCTCTTTCCCATGTCGCTTCTTCAACAGTAAAGTGCTTCCACTGCAACTTTACTCTTGCTACTGTTCTGTTTCTCAATTCAATTTCTTCCCGCTCCAATATTTGAAGAGGTTCTGGCAGAAACTCCCCTTCTGGTTCCACCTATACAACATTCCAATCAACTATGTGAGAAGCATCATGCACATATCATTTTAATAACGAAACATGAAATACATCATGAACTCTAACATGGGGTGGTAAGCCCAGCTTGTAAGCCACTGGTCCCACCATTTCTAATACTTCAAAAGGACCACAGTATCTAGGAGCCAGTTTGGCACAACTTCCCGCATAAAGGGTGCTCTTTTTGGGTTTAATACGCAAATACACATGCTCCCCCACTTTATATTTTCAATGCACTCTTTTCTTATCAGCATAGTTCTTCTGGCGATCTTGTGTTGTATTAATGTTTCTTTGTATCTATTTAACAATTCTTTCCATCTCTTGTAAAGCATCTGGTCCCAAAATTAGTTTATCCTCTGGCTGACTCCAGCTCAAAGCAGTACGACACTTCCTTCCATATAGTGCCTCAAACGGACTCATTTTGAGGGAGGATTGGTAGCTGTTATTATAGGAAAATTCAGCTAAATGCAAGTAATCTTCCCACTTTGATGGCCTATCCATCACATACATTCTCAGCATGTCTTCCAAAATTTCGTTTGTTCTTTCCGTTTGACCATCTGTCTGAGGGTGGTAAGCAGTACTAAAATTCAAATTAGTACCCATCCCTCCAAACAGCCCTTTCCAGAAAGCTGCTGTAAACTTAGCATCTCGGTCAGAAACAATCACCCTTGGAACCCCATGGAGTCTTACTACCTCCTTAAAGAACACATTCGCTACTTGAGCTGTTCCAAAGGTAGATTTCACTGGTATAAAATGGGCAGCTTTTGTTAAAGTGTCTACTACTACCATTACTGAATCATGCTGGTATTTGGTTTTGGGTAATCGTGTTATAAAATCCAGGGAAACTATGTCCCATTTCCATTCTGCAATCGGCAAAGGGTTTGAAAGACCAGCAGGATGCTGATGCTCAACTTTGACTAGTTGACATTCCATACATCTAGTTAAATATTCTGCTACATCTCTCTTCATTCCTGGCCAGAACAACTTCTTCTTCAAGGCCGTTAACATTTTATGATATCCTGGATGTCCTGCATATGGCTGTTTGTGATATTCATCCAAAATCTCCCTCTTTAAGGACTCTACATTGGGAATATACAATCTGTTCTTATAACAGATCAACCCTTTTTGGTTTTGAGTGAAATCACTTTTCTCCTTCTTCAGTAATTTCACTAGTAGGTTCTCAAAATTTGGATCTTGGTTTGCTGCCTGCTTCACTAACTCTTCCAAATCAAACTGAGCACTACTTCCAAGGCTATTAATATTTTGACAAGCATTTCTGCTCAATGCATCAGCAATTTTATTCTCTTTCCCTCTGATATGCTTTATATCCATATCAAATTCACTTAGAAAAGACAGCCATCTGGCTTGTCTAGCATTCAAATCAGTTTGGGAAAAGAAATATTTGAGACTAATATGATCAGTCATCAATGTAAATTTTTTTCCAAGGAGATAGTGTCGCCACATTTTCAAAGCATGGATAACAGCTGCTAATTCTAAATCATAGGCGCTATAGTTCTTTTCATGTATCTTTAGTTTCCTAGATTCATAGGCAATAACTGAATTTTCCTGCAAAAGGACTCCTCCCAATCCTACTCTACAGGCATCCGTACATACCACAAATTCTTTATCAGGATCTGAAATCTTTAGTATAGGGGCTATAGTAAGTTTCAGTTTTAATTGGTCAAAACTGTTTTGACATTTTTTGGTCCACTCAAATTTGACACCCTTCCTTTGTAATGATGTTATGGGATGTGCTATGGCAGAAAACCTCTCCACAAATCTGCGATAATAGCCTGCAATCCCCATGAATGATCTCACTGCTGAAACATCAGTTGGTACAGGCCATTCTTTTATAGCCTTTATCTTTTCAGGGTCAACAACAAGGCCTTGTTCGGAAATAATATGCCCCAAGTATTGGATCTTATCTTTATAAAATTCACATTTGCTAAACTTGGCATATAGCTGGTTTTCCTTCAGAGTTTGTAATACTATCCTCAAGTGTTCTTTATGTTCCTCCTCACTTTTTGAGTAGACTAAAATATCATCTATGAACACAAGGAAAAATTTATCCAAGTACTTGTTTAACACACTGTTCATTAGGCACATAAATGTGGCAGGGGCATTTGTCAAACCAAAAGGTAGGACTACAAATTCGTAGTGACCATACCTGGTTCAAAAGGCTGTTTTGCTGATGTCTTCTTCCTTAATTCTAAGCTGGTGATAACCAGACCTTAAATCAATCTTTGAAAATACTGAAGCTCCTCTAACTTGGTCAAAAAGATCATCAATTCTGGGTAAAGGGTATCTATCCTTAATGGTCAACTTATTCAGTTGACGATAATCAATGCACAGCCGAAAAAATCCATCTTTCTTGTTCACGAACAACACCGGTGCTCCCCAAGGAGACACACTCGGTCTGATATAACCTTTATCTAATAGTTCCTGTAATTGCATTTTCAGTTCCATAAGTTCAGGGGGACTCATTCGATAAGGGGCTTGGGAAACAGGTGTGGCTCTTGGCACCAGATTGATTGAGAAATCAATCTCTCTTTTGGGGGGAAGATGAGGGATTTCCTTTGGAAAGACTTCCTTAAATTCTCTTATTACTGGTACATCATCCAGTAATTCCTCCTCAGTTTTCTATTCTATTTCTTCTACATGCACTACATAAACTTGGTATCCTTTCCTAGCTGTTCTTTTTATTTGCAATGCTGAAATTTGTCTTACCGAGATAGGTTTTGGTTTTCCTTTGAGAATAAAAGGTTTCCCTTCCTCATCTACACAATGCAAAGTCTTATCCCAGTAGTTCATCAAATCTTTCCTCTTTTCCAGCCATTCCATTCCTATCAGTAGGTCATATGAACCTAAGGGCAGAATGTTCAAATTTACTTCTGTTTGAAAATCATTTAATTTGATTTTTGTTCGGGGAAATTTATGTGTTACCTTTCTCTTAGTTCCAGTGGCCAGCTGGACCAAACTTGACTGCTGAAATTTTTCAGCTTTTAAGTTACATTTTTCTACAATATTTGGACTAATATAACTCAAAGAAGCACCCGGATCAATCGGAACAGTAACAGACAGGTCAGAAATGTTACCCTCCATTTCCACCATGGTAGCTTGATGTTCTGCTTACCGATTTTCCAAGGCTGCACTGATAATTGGTATATTTCTGGCTATGTCATTTATTGTAGTAGCTTCTCGATCTCTCATGATCATCTGAATGTTTCGATGAGGACAGTCCCTCAAAATATGGGGTTATCCACAGCCCCAACATTTCATGGGTTCTCTCATTTTGACTGTCCCTTCCTTTTTACTGTCTCCATCTATTTTTTTGGAAGCCACTTGGGACTAAGCAGTTTGAATTTCTTTGGGTTTATTAAACTTTTTCCACTGATGATCTCTGCCAAAAATTTTCAAATAGGCTGGTTTATGTTTCCTCCCTTTGAACTCATTCTTATTTACCCATCTTTTCCCTTGTTCAGTTTTTCCTTTGACCTGTTGGTAACATAATCTGGCTTTTCTAACAGCTTCGTCCATTGTTTTTGGGTTGTCAAACTCAATTTTCTCTTTTTAAATAGTAGGCAAACAATTCAGAAACCTTTGTACTTTTTCCTTTTCTTCCCTTATATAGGGTACATATCTCAGCAGATTTGTAAACTTATTAAAAAAATCATCAATTGTGAGCTGTCCCAGTCTAATTTCATGGAATTCCTTTGATTTTTCATCATAGTAACGCTCATTCAAGTAGCGATTTTTGAACTTAACCTGGAAATCTTCCCAAGTAACTGTCTTTTCGTCAATGGCATGCACCATTTTTGTCTCCTCCCACCACAAGGTAGCCTTACCTTGTAGCTGGTAGACAACTAATCTGGCCTTCAGATTTATTTCATATTCATAGACCTGGAAGTACTTAATCATGTTCAACAACCAGGCTTCAGCATCTTCCTCCTTTTCTCCATCATAGGAGGGAGGCTTGGATTTTCGGAATTCCCCCTGTAATTCCTTTTTCTACTTGTATTGATGCCTAACAACATCATCATCCTCAGACTCATCAGTCTTCCTCTTTCTGGAACCTTCACCTTCTTGGTTGTTCCACAAGGTTAGCTCTCTGATCAGCTTTTCGTGCTCCTTACTGGCTAATGACAACCTGTCATTCTGTCTTCTCATCTCATCCATTTCTCGTTGCAACTTGTGCAACATAGCCATCACCGGAGCATTGGGATCTGGTGTACTATACTCATCATGCAGATCCACATAAATTTCTTCACCTTCTGCCATTTCAGCACCACTGTACACACTACACAACATAAATCAGTGAAAATAAAAAATAAATTTTTTTTTCTCCACAGAATTAAATTTATACAGTGAACACACAGCAACAGTGAGCACAATGTCACCAGCCCAGTTTATAACTTGAGCTCTGATACCATTTTTCACACCTCCTATTTCAAATTTTTTTCTTTTTCTTTTGAGTTATCAGTTTCTATGTATTGATGAACTAACTCCTATTCACTTACTAGCTTTAAGAATATAACCTCTCATTCCAAATTTGATTAATTATATTAACCATTAGAATTTCGATCATTACCCATTCTCTTTCACAATTTTTATATATGTATAAATATATATATATATATATTCAACCTCATAATATGTCATTAATGTAACCTCCATTTAATGTAAGACTCCCACTGTACAATCTCTTACATATATTCACATATAAGTCGTTCATATCAACTTTGCATCTGCTATGTCCGTATAAGAATGATGCGCTACTTTTCGGCTGGAGATTGCTTGTTGATTTGTTTGTATCGGTATGGTTTCACATATATATGTTTGGATTTCTTGGAACGATTGGGTTTATACCTTTGACTGACGCATTGGTATTTCATAGACATGGACATACATTATTACTCCGTCATACATATGAGTTTGTATTTCCTTTCCCTGCGTTGGTATGGAATATATTTTGGTTAGTGTATCTTGGGTGGAGGGTGTCGTATTTGCGTCGAATTTACAACCCTATGCTCATCGTACCTTGGGAATTGATATCTGCGTATCCTCTAAATCTGTGGTTACTATATTATATAGTTTTCTAGTTATGGACCTGCATGCATCATTAATATATTTAAGGCACTGGTACGTTGGACCTTTAATTGACGTCCTATCCAACCACCATCGTTAATCAGTTGTCGATCCATGTGAGAACCGACGGATCTTTGCCAGTTGTATGGCTATGCGTTGCTAGGGTTTTTCATTGATGATTGCTATAAGGATTAAACCGTAACTTTTTTTCGCTTTCTGATTTGACTCTCTATTCCATATTTCTTCCTGCTTGCCGACGGAATGATGTCTCTGCTTGACCTCCGAGCATTCACAGTGCTTCACACCTGCTTGGTATTGGTTTCTGGTCAACGCGCAGAGGTAAATCCTACTCTTCCTTCAGGATTGAAATTTTCTTGTTCTCGCTGTATTTTATGGGTAGTCGTTTCGATTTATTTTTGATTTCGTGTTACCAGGTTTAGAGCTTCGCCCTAACCATTCTTCCTGAGAGCGAGTTCATTTTGTTTTTGAAAATGCGTTTCGTCCCTGGCTATCAATTTGTTTGAAATTTTCCTATCGTTTAACATTGATTCGAGTTGCATGTCACCACAAGGATGTCTGGAACGACCAAGAGCACTACTAGTGAAAACCTTTTTCCGTGAATGGAAAATATTCCATAGGTATGGGTTTTTCCTCGGCATGTCCTCTACTCTTTCTTTCAGTGTTTGCGTCTCATTTCTTTAGTAAAATATGTTGATCTATTTCGTTCTTTCATCTTTCAGGCATTCTCTGAGATCATAATGATACTCTCGAACGGTGCTTTGCACAGGTAATTATTTAATTTTTTCTTTCTGAATCGAGCTTTCCCTATATGCGATGTCCTTTGTTGTTTCAGTAAGCCGGTTTCATTTTAAATCTCTTCGTTTTCAGTCATAGACCATTGAGTCTAACAGAATAATTTTATTTTTCTAACGCAGGTATTTCTTTCGCTACTCTGCGTCTACACACAACTAGCAAGCTCATTACATTATTCACTGAGATGTTGAAATCCTACCTATTTTCCACAGGTCGGTACCCACGAGACTTCGGTTAATTTGTGAACCCGTGGTTCATACGACTGGTTTAATATTGCAATGTTACTAGTTCATGGATAATCTTCGTAATTCGAAAGGGATTCAAACCCTTGTGTTTATAATTTCTATTTATAATTTGTACCGGACCTTGACACTCTATGTTGAGGGAAATCTGACCCCTACGAGGGCGATATAATTCCCTGTATACTACTATATATATATTTTTTTCCATAATTTTTCAATTAATGTACAGTTTGGTCCTACAATGTATTAGTATTTATGTTCATTCTTTCAAGTCTTGCATATCTGGTACTTGAAACTGACAATACTTTTATCTTAATGGAACCGTCAAATAAACTGGTATATTGGGACTTTTAGTAAAATATGCACGTGTTTCGATGTACTCGATGAGTACTCTATCATAACCAGAAATTAAATATCTGGTGTAGATTATGTGTTCGAGATTTATTTTATCCTGTCAGTGAAATATTTATAAGATTGAAGACTTCGTTATAATTTTTTTTCTTGTGTCCTACTCCAGATATTTAGAGATTCATAATGGAAATGAATTTGCAGAACTTCAGTCATCATCTCTTTAGATTTCATTTAATTTTTTTTTTTTTTTTTTTGCGTATAATATACTGGACTAACAAGTCTTCTAAATTTAATATTTATTCTCATGTCTATATCATTCTTATATTAGGAAGGCTTTCCTATATCATGCCGGTGTATGAAATTCTCATACCACCATAGTTTGTAGTTTTGATAGTAACGGTTTCCCAGTCTCTTCTTCTATGTTAGAATTTGTATAGATTGTTACTAGCTCTGTTCTGTACCGTGGTTTACTAATGTGCCAAAATTATTTACAGGTGTTGTACGGATATGTATCTCTATTTTTATGTTTAGAAGACATTTGTACTTATAATCTACCCTTTTAATCCCTTGACTTGGGTGCACATAATAGACTAGGATACATATATTTCAATATGCCATGCTGTGGTGAATATGCATGTTAGTTAATTACTTAACTTCCTTTTGTCTTTTAATTTTGTTCTCTAATATTAGAATGATTACATAAGAAAATTTATCAATGAGCAGTCTCTTGCAAGTCAATAGTTGCTTTCCTCTGCTATAGTGTTTGCTGCTTGCATGCAAAATTAATTGACCATTGAGTTTCTGGTTATGTATGAATGATGAGCTGACCCTGAGGTCAGTCTATACAATCTTTCATTTCATTCTTTAATGCACAATGTAAAATTTAGATTCATCTCCTGCTATTTTCTAGTATAATACAGGAAAAGTCAAATTTCTCTCTTTTATGTATGTATGTATTAGAATCATTCTATGAAACAGAAGTAGATTAAAAACTAATTCACAAATCTTCCTGTGGAGAACTAAGTATCCTCAGATTTAAACCACCACTGGTTTAGAGATTCTGTTGGGTTCTACTCCACAGACTTAGTTTCTACAACTATGCAGAATTTCAAAGGTGAATTCCTTATGATTAATTCTGTTTAAATGTATAATTTATATTCTAATATAAAGTCAACTTTTATATGTAGCCAATTCATACTATATGAAGTAAACACATCAATAAAATTAGAGACATACCACTTATGCAATTGACCAACCTCCCAACCTTAGAGTCCTTCTGTCTCCCAGAACTCACCCCCGAGCTGAGATCACCTCCTAGAACAGACTAACCTCTAATCTGTGTAGGAGCAGCTTATTTAAGCTATTGTTTCCCAAAGCATGTTTCTAATTCTGCGTCCAGAATAGCAGGATGCTTTTCTTTCTGTTTGCCTAGGCTTCCCATTTTTGGGATTCTTTAAAGTTGTTTTATGCTTTTCCCAGCTTTTCCGGCTTTTTACCTCTTCCCAACTACTTTCCTCATCATTGGCGAATTTAGATTTTTCCCCAAAAATCTAAATTTAGAATTAATTTCTTTCAAGGATTTTTGAAAGATTGTGGGGAAATATTTGCCTCATCCATCCTCATGAATTTAGCAAGTGATCTCGTAAATCTCATTTTGGTCAATCTGCACAATTCATTCTATTCATTTCCTCAAATTAAATATTTAATTACATTCACAAATACTTATCCTTTGGGGTCCACTCCCCTTAGGATTAAAGTTCAAATGTCTAGCTTTGAAATTCAAACCCATAAATTGGGGGTGTTACAACAATGTTGCAATGCATAAAGGTATATAATGTGTATATATCAATAATGGTTAGGGTGACAGTCCAACATTTCCAATTCCCATAGTGTACTGTTACCAACAAACTGAAACACGAAGTAACTACCATAGTCACTTGTCTACAACGTTCAATAATCTTAAATCAAATATATTTCATGCAAATAAGTTTCATTATTTAGTCATGAAACACCAACTAATAATCCATGGAAATCCTAAATCAAAAACTAGTAATTAGTGTCAAGCTTCGCTACTCAACTCATTATTTATTCCTAACATATAAAGGGGTTCTTCTAATGTTCTTTTGAAACACTTTGTCAAACTCTTCAAGTAATTTCCATCTTTTACATTCATGTATTACTTTCAGACAAAATGGCTATACAAATTTAGCCTTTATAAGTAGTTCATGGTAACTTTAGTTATGTTCATTAAATGTGTGAGTAATATGTCATATATGCAAAGGTTGATAGAAAAATATCACTTTCACTAGTGAGTACTCAGTTTTTTCATAAGTGCAACAAAGGTTTTATCATCTTTTAACCTCAACAAAATTCAAATATCATGAACATAATTTCACAACAAAGTTTATTACTTACTACTCTTGAATGTTGTTAAAAACATGAATCACATGTGTCATGTAAAAATTAGGAAACTGCACATATTAATATGTAGATTGTCAGACTCATACATGAGTTATGCCCATTAGTAGCATACCTCAATTTATTTTCGCTTAAAATTTCTCAAAGGTGCCAGTGATGCAACCTTCAGCTCTTATACCACTTGTAACATACCCTGATAACCTCACATGGAAATGTAGGAAGTTAGAAAAATTTTATACAAATTACTATCCAAATCACTATTCAAGATTCCTCATTAATCATTATATATAATGTTCTTCATTTCATAAAGTAACTTTAGTAGAGGAATAGTAAGTTGCATAACCATTAACAACCACTGCTGTAGTATATTAACGTAAACTGTATGATGTAACCTTGCATTCATTTCATGATACCTTTAGCCAAATTAATCAATCACATACTTGACATTATAAAAATCACATCATGCAAGGAATATACATCATCAAACTCACAAAATAATAAATCAGATCATTGAACACCGATACACCCTGGAAACCCTTTAGGGTGAAAACCAGCAAACTTTTAATTTTATTATTAAACCCTTGTGAGGGTGTTCACCCCTCACTCTATGGCTCGTAATGGAGTCCATCCCTTAAGCATTGTTATAAAATAATACAAAGAAATATATTTTAAATATGAAATATCTAGTTGAAATCTATTACAAACATTAAGATAACATTTATCCACAATTCTTCAATGTTCATATCTTTCCGGCATGGTTTTTCCTACAGTGGACCATCTTGCAACTCACACTCATCTGCATGGACCATTAAGCATTTACGTGTACCATGTTAAGTAAAATCTATCATATGCACAAAACATCATCATTTCCTTCTATTGTTTTCATCAACATACATGGATGCCAATATTACATAAAGTATTAATAAACCCATTCATAAAAATATACTAGTGATGCTTCACCATCTATACATGTACATTCATGACATGAAAGTAAAATATCGTGACATGCGTCCTTCGCAACACTGCATATGCACTAGCTATAAGCATGTAACCATCAAAATATGTCTATAAAATAAACTATTTCCTTTACACAAGCATGCATTCGTGCAAGAAAAATCATTACAAATTTCCATCAATAGTATATGCAAACACAAGTGTCATTTTCAAGGAAATCTAGAATAATAAGGCATGCAAAAACACGTTTTCTTTTCCATAACACTAATGCAGTAAAACATACAAATACATGTTATTTTTTTAAGAATTATACAAAGGTTACCCATATATATCTATTCCAAGGAAACCTACACAATTACTATGGTTTTTGTGTATGTAAATCATCCTCTTTCCCAAAGAAAATTTTCCAATGTAGGATAACATAACATGCTATCATTTACCACATACAAATGTATATTCTTTTCAATGAAAGCTAATACAAATCTTGCATGCATATACATGGTCTTATTCCAAAAGAAACTAACATAATAGTAATGATAGCATAAAAGTAATCATGTATATTTTCCTAAACAAATATAGCTCAATGTTTCTTTTATGTATGCAAAGAACATATCTCTATAACACAATGTCTATTCTTTTGTGCATGGAGGAACTTATCATAATAACTCATTTTTAATGTATGCAACACATATTCCCTTCTTATAATTCTACCCTCATTAACTTATTATTTTCATGTAAACAAATACATACTTCATTTTCAAAAGTAAGTTAAGATAACCTAGTTTATTTTTCTTTCTACATCTCGTTTCTCATGCTTCTATTTCAAGAAATTATCATAGATAACCATATTTTATGCATAAAACTACGCAACCATAACAATGTTAACTTAAATATTTATACACCTAAATCAAGAAGTTGACACAATTCATCTAGCCATATAATCTTTTCAAGAGGTTATTCTTTTCAAGTAGGAACAACATATATAAGGCAACATAACCTTTTATATATACACAAATAATTCACAAATAGTGCTAATAAAACAAATTGAAGGAAGATAAATAAAAATGAATTTCACTTTTACCTATCACGAATGGTACCTTGGACTACCCACTAGTGTTTTGCCGATAATTTTTTCGTTTGATATTTAATTTCAGTGATTCAAAAACCAAGTTAAAGTGAATTCATATTAGAAACGGGTTTTTAATGATTTGACGAGTTTTCCAAGGCTAATAGCTGCAAAATTAGAAGAAAATGACCATTTTTTTAATTGTCTCTAATGTCGATAAAAATGATCCCATGATGTATATCTTTTCGAGATGTTTCTAACGAGACTGGAAACACCTCAAATAGTTTTCGTCTAAGAAAGTTATTCCTGCTTGATTTTTTTGGGAAACAGTTTGTGGCCGCTCCACAGAGTGCCACGTTGACTTGTGATGTCGAAAAATGTTGACTAGGAAAATGAATGATGTCGATGTGGCAATTGAATAGGTGATCACATGGATTTTTGATGTGGATGTTAACTAGTCATACTGCGGCCACTAAAATACTCCGAATGTGGCAGACCATTGATTGAGTGATGTGGCATCAAACACGTAGACCAATGATGCATTAGTAAATGGATCAAACGCATAGACCAATGATGCATTAGTAAATGGATCAATAGATGATTGCCACGCAGGAAAATCATACTTACACGTGGCACCCTTGTTGTTACCAATTTCAATGCATCCTTGCATGATTTGAACTCACAACCTCTTCATCACAAATCCAAGGTCTTACCACTACACCGCACGTGATTTTTATAATATAAAGTTTCAAAATGCATTTTTAAGTATTAACAATTTTCAATTTTTATTAAAAAAAAAAAATAGTTCGTTGAATTGATCCCGAATTGTTTCTTGGAAAGCGAATGAGACACCACACGCATCGAAGTATTAACAATCGACCAAGATGTTTTTTTTCGATTCGAAATCATTTTCTTTCCCTTAAAAGTGGATATGGTCAACTAATTGGACTGCCCCCTTATAATTTTATAAACCAATGTTCTTATGACAACTCTAGAGCTCGAAGCTTGACGGTATGTGCATATTATTTTTCAGGTTGAACACCGAACCCCGTCCCAAGTTCCAGGGTTGTTGCAGTTAGTTTCTCGATCTTCATTTTTCCCAACGCCACACAATGAAATTCAATGTCTTGTTGATCTACATGAAATGGGTTTTTTTTTTTTTTTGCTTGTTTCTATTTTTAATAATGTTGGGTTTTTGTTTTTTTAATTCATGGTTTATTTTCCATGTCGTGGCTTATATATGGTTGTTTGTTTTTAGGGTGGGCTGGGTTTTTTTTAATCTGCTATATATATATTATTGTTTTGTGTTTATTTCATGATTTGTTTTATTTTGGGTTTTTGTTTTTTATTCATGATTTATTTACCATGTCGTGGATTAGATATGGTTGTTTCTTTTTATGGTGGGTTGGTTTTTTTTAATATGCTTTAATTTTAGTTTATATATATATATATATATATATATATATATATATATATTATATTATTTTATTTTATTGTTGTGTGTTTATTTTATGATTAAATTTATTTTGAGTTTAATCTTTTTAAATGAGTCTTGTTTTTTTAAAGGGTCTTTTTGTATTTTGTTATTATTTTTTTTTTTAAATATATATTTATATATATAATTTTTATTTGTTTATTAATTATTATTATTATTAAATAACTTATTTTAAAAAATTTAGAAAAAATATAATTGTTTTTTTTCTAAATGTTTAAAAAAGAACCAGAAATTATTTTAGTAAGATTTGAGATAGATCTAATTAAAAGTTAGAGATCAAAATCTAAATAATTTTTTTAGAATGCATAGTAAATTTAGATGTCATAGTGATTTCATTTGGAATCTATGAATTTAATTCTTGAGTTTCAAAGCTAACTTATCCAAATTTTCGTTACTAATCTTCTAGGTGACAATAAAGTCCAGCAAGAGAGCATTCTTTATTCATTTAAAATCTGAAATTTGAAAGAAAAGCAAGGAGAATTGATCTTAAACTAAAATTTTTAGCTTTTGAAACTCTACTTGGTTTCATTCTTCACAAAAGTCTCTTCTCTTCTAGATCTCCATTCCAATGGTTAATGAATGAGGTGGCTCTTATTGCACCATCAAATGAAAAATTTAAAGAAAACAAATGAAATCAAATATCAAAACCAAACTTAAAAACATTGCCAAGCTTGGTTTTTATTTCCCTATTATATCGTACTCTATTTTCGGAAAGACAAGATTTTTTTCAAATGTAGGAGTATTTCCAGTGAAGCCATTTATAGATCAAGATCTCTAGTATGCTCAAATCAAAATTTTAAAAATATACTGCAATGTCTATCAGGATATGAGACACCAATTGTCCATTTGGTTTTGTTGCTAGGATTTTTTTAATAATGGAGGAATGTTGTGGCCTAGACACTAATTGAACAAAATATTCAATGTATTCTTTAAATTCTCAAATGGATTAGTATCAAAAAAATTTATAGTACCAAAATTAATTGAAATTCATGCATCTTTTAAATTATTTTTAGCATGATGTTTAACTATGCATCTAAAGATGAATGTAACAAAAATAATATGCAATTGCAACCAATTTAATTAGGAAGAACCCCACAATCTTGACGTGCATGTTCTTACATCTCATATTACCACTCCTCCTAAACAGAGTTGTGTAAAGTAAATACCTATGTATACTTCCATGTCAATGCCTAGAAAGTGTTGAGAAATTTAATTGTGAGTTAAATTGATTAATTTAATTGTGAGTTAAACTACCAAACATTAAATTATCAATCTAGGTTTGTATACTTGTGAAATACACTTACACAATATATGCTAGGAATTAACTCTCAATTAAAATGTAAATTCACCTATGGAAATAATTGAAAGACTGAAATGAAACCCATTAATGAAAATATTGAAATGATCACACACACATGTAAGATTCTAAAACAATATACCTATTAAAGCATTAAATTAAGAACCTGAAAAGTAGTGCATTGAATTGAAACAAAATCATCTATTTCTATACAATGAAATATTTTGAAATTATATTCTATTAAACAAAAAGGAAAATCTTATTCTATTGGACTTTTAAATGAATATGACATATAAATAATATTTATTTAATTTGAAAGTGATTCTAAAATATTGAACTTGGAAAAAATTCTAAATTGTAATCTATTAAAGTCAAAAGTAAATTTGATTTATTGCACATAGAAAAAAATATATCTATAAAAAGCAAATGATCTGAAAATAAAATGCATAAATATTATTGAGATTAATAATGTGAATTAGAAATTGAGCATACAAGCTCTGATTCATTAACCAAATCAAGCTACATATATACATGACGTACAGTCTCAAGATAGGGAAGCTATCTTGGATGCACAATAAGTTGGTTGAGAGAATATTTCAACCTCACACCAAAATAGGAAGTTAGGTTTAGCTAACTCCTATTGAACAGGAGCATACTCAATACATAGGAAGAATCAAAATTGAAGACAAGTAGGAATTACATAGTCCAACACTCCCCCTTAATGACTACTTGTCTCAATATCCATCTGCAAAATCTACAACTGGTCCTGTTTGGTAATTACACTAGTTCTTTTTGGTAATTACACTTTGTATCTTGTTCATGCTATTGTTGATGTCCATATAAAGGAACAACCATCTACCGAAATTCATGGGTTCCCAACCACTGCAACTGCCAATCTACTAGGAAGTCCTTCACATACATGGTTCATCCAACCTCTCGATTCAC
Source organism: Pinus albicaulis (assembly GCA_034641835.2). Taxonomy (NCBI): domain Eukaryota; kingdom Viridiplantae; phylum Streptophyta; class Pinopsida; order Pinales; family Pinaceae; genus Pinus; species Pinus albicaulis. The sequence goes on from CM076581.1 coordinate 92,756,932, forward strand.
TCCCCCTCAATAAGAAATTTCACCTCATGGAGTCTAAAACCAATATGGCCCACCCAAGTGTATCCATCTCGCGTGACACACTCTTCCAGGGTGTTAAAAATCTCTGACAGAGGGAACATATAGAAAAGGGGTATGCATGCCTCTTTGGGTCTTACAGCACATACAAACAATAAATGATATGTAGATTTGCTCTAATTGCAAATTGTGACTCATACTCTACCATGGTCATGCGTCTATTCCAAGAAACTCACACAAAACAAACTCTCACAAACTTGATTTTCCATCATCCTTTGCACTCGCCATACCATTCATATGCTAGAGTTTTCTCCCTTGAATATTTCAGTCATAGATTTTGTACTTTTGAATTTTTGATATACTAGTCTTGAATCTCCACGCTATACCTGTCATTAGTTAGAGTCGTGAATTCTAACAAGATGACTTCATATTGAGGTCGCGAATCTCGATATGTATATGAACTTTCAAGACACATTCCCTTCAAAACAATATGAAAACACATTCCAAAATCAAAATATTACTGTGATTTTTTTGCATTAAGGCAAGAGCACCAATCACAACTGCAGAATCCTAACTGCACAATTATTCAACTGGGTCTAAATGTGTGCTCACTAGATTCATCAGGCTTGCCCAATCACAACTGACACTAGCAAATAGCTCAGCTGTTGAAAACTGGGCGGAACATTTAGTAGCAACGAGCCTTCCAATTCTATTTTAACCAAAGCTGAGAGATTTCTCATATCAGCGGTCAGCAAAGTACCTGCTTTCATATTCATATTCAAAATATGCTGCCACCAATGCTATCTTGGAGCAGATCAAAATCTCGCAGATGCAATAGTATTGAAACGTGCGCAACGTTCAAAACGCAGGATGCAACAAAGTAGAAGTGAAAGTTGCACAGAAGGCTGTGCTGGCAGCACTCTCCTCCTCATGACAGGTTGAGTTCATGCAGTTTTGAGTTCACAGAGTTTCTCACCTAGCTTGGTAGCATTCCTCAATCACCCATGTTTCTTGGCAGCTCAAGTAGCAGACGTCTCTTTCAGGCAACATTCACTGAACATGGAGAACCCTCACCGGCCTCCTCTCAGGTATGCAGTCAAGTAGCAACAACGCTCCCCACGAAGGCTTGACTCCTCTGATCAACCAAGGATGGCAGTGCTCCTTCTCATCCGGCCTCGAATTCCATTTTTGTTCATGAACAGGACGACCGCGATCTCCCATAGCATTCAGGCAATGGAAGTGGTAGCACCTTGAGGCAACGTTCAACAGCCACGTAGTTTCCTCTATTTTTCTACAGTCACTGAGTTGTAGGCACAGGTAACGTAGATAGCACACATGCAGAGGGAAGAGGCAGCCATCATGAATTCTTCTCCCCGCTCCTCCTCAGCATCCAGCACTCCTCCTCTTCTCAAAGTTTGGCAGCGCTCCTTTCATATTACATAGGCTCGGCCTTTAACCCAGCGCCAGCCTGGTTCGCTCCTCAAGAGCGTTCGACAAGAAACAAAGGATGAAAAATTATAGGAGTATTGCTGATGGACAACAAACCCAGCAACACAACAAAGGCAAGTAATTCGGTCCTACAGACCAACGCCGCTTACACGTTTGAGGATGGGCACACCGCTGCTCCAGTACACCTATGCTCAAACTAATGGACAACAAATAAATCGAAAAATATAAAAACTCTCCAAAATATTTATTTTCCTAGGCCCAGGAGGGGCCAAGGCCAGGCCGTAATGGGCTCTGATACCAACTTAGAAACTGAGCATACAAGCTCTGATTCATTAACCAAATCAAGTTACATATATAGAGGAGGTACATTCTCAAGATAGGGAAGCTATCTTGGATGCAGAATAAGTTGGTTGAGAGAATATCTCAACCTCACACCAAACTAGGAACTTAGGTTTAGCTAGCTCCTATTGAATAGGAACAGACTCTATACATAGGAAGAATCACAACTGAAGAAAAGTAGGAATTACATATTCCAACAATGTGTGCATACTAAATTAGAGTCAATCATAACTATCAAATTATCTATGAATATGAAACTAAGAAGCTTAAATGGAGTGAGAATAAAAATGCATAAAGGTAGTGCATAGCAAAAAAAACATCTAATCAAAATAACTGAAATAAACCTTGTAGAAAAATAAAATAATCTATCTTGCAGAAATGGAACATTAAAATACACTTGTACTCATCACAGAGGCCTCTCGAATCACACTAGAGGTGGAAAGTTCAGGAAATTGTTGATAAAATACTAGATATTGTTATGAAGGCATAACCATATCTAAGGATTGTATTAACTAGAGTGAACTTCAGTAATATTCATAATATGAAGTATAAATATAATGAGTCCTTAGAATTCCAAAACTTAATACCTCCTTGATTGGAAGAGGCACTAGTATTTATACATAAACTAAGATAACTAGTCAATAATTGTAGATGCACAAATCTTTCATAGATCCACAAATATCACATGTCGTTACAATCATGTGTTAACATCTATCAAGTAATTTCTCTTCATATCCTCTCACAAATTACGCATATATTTAATAGGAGACACTTATGAAAACTTCTATGATTATTCTCCAAAAAATATGTTTAATGAATGATCCCAATTCTTCATCAAATGTTCAAGAGTTTGAATAAAAAATTTAAATTTAATACTTAGAAGCCAAATATGACTTTGCTAGAATCTTCAAATATACCAACAAATATCACAAAACTCATCCAACTAGTAAATATAAGTGAATACATGTTATTTTTTTAATATTTAACCATAAATTCAGTGAAAATACTAAAATATTTGTTTTTGAAAAATAATATATATAAACTCATATATTATCATGAAAATTGTCTTAACGTAAGATGATGAATCTACAAAATATGATAAACACTGAAGGAAAATGGAAAAAAATAAAATAAAATGAATAACATTTTGGGGAACCAACAGTTTCGATACATGACTTCAACCCATCATTCGTAGAGATCATGTGCGATCGTTCGAAAAGGACTTAGAAATAGTGATGCAGCTGTTACGCAAGATGGGATTTCTGAGCTTACCAAATTGAGGTTGAACACTCAAGAAAATTATATACCTTGCATCATTTCCAAGTTATTCCCAAGGTTTCCAAAAGTTGAAAACAAGTTTAATATTCACCTTGTTTACTCCATCTATTACTATTTTAGCAGAGCTGTGAGTTTGCCTTCCATTCTTGATGCTTTCATTTTGTCAATTTTGTTTTATCTTTCTGAGATATGAGTAATTTTTTTTAAGAGCTTGTTCACCCGTATAGACGGAATAGGGAAAATGAATGATGATATAGAAATTACTCAATTGTCAGTGATGAACTCTTCGGAGTTGTCGATCTTTCTGTAAGAATCGAATGTCCACGCGTTTGTGCTCTTATTAGTAATAGATTAGTTTGATCCGTTGTAAGATGCAACACGGGTTTGAGGAAATTCATTTGAGAAGTTCTAAATGGAAGGAATAAAATGAGTGAAAGTGATAACTCTGATTCACAGTTTAGGCTTGTTATTACCCTCGTCTTGCTTGGACGGATAGAATCCCAGAGATAGAATATGGTTCACATTTGTGGAAATGTACAAAGTGCATGGATTGGTTGTGCTTTAAAAAGACTCGTGAAACAAGAAGAATACTATCTGAAGTGATACTTCAATGTAGGTGCACTTGATCCACATCGAAGTCAGTACAGCTTACGCTTATCCCTGTGTACTCCTATTGTACAGAGGGTTGAACATAGTTTTATCTAGTCAACAATTTAGGATTTTTTAATAACGCGGAAATAATTTTTTAAGTCAATTTTTTTCAATAAGTTTCAATGTTCAGAAACGCTTTCTTTCAATTGGACCAATTTTAAGTAGTTCGTGTGGATCATGAATTAAGTTTTCCTAATTCTTCTACAATTCATATCTCAGTCGTATGCATCAATTTTTCTTTGATACATATCCGGAAGATTTGCTTATAATAATTATTAAAATAAATATTGAATTTCTTTCTATTAAAGTATCAAAATATCATATTTTCTAAATTTTTTATTAATGACTATCATATAGATAATTGAATTATTTTTTATTAAAATATCAAAAATAAATCTTTATTTTCAATCAACTTACCAGATAAAACATACTTAAATTAGTAACAGTGTGAAAATGGCTTTGTTAATACATTTAAAAATATTAGATAATGTGCATTATGAATTTTATTCATTAGTGAAATAGTTATCTTCAATAGAAAACAACATACTCTCGTATAACTCATGATCTTTTGGGATATGAGATTCTTAACCGATTTGAAAATAATAAATAATTTAGGTATCACTATTACACTAGGGCAGTATTAAGAAATTTGTTAAAAATAAATAAATTATTTTGTCTTAAAAAGTCATTTTTATTTTAGTCATTATAATTTAATATCAATTGAATTGTCTTAAATATAAAATTTAAGACAAAAATAGTCTAAGACAAAAAAAAGTTTGGGACAAAACTCGATATTTAAGACAAAAACAATTTGAGACAACGATATATTAAGCTAAAAACAATTTAACACAAAAATATTTTAAGACAAAACTTTATATTTAAAACAAAAACAGTTTGAGACAAATATTTTAAGACAAAACTTTATATTTAAGACAAAAACACTCTGAGACAAAAATATTTTAAGACAAAAGCAGTTTGAGACAAAAATATTTTAAGACAAAACTTTATATTTAAGACAAATGCAGTTTGAGACAAAAATATTTTAATATAAAACTTTATATTTAAGACAATGACAACTTAAGACAATGACAATTAAGAGGAAACCCATTTAAGACTGTTAGAAATTAAGACAAAACCATTAGCAATGCTTCATAACAAGGTGATTGTCAAATGAGTTACATTCCATGAACTAAAATTGTTTATTTTTTTAAATATGTAAAAAAAATTAAATTACTTCAACTAAACTTTGATATAAATTTGCAAGAAATTAAATACAATATAACGATATATATATATATATATATATATATATATATATATATATATCAAAAATATACATAAAGAAATAAAATAAAAAAATTCAAATTCATCCATATATGGATTTTAAACCTTCATTCTTTTCACTGAAATTACATGAGAGGATAGTGGATAATTATATTTTTTATCTTTTAAAATAGATATTCAAACCACATGAAATTTAATCATGTCAATTTTATTTCTTATATATTATATTTTTCCTTTTTCATTAAACCACATTCTCAAAATATAATAAACAAATAGATAGAAAAAATATTATTTTTTGGTTGGCCGCTGAAGGGGATTTAACTTTGTATCTCATGTTTTTACATAACACTTCATAAGAAGGTGATTGTCAAATGAGTTACATTCCATGAACTAAAATTGTTTATTCTTTTAAATATGTGAAAAAAATTTAAATTACTTCAACTAAGCTTTGATATAAATTTGCAATAAATTAAATACAATATAACGATAAAATCAGTCTTGGATGTCTCTTGATTGGATACCTTGAGCCATCATAGACCAAATACAACGATTATGCAGCAGGTTTCTATGGAATGGGAATCGGAAAGGACAGACAATTGCATGGATTAAATGGGACCGCATTGCTCTCCCTAAAAATTGGGGGGGGGGATGTGGTATCAAATACTTGGAGATATTCGCCAAAGCTCTTGCCGCAAAAATGGGATGGACTATTATGACCTCCAAGAATCTCTAGATGCTGGTTGTCTACATGAAATACATCCAGCACATGAAGATCGTTGACTGGATCAGACATCCCTCTTACAGCCACCGGAACATTTCAACTATATGGAAGGTTGTTATCACCTCACTCCCGCACATTTGAAATGGTCTGACTTGGAGAATCAGAGTTTGGAATCAAGCGCACATCGGAATTGATCCTTGGTCAGGATGTGAGAATGCACACACTTTACCGCGCGACATCATCAACCATATATCAAAACAAGGCATCCAATTCATTGCACAAATTACTGACCCCTTGTCCTTGATTCTTTATTTGAAAGGATGGAAAACTGCTAATCAACTTGGACTCCTGAGGCCAATGCACCAAGCCTAGAAATATTATACAATTGCACTATCTGAAGGTCATATCCAAATAGGTACAGGGGATGATTAATTAATCTGGGCCCCCTCTAAATCTGGGCTATAATCTCCAAAGGAAGGCCACCTACTCATATTTTCGGATCATTTCCCATAGGTGCAATGTTGGTGGTGGATGCTCATTTGGAAACTCAAGGCACCTCTGCGCACTAGACTCTTCGTCTGGTGCATTCTCAATTACACTGCTCCCACTATGGACAACCTACACAAACGATCTATCCATGGTCCCTCTTGGTGCACACTCTTCCGGGTAGACTCTGAATCAATTGATCGTCTCTTCATACACTACCATTCCTCCCAAGCACTTTGGACTTCCATTCTATTGATATGGGCATTAATCTGTAGTGACATGGACTGAATTTAGGGGAGGCTTGGCAACTCTGGTGGAACATTGCCTCCCCACATAAGGCTAGGAATCTTCCCCTTCTCATCTGCTGGGGAATTTAGCTAGCTAGGAATGGCTCCATATTTCAGGATTGCCTCCCCAACTGGCACTTGATCACTTCATCCATTTTATCCATCTACAACAACATCCCTGACGATGAACCTCTGCATTCACCTCAAAATATCATTCCCGAAGTTATTAATTTCGACATACCCTGGGCTTACTTCGATGGCTCAGCCCAACCCATGGGATGTAGGGGTCGTGCCCTCCTTCACATTTCCCCACAACACTTTTACAAATTCAAGATGGGTTTGGGCCTTGGAACGAACAACTTCGTTGAGCTCAATACACTCTACCATCTCCTTCAGTTTGCATTAGAGCATGATGTTCACCATCTACAATTTTTTGGAGACTTTAAAATCATCATCAATTGGTTCAATAAATCTACTACTTGTCACGTGCACACACTTCAGACTATATTGGAAGATCTATGGCATCTAAAAGCTAAATTCTTATCGATCTCATGTTCTCATATTTAGAGGGAATACAACTGCATTTCTGAAGATCTTTCTAAGGAGGTAGCAGTCCAACATAGGGGGCTCTGGCATATATATGAGCGAAGGGATACTCAATACTATAGCTATTATCATCGAACCTTCATTGACTAGCGAGACTTTTGAGGATCGACAACTCAACTTTTTGACATTTTTTTATCATGATATAACCGAACTTAAATTATTGTACTTACTGTATTTATTTTTAATAGTATATGTTGTACACCCTTCTGGGTTTTTTGTATAACTATATGATGTGACCAAAGTCACAAAAATGCATATGCAATGCATCTACAACATGTAATTTTCACATATTAATGAAAATTATGATTTTTCCTTGGGAAAAAAAATATAATGATAATTTTTTTTTAATATTTTCTCAATTGTTTTATATATATATATCAAAACTATACATAAAGAAATAAAATAAAAAATACAAATTCTTCCATATATGCATTTTAAACCTTCTTTCTTTTCTTTCTAAATGAAAAATAAAAAAATTGATTCTTGCATATGTCTTATAGTCACATCTCAATTTTCTTTTCAGTGTTGAACAAATATATGAAAGAGATAACTAAAAATAATATAATTATTTCTTAGATAAAATTTTAGTATTTAAATTTTTTCTTATTGTAAAAAAGCTTTCCACAAATATTGTAATATATATATATATATATATATATATATATATATATATATATATATATATATATATATATATATATATATATATATATAGAATGCAGTTTAATATTTTTTTATTGATAAAATGAATTATTAAGAAACCATGTAATATTAGAAAAGCATATTATAAAAGGAATTTTAAGATGTTGGTAAATATTTTAATCTCCTAATTAGAAAACCATGAATGAATTATTAAGAAACCAAGTAATATTAGTAATTGATATCATTTCAAACTAGGGAATAACGATTATAGGATTTATATTCCTCACTTAATGGAGATATATGTAAAGAAATTGTGAAGGAAGTTGAAAGAGTACTCTAGAATAAACTTTAAATTAACCTAAAAAGTCATTGTCATGCCCCTATAGTCACCCATATCGGAGACCGCACCCAGATGGCCCATCACTATAGGTTTGTGGTGCATATGACTCATTTAATCCCATTGATTTTCTCAATCTGAAACTATGTGATTATATACTACACCTCACTATTTATATTTCACAATCATTAAAATTCACAATTTTAACACTTATTGAAGTATGTAGATAATAATTCCATACAATTATGCCTTAACGTAACCAATATGAAAATGATATTAATGAAAGTAATCTTATAGAATCAACATCCTAACTGGCCTAACAGTTGTTAAATATTCAAATTTGTTACAATCAAGTGAAATCTAGTCTTGTATAACAATTTAAATTATAAGAGCACACAGTTAATACAAACCTATCACCAAATCTCCTATTTCATTTACAATCATCGATCACAACTTTGTAATAGATAAAAAATGTTTCACTTGATAGAAATAGCAAGTACTCTCGTATGCATGTAATGTAAAAGAGTTAAATTAAGTGAAGGAAAGAAAGTTAAGTCCAATTAATTCTAATATTATAAGTCAAGTGAGTCAAATTAAAAAAGGTAATGCCTTGTCAAGAAAGGCTAAGTGAAGAATAATAAAAATGTCAATTTATGTTAAAGTGAAGTTTGAAAAAATTATTTAAAGTGTCAAGTCATAGGTTGCATGAAGAAAATAAATTTAGAGTCTACATGATTCCATATTTTGAAAGTTCAGTGCTTATATAAATAGGGTTGGGTCATTGTCATGTGAAGTAGCAAGAGATAATAACAACAATTTGATGGATGTACATATGAGAGATTAATTAATGAATATAACTTATTTATTCAAGAAGAAGCTTGTGTAATTATTTGTCTTGTGTTTTCATATTTATATTTTCATATTTAATGAAAATAAAAAGTGGTATCATAGCAAGTTTTAACAAGGTTTCAAAGCACCAAACAAGTTAAGAAGGTCGTGAGCTACTTCCACTAAAAGCCTTGTCTATTGTGAGTAGTCTACAAATAGAAGTTTGCATCCATTGGTCCATAAGTAGAAACTAGAGCTCATTGACAGTTTGTAAACCCAACTACTAAAATATTAGGGTGAGTAGCCTATAGGGCCACCACACTATCAAGAGGAAATATCTACCACCATTGACCAAAGAAGGGGTCTCCATCGTAAGTTGTAGGCACGAGCCTCCATAAGAATATTCATAGAATAGCTTAGCAAACTTGCTAGTAGTTCTTTGGAGCCACCGTTAAAGTGGAGGTTAAAATATTTATTTTTAAAGATAATTAAGTGTATGTTACATTAATTTCTATAAGGCTAACACAATAAGGAAAGAAGGTAGAAGAAAAAATTAATACTACAACCATGGGTCACAAAGTAAGAATGAAGAAAATAAATCGAGAGGAAGAGCCAAAGTATTTTGAAGATCTCATATAGGTTCTCTTCACAGTCGAGGCATCTAAAAGACAACTAGACGAAGTAGAAAATTTTGAGGATGAATGGATCAGGATAAATCCGGTAACACTTCCAAAATTTACTAGTAAAAGATTTATTTTTTAGGAATTGTCAAAATGAAAACTTGTCTTAGATGTAACAAGTTAATTGAGTATCGGTTTAATAACCCATGTGACGAAGTATGTGATATCTTAGTATTTCATCTAATAAAACATGCATTGGATGAGAATTCCTTGTGAAAGGTAGCAAAAGCTACATCTTCCTAAAGCATGGAAGACCTTGGAAGTAGAATTTGGTATAAAGGAAGTTACATAAAGAAACAAATTATGTTACAGTCTGTTTATGAATCAATAGAAAATTAACTGTATTTCTGAGATTAAATGAGGAAGACTCTAAGAGAAAAACGGAGCTTGGAGAATCCCACTCAAATGTGGATGATGGTCATTAATACTATAAAAGTGAAACACATCATGCAGAAATGCGTATGGATGAAGAAGACACATAAAAGATTGCAGAGTGAGAAGTTGAAGCCCCTACGTGTGAGGTAGATTAAGAACATATAAATGCTCGAGAACCAAACTCTAACATGGATGGTGATGAATCCCACTCTGATGAGACACATGTGGATGGTGACTGAAAACTGAGTAGTGAATTGGTGAATCCCACAATAGTCCTTGTTGATGATGGTGAAGCTTCCAATAAAGAAGTAAATAACATGTATGATCTAGTTGGTATGATTGTAGTTTATGATGGCCTCTTTGCATTAGAGTTTGAAGCATTTAAGTTTGAGAATAATAAAGACATGTTTTCATATGAAGTAATGGTTTGTAGATCTGAATGTGCATCTCTCATGAATCCAACAAAAATGATGAATTTTGTGAAGTTGAAATTGTTAATGAGCACATGCATGCTTAGATATATCACCACAAAGTGGATGAAAATTAAGTTGATGAAAATTGTGGTATATTTTTTGAAACAAGGATTGATTGTGGAAATATGCAAAGTGCCATGTTTGATCAAGAATTGAAGGTTGAAGCTACCACTGTAGTAGCAAGTTGTAACAACCCTGGTCAAAAATCCATGTAAAAGTTAATAAAGGTAAAATATGATCATGCTCATGGGACACATATTCCAAGTTGAATGTTGGGAAAAAAAATCCAAGTGGGTGTCCATTTCAGTTTATTAATGGTTATTGAAATTGGCAAAGGAAATGGAAAAGACTTTGGAAAGGTATGAGGCATTTATTGGTATTTTATTTATGAAAATAATGGAAAACAGGAGAAAAGGGAGGTGAAAGGTCACAGGTTGCATGTCAGGAGGAAATGAAGGAAAATAATGGGAAAATGAAGAAATTAGAGGCCTCACTGATAAAAAGGCTTATGAGGATCAGTTGGTAGCTTTTGCAAAAACTTTTTTCAGTTCAATTTTGGAGTTCTCATTATATTCTCTCTCTCATACTCTTAGACACTTTGAGTCTTCTTAGAGCACTCTTGGAAGAGTGTGTCATACTTTGGATTTGGATCAAGAAGGCAAAGGAAAAGCAAGAAACCACAAGAGGACAATGAGATTGATAGCTATAGCGGGTTTTTCAAGCAGGTACTGAGTTTCATGTATGGTTCCCTTACTAGTTTTGGCATGCATGGCATATGTATGTGGTTATTTGTTTATGATTTGTAAATGGCATGGGGGATTGCATTGATTGACAGTGGTTTTTCCTAGCTTTGCTATTTCCTAGATAACCATGTTTTTGTGGGTTTTACTTTTATTTTTTGGTTGGTTTTCTTGTGCCTTTGGTTGTGGGTTGAGGTTTTAGTTCCTAGAAGCCTTGGTTTGAAAACTACTCAAGAAGCCCTTGGTGGGTTGAGTTACTATTCCTAGAAGCCCTGGTTGGAAAAATGCTTTGAAAGCCCAATAACAACTGTGTGTTGAGTTACTAGTCGTGGAAGCTCTGCTTGGAAAAGATGCGTTGGAGCCTTGGACATCTTGGATAGAGGCCAATATGGCGATGGTTAGTGATTTTCTACCATGAAGTGGAACCACCAATTGAGGGTTGAGGTGGTTTGGCCTCTAGAATCCCTGTTTTGGTTTTAATTGATTTGTTCTATGAGATCACACATTCATCCTTGGAATATGGCATGAGGGTGACTGACTCAAAGAAATATTTTTTTCAGCCTAGCCTATGGTCGGGTGGTTCATGGAAGTCCCATAGTTGGTCAGCCTATGCAATCATCAATGAGAGCTATTTCTCCTTGGTATTTTATGGGTAAATATACTTTTTTATATGTGGCTTATATCGTTGTTATATCCTTGATATTTTTGTTGGTTATATGTTGGTTATGATTGAGTTTTATGACAATGATAATGTATGGTTCTCATCATGTTTTGGTTAATCACTGAATTTACAATGACTATATGTCTTAATAGATGGTAATGCAGTTATTATGATGAGACATCAATGCTTCTTAGTGATTCTCATATAATTGTGAGACCCTTGTGCTCATGTCTATTTTTTTAACCTGTAGAATGCATATTTGTGACATGTTTGACGAAATGGCTATCATGGCTAGTAGGGGTAAACTCAAATCCTTGTTAAATTATTTATATTTTTATCATTATTTAGGTGGTACTTTTAATTTCTGGAACTTTCATGGAGTTTTGGGCAATGGATTGAGTCCTGGCCCTGAAAAAGTGGCTCAGAATTCAGACTTATTAGCACAGAACTACCTGGAAAAGTCCCTAGTCACAGGAACGCCTTGTTGTGGGAGTGACTGGAGGTTCTAAGTCGCAAGCATGCCCATGTCAAGGGATAAATTAAGGCTTTGATGAAGAAAAATGTTATTTTGTCTCAAGGGTTGGTCACCTGATGGGTTGGATGGCTCCTGGGGGTTCTGTTGCAAGCGTAGAAGGTCAGGTTGGTTTTTTTCCATCGGTTCCACTTCCTTATGTAATATATAAGGAGTTGAATAATAACATAGTAACTCTTTATAACATGTTTTGCCCGATTGGCCGATTACTTGGGTAGATGTAGGAGGAGGGTGTTATAGAGTGGTATCATAGCATGGTTCCGTTCTCCTTGGGTGATGTCTGGCTTCTGCTCCCTTTGGATGAATGTGTTGTCATATTGGAAAAGATCATCACATGAGAGATTGTACACAACGTCAAGGTGGTAGACCACAGATTTACAGTGATTAGGAAGCACAAAGAGTGGCGGATGTTGGAAAAAGTGTTCCTCATATCTATGCGGCATTGGATAACAGACAAGCAGATCACCAGACATCAATTATCAAGATGGAAGGTAAGCTTTGTGATCAAGTTGTTTCTATTTTGGTTGGCTCTGGATTTAATTATAGTTATGTTAATCATGACTTGGTGGATAAGCGTGGTTTGAATAAAGAAGTGCATGTAGAGTCTTGGTTAGTGCAGTTGGATATAGGTACAAAGAAGTGAGTTCATCATTGGGTAATATCTTATGCATTTGATTTTAATGGTATGTCTACATCAACACATTTGAATGTATTGTCATTGGGTTCATATAAAATGATTTTAGGTATGGACTAGTTGTATCTCCATAGGACCAAAGTGGACTACTATGACAAAGCTATTGAGGGCTTGGATGGCAATGGAGAACATATATTCTTCCAAGGTAAGAAGAAGGAAACATCAATTAGAATGGTGAAAACTATGCAGATGAAGTGTAGTTGCAAGAGCAAGTGTGTGTTATTTGCAGTACATATTTATAGTGACAAGGATAAGGAAGTTGAGGATGTAGATATCTTGAGCAAGTACCCAATTTTACAATAGTTTCAATATGCATTTCCTGTAGATATTTTAGAGTTTTTGCCTCACAGGGAAGTGTATTTTTCTATTGAGTTGGTACCAGGGCCAACACCAACATCAAAAAAGCCATACAAAATGAGCACTCCACAGTTGGTAGAGCTAAAGTTGCAGTTGAAGGAAATGTCAGGAAAGGGACACATTAGGCCAAGTATATCACGATGGGGCACACCAGTATTATTTTTGTTACTCTTAGATTGTGCATTCATTACATGCAATTGAAGAAGGTGACCATTAAGAATAAGTATCCATTGTCGAGCATTGATGATTTGTTCGATCAATTGAAGGGAACAACAATGCTCTCGAAGATTGATATGAGATTAGGATATCATCTGATATTAGACTATTGACTATTCACATTTCTCCTAAGGGTTATATAACTAGGGTTCATATATAAACTTTTATTCTATTGTTTCAAACCCTTCTTGTCTCCTTCAAGGGGGTTTCTTAAGCCCTTCAAAAAGACTTCCTTTTGCTAACCAGATGGATTGTTTCTTTCACACATGTATGGAAACGTACTTTGCAAATCATACTGTAATAGATTCATAATATGATATTATTGGTATTGACTACACCTTATTTGGAGACATAATTTTTATTGTAGGGGTTGGTACCTTTCTATTGGATGTGGTTCGTGATGTGAAGACTACACACCTTCTACTAAAGATTCATACTAACTCTAACAAGCCTATGGATGCTTGTTTACAAAGGGAGACCCCTCTTAGCTTAGCTCATTGGATTCTTTGTTTGTTCATGCTAATTGCTTTTCTCCAATATTCTTCTCCAAGGGGTTGAGACTATTTGCTTCATTTATTGAGACTAAGAAAAGGTGCTTTCAAGTGAAAAGTAGAATAAAAATTTGGGAAGCCTAAAAATTCATAGGGTGCTTGGTTTGGATTGGATCCACTTTTGTTAGGCTATATCATGTCTACTACTTTACATTCCTCTAGCTCAAACAATTAGAACACATCAGTAAGTGTTTATTCCTCTTCTTTCTTTGTGATGATATCTCTCTCCATAGGCGAATAAATGCCTTGCAAACTGAGGCTTCTTAGTGATGTAATGACATAGTTTGAACTTACCATTTCTTCCTATTGCAGTTTGCAAGAGGTTCTTGATCCCACCATTTCTTCCTATTTAAGTATTTTAATCCATATTGAAGGAGCTAAGGGGGTTTAGTTGTAGACGAAGCCAAGGAGGATGCATGGAATACAAATTGCTCGAGGTTCCCGATCCTGCCTATTCTTCCTATTGAAATTGAAGCCTTTTTATCCCAGTTTTGGGAGATGAGGGGGAGCTGAGTGGGTTGAGTCATAGGAATAGTCACGGAGGATGTAGGGATTGCAGCTTACTCATGTTTCTTCATCCTGTCGATTCTTCCTATTGAAACTAAATCCTTTTCATCCCGGTTGAAGGGGTGGAGAGGGGTTAAGTTGTATGTGCAGTTAAGGAGGATGAAAGGAATTAGGTTATGGGACATGATAATGACTTGGTTAGCTAAGTTTTCCTTTTATTTTAGTTCAGAAGAGGTTTACCTTGGTTTATTTGACACCCTCATAACATTTCATGTATTTCTAATACATTAATTGATGCAACGTTACCCATAACGCTGGAACTTTATCCTATTTATATTAATTCTGCCGATAGGAATTCTATTATGGGGTTCTTGTTTTTGACACTATTGAGATTCGTTGTCCTCAACAGGTGTCACGAAATCTCATCAATGTCGGATAGTAGAAGACATAATCCTTTCTTTCCATCAAACTGAAAACTCCTCCTCGCTTTCCATCAAAGTGAACACTCCTCGATTGGTTTTTGTAAACAGTGCTCCTCGATCGATTTGTTGGACCTGGCTCTTTCCTTGTCTTGTCTGATGGCAGTAAGCGCACTCATATTTGCAATCCTTTGATTGGATATGGTGGTAGAAGGCATAAAATTATTGTTCCCGCTTGGTTGTGCTACCTGATTCCATCAGAAGGCTAGCAAACCTACCGTCCATTGATTTGTCTTATTGTTACCGCTTCGCAATGCTTCCAATTATTTTTCGAATTTTACTCAACTCAAATGTCTTTCCACCTTGACAGGATGCAAGAATGTGACAATTTCCAACGAGACATTTGGAAATGTTACCATGCTGGAATTGTTGGATCCTTCATGTTGTCCCAAGGTGAAAGGATGGCCACCCCAGGTCGCACATCAATGGTTTTTGGAAAAATTATACTTGGTGGATGCCTCTGCCTTGCAGCGCAAGCACCTCTTCAAGGATCGTGTAATAATATATTTATGTACAGTATAAATTTTCAATTCTATTATTCCCAGTCCTTGCATGACCTACCAAATTCCTACCTATATTTGGCGGGTGTCGAGCCTGTAATTGGAGGAGGCTGTTATCAGCGAGCACGATTCGAGGCCTGTACAGGTATGTGCTCTGAATTTTTTTAACTCCACAAATTTTGATTTCTTTGTTCGATTTTTATATGTGTATTTGCTTTTGAGAAGGGTTTGGAGGATTTTTGGAGAATTTTTATTAGGTTTTGAATTTATTTTCGTGTTAATTAACATTGGGGTTTTGTATTCCGAGGGTTTTGTCAATGAATTTGATTGTTTTAATCCTCCATGTGTATTTTCCGATATGGGTTATTCATCGTTATTGGGTTTTCTTTTAATGGGCAATCAAGGCAATGATTTTTTAAGCCTGCATTGTTTGTAAGTCAAACTTATTGTTTCAACCTTTCGATAAGGGTTTTGTTTTTGTTTGTTTAATTACTTTCCTTTTTCTTCTTTTAATGATTTGTTAGAATGCTTAATATTTTGGTTCGGTTTTGTACTATAGGCATTCTTCTGAAGTCATCTGTAATTGGATTTGGATGTTAGTTTCATTGTATGTATATCTCCATTTTTTTATTTTAATGTCTCCAGCATTAATTTTTTTTTTTTTTTCAAATAGTCTTTTTTTTTTTAAATGTCTCCAGCATTACTACGTTTTTTTGTTAAGTAGTAAAATAGTTATAATTTTCATATAATATTATGATTAATTTTTTCATATGACACTATGGTCTATTGTTAAGTGATAAAACATTTAGAATTTTCACACACCATGATTAAAACAATATGCTTGGAAAGAAGTGTAGAAATTAATACACATTCCCATTAGAAATAAAAAATAAATATATAATAATTTATGAGTAAAATAAATAATAAAATCCACCCAAATTTCAGAAAATCAAAATCTCACTTAAAGATGACTCTTAAAATAAATATATAATTTATGAATATATGAGAATGTAATAATTAAAAAATAGTTTAAAATTTGTTTAAATTTTATGATAATATGTAGGGCTAGATTTAATTCTGGAAATTAAGAATTTTTTTTTAATCTTTAGAGAAAGTTCAATTTCCATGAAAATTATAATAGTAGAAAGCCTGATTTAATTGTTGAAAAAAATTATGATATTATAGAAATTGATTTATTCATTAATAATTTTATAATTTTTTTAATCTAGATACATTTGAAACTTAAATTTATTAAGTGTGGGAAAAAAGCAAATTTATAATGTTTTTTCAATTTACCATTCTAATACATATATAATAAATAAATAATCACTTCCAATTCAATTTGTATTTCTTTTCTATTTTAAAACACACACATATATAACATATTGACAATAAATTCTCATCCACTATTTTTTTTAACCAAAGACAAATAAAGAACCATTTTCTACAAGACTTATTGTACTTTCATCCCCATGTAGACCATCAATACTTAAAAAATAGAATACCAATTAATAATTAACAGTAGTAAGAAGTTTAGATTTAAAAAATATATATATTTAATTTTAAATAAAAACATTTCAAATAAAGTAATAATTATTTTAATGAAATGAAAAATTAAAATATCTATAAAAGAATTAATTACGACCTTAAAGTAAATCATATTTTGTATACAATGTAGTGCAATAAAAATAATTATCACCTTAAAATAAATCATATTTTGTATACTATGTACTGTGAATGAATTACAAATGAAGAGTGAAAATAAATTCCATTGTTTACATCAAACAAGTTGTAAGTTTCTATGCTTTTGTTTTGAAGGTGAATGTGGAGTTATTTTGCAATTTCTAGGTTGGTTATAGTTGAGAAAAATAAGAAGTGAAAAACACTTTTCTTCACAATTTTCTTGTTTGAATCTGCTTACAGTAAAAAGAGTAAACGTGGATATAGAAAATGATTAAATTTTTGGAGTAGTGGTTTTAGCTAGAGAATTGTGCTTTGGCTATAAGCCAACTACTAAAAAGACATGTGAAGTTCAACTAACAACCAGCCCTTGATTACTAATTTCATGCAACCCAACAATATTCATTCCATCTTAAAACGGTTCGTCTATTGAGGTAATGAAGGACAATGCCACTCAATTTTTTTTTAATATTTATTATCTAATAATGCTTACTATTATAATTTCAACTCTAGAATCATAATTATATATGAAATATAATGTAAAATATATTATCATGTTTTATTTATAGTTAGGATTCATTTGAAAATGTGGTACATTTATTCATACAATGTTCTTCTCTATTTTGATGTAGGTGAGAGTATTATCAAACATTAAAATCAATGCAAATTGGTATTACTAAAGCTCTACTTTGCACCCCTTTGTTGCAAATTCTAGTTGATATTCCCTTCATATCTTCTGGTACTAGAAAATTGATAGTGTTGTTGCTACAATGCCACGTTCACTTATGTCACATGATGAACATATGACTCCTCGGGCCATGTTCTACGGTGAAGAGAGTAGGGGTAGAATTTATGGTGGGGGATCAAATCCTCCAACCCTAAAACATTTTTCCTGAAACCCTTGGCATTTTTTATGACATTTACCATTACCGTCATTTAATTTTACCATTTTCGTTGCTTCAGGCACTTAAATATTTCACAGCACAACTTATTATGGTTCATGGTGCGTTAGTGATGCTATAAGACCGCTCTAGGTTAGCTGGTTTTCAAGGTGCTTCCGCTCATCATGTAATCTAAATTTCAGGTACCTCCTTTCCTTTAATATTATCACAGAGCAACATTGATAAATTTCTACCAACAACTCTATATAATTATTTCATTTTATGCATTGCCAGGTATATCGTTTTTCTTGTTTAGTATAGCGGTTTACTAATGGGTCTAGCTCAGGGACCAAAATCAATGGCTCCCACCTCGTTCTGCACTTTTGTGCCTCGCATGGTGATGTGATTCAAGGGGCTTCTGCTGGTAATTTACATCTCTTTTCAATTATATTTTTTTATTTTCTATATGCAGATAGAAACCATTGGTCTGAGATACGCCATTTCCCTAAGGAGATCGGCGATCGTAAAACAATAATACAATCGGTGATCTTAAAACTGTCATTTTCCTGGTGGATCTACACTCCTATGATGACCTTATCTATCAATTTTATATCAAGGTTACCTTATAGGCTTCTATAGTTTGTTGAATTATTAAATTTTTAATCCTTCTGATCACCAAGCAATCAAATCCTGCCGAAACTAATTTCGACTTTTCTTGGCAGAAATTTGATGCAGTTGTTGGTGATACCACAATTTCCATGAGTTTAAGTAAACATGTGGATTTCACACAACCATTCACTAAATCAAGTGTAGTAATGTTGGTTCCATCAAGGCGGACGAAGAAAATAGTTCTTGGGCATTGATGTTTCCTTTTACTCAGAGAATGTGGTCTAAAACATTAACATTTTTCATATTTACAGGATTTATTTATGGCTATTCGAGCATAGGGTAAATCCTGAGTTCAGAGGAAGACCCAGGCAACAAATGGTCACTCTACTATGGTATTTTTAATCTAAATATTTATCTACTATCTATGCACTTATTTCCTTGGTGTTTAAAGTCTCCAACAAGCTGACCTTTCTTCTTTTTCGTTCGCTTTGTTGTACCAGGTTTTCATTCTCGACATTGGTTTTCTCAAATAGTAAGCGATTCTCCTTCCACTTGAAATGATTTTGTTTTCTCTTCTAGTTTGAAAATGAAAAACTAGAATGTCACCATTTACATGGATTTTATGAGCTTCATCCTCCTAGCTTATTTACTGTACTGTAGGGGAGAAGTTAGTTAGAAGTTTGTCTCGATTGGTGCTTGTAATCTGGCTATTTGTAGTTTTGATTTTAGCATCCAACTATTCGGCGAGATTGACATATATTCTCACTGTACAAAAATTGAACCCTTATGTTAAATATGTTGAATCTCTCAAGGCTAGTGGATATGCAGTAGGGTATCAAATCGGTTCTTTTCTAGCTCAATACCTCTAGCTGGAGCTTGGCATAAAAAATATTAAAGACATATTCAATAGTAGAGGAACTCGAATTGGCTCTCTCAGAATGACCAAAGAATGGAGGAGTTCCTACCATTTTCAAAGTGATTCCTTATATCCGTATTTTTCTAGCATCACAATGAAACTACATAATGGTTGGACCAATCTACAGAATAGGAGGCTTCGGCTTTGTAAGTTCCTTTAAAGTCTCCATCATTTTTCTAAACTCTTTATGCATTTCACTTTTGCTTTAATGTACGACCAGGGAATTTTTAAGAACTCCTGTAACGTATTATTTATACATGACTTTTCTAGCATCACAATGCAACCTCCTGGTTTGGTTCAGTCTACAGGTTCCTTCGCAAAATCAAGAAGCCAAATCCATGGAAATAGTGACGCTTACGGAAGAAATTCAAGTCTGAAAATGTCCAATGAGAGAAAACTACAAGTTACCCCTGCTGTGAAGAAAAACAAGAACCTAGGCACCTCTGTTTTGGAGAAAATTTCTTCTAAACCTTCCAAAATAGGGCATCCTGCATTTAATTCCAATTTGGTTCCAGTAAGAGAGTCTTCCACTTCAGCAATTGCCACTGCAGATGACGATCAAGGTACTCATAATGATGTTGTATTTCTTAACATTAATAGCCAAACTATTGCTTTTGAGATAGTTGAATCCACTTAATCAAAGAAAAAGAGGAGGCAATCGCCAGAAGGGAATTTAATATTTTGCCTTGACACGTGTTCCAAACGAGGAGACTTACTGGAAGCAATACATTGCATGACAAAGCACTTTTAGAAGGTGTGGAACTCAACCAGCACTATTACAATGTGCTTCTGTATATATGTTCTTCTGCTGCCATGGGTGTTATCAGGCCTGCAAAGAGTGGGAGTGAGGATAATAGTAGATATGAAAAATATATTTGCCCTTCAAATGGGGATCCTGAAATTATAGAGAAGGATAAGGATGGTACCTCAGAAGATGAGGCTAAGATAGAAATAGCTGAAGAAATGATGGAATTGGCTCTTAAGAGAGGCTTTGAAATTTATCAACAGATGCATTCACAAAAATTTACTCCAAATGAGGCCAATTTTACCTTAGTGGAAAAAATGACTATGATGAAATGGAATGGGGATTTTTACTTTGAAATGGTGAAGCAAATGCTAGCTTATAATGTTGTTCCAAGGCTTTGTTCTTTCAGCCCGACATTGTTTGGTTTCTCTAAAAACATGGAGGCGAAAACATCATATGAGGTAGAGGTCGACATGGTAGCTTTTGGTACACAACTAGAAGAACCAGAGCTAGCAGCACTCTTAAATCTCAGTGCTGAAGCTGCTAGAGAAGAGAGAGTTTATTCTCTATTGCATAGATTGAGAGCTAGTATTAGACAGGTACCTCCATCGACTGTGAATGTTATAGAGCAATGGTTCAAGAGAAAAGTGGTGAAAGAGGTGGGTACTACTAGTTGGGATACTAGAAAAATAAGAGAAACCAGTGTTGCTAGAGGAGGAGGGAGGCATGGGTAGGGTTGGTTGAATAAAGAGGATTGGAAAATTAGGCACACCACTATGACCCATAAGGGGGTTTGAAGATGTTGCAGGGAAAAATTAGTTACAATTGATATTCATCCATTAGAGACTAATTTTTTTTCCAAATCTATTGCATCTTTAGCTCTTGAGAGGGAGGCCAAATCCGAGTTCATCGCATATCATGAGTGGTTGGATAATCATGGACCTTATGAAGCTATTATTTATGGGGGAAATGTGTGCCTATATCAACAATGGTTGGACCAATCTACAAGATTTGAGGCTTCAACTTTGTGAGTTCCTTTAAATTCTCCATAATTTGTCTAAACTCTTTATGCACTTCACTTTTGATTTAAGTCAGGTTGTTATGACTAGTTTTGGCACATGATGCTTCAAATGGGTAATTACTACTAAAACAATGATGAAATGCACATATTCATTGATACTTGGAAGGAATTTTTCTTTTTTATTTGTAGTATTCAGTAGAACTCATTGAAACAGATTTAAATTTGTCATTTCAAAGGCTTTATGCAGCTCACCTTTTAGTCTTACGACTAAGAAAATCTTGAAGCTCATTCTGTGCATAATTTTCTTAGAGTATGGCACGTTACATTGAAGGCCATTTTTTATTCTAAATCCATTTATCTAGGAAAATATTGATGCTTGAAGACAACTTCATCCAAGGATGGCTTGCATTTTGTGCGCATTTTAGTGGTTTGTTCTCCAGTTTTTTGTATCTTTCCTTTTCATGCTCTATATCTTTTTTATATGTCAATTCATTTCTCTTGTTCATATTCAATGCTTCATTCACTGGTGTGGCATCAAATTGATTGCACAGATACAGGGTTGAAGACTCCATAAAATTCAAGGAAGCCTTTGTTCTTAAAATAATTATCCAAATTGTGGAGCAAAGTTGAGGCTAGAACTTCCTTGGGAAGAAGGAGAATATGGACCGTGTAACACCTTACTGATTGATGATAGTCCTTACAAAGCTTTGCCCAATCCGATGAGTGCGAATCTCACTCTTGAACATTGTATTTATGGAGTAAAGTTATGGAGCTATTTTTTTTATTTATTCTGTTGGCATGATATACTAACATTGGAATTCTTCTTTTGCTGATTTTATGTTTTAACAACCACACGCTGCAATTTTTCCTTATCCATATAAAGTTACCAATGAGTTGGATGAAATTTTAGGTTGGTATTTCAGTTGTTGAGAGTAAAACCAATGTCATGATAATTTTGTTCATGTTGTTGGGCATAATTTATAATTAATAATCATTTAGATACATTTGACATCCTGCAAGTGAAAGATATCCTTATCGGGTATTACTTTGATTTTTTCTTATTAAAATTTATCATATTGTCTAGAAGGGGATTTGCAAAAATATTTTGAAGGGATTTTAGCTGCCTCAAATGTTCAGCATTATGTGGATCATTACTAGTTTGGACAGTCAAAAATCAGTACAGAAAGCCCGAACTAGCATTTCTACCTCCAGGTTCTTTTGGTCAGTGAACCAATATAGAGATTTGTCTCTAGGAGAAGAGCACAAGGTGTTGACTATATTCTCTTTGTTTAATTTTTAATCTAAAATCTGAAAATGAAACAAATGAATCCTTACTTTCCTATTTATTAAGCACCCTACCTTGATTGTGCATGTTGGTGGTGCTGCCTGCTCATTGTGTGAATTGGAAGTGGAATGTAAATTATAGTTGTCATCATTGATTGTAAAAACTGGAATGTTTGACTAAATACTCCTTCATTTTTCTATCATCCAAAACATAACAAGTTTTCTTCCTCCTTTCCAAACAATACATGAAGTTGATGTTTGTTTTCTTTCGCTCAGGGGCCATTGCAAAGGCAGGTGACATAAGGAAATTGGTGGATGTTGTATTGAAATGGCCTTCTGGCAGGAAAGGGTTTTGGTAAGCTACAAACTTTTATTTCCAGAAATTGACACATAAAACGTTGAAACTAACAATGCTTTGTATCTTTCAGAGTTCTCTTTTCTGATAATAGAGCCATGTGAAATCATTCTAATAGATAGATAGCCTTTTTTTTGTCTCTCATTAGGGGAATTTTGATGTCTAAAATGGGCCTCCTAAGGAAATAATAAAATAATAGCTAAACCAATAAAATAATATTTATGAGTTTGAAATTCACTTTTTGCACCACAATCCATGTAACCATAGTTAAATTCAATTCAAAAGTTGTCCCAAAATAAAATTAATAAAAAAAATTGTATTCATTTAACTATAAATAAGACTGTTTTTTCAGGAAAAACTCATTATCATTGAACAACTAATGCATTTGTCCTCTATACTTAAATAAATTAAAATAAAATATAAATATAAATTTATAAATTCTTAATTATATTATATACTATTAATTAAAATCTATATTATTTAAATTGTATAATAACATGTAATTAATATACTATTTAAAAATAATATAATATAATATAATATAATAAATGTATAGGGATATGCATTGTTTCTTTCAAGAAATATGAAATGACATTTATTCTTAGTACTTTACTTTATGGCTTTAAAAGTACTTAGAGCACTACCATGGTTAACCGTGAGTTTTTATCCACCATTGAGAGCGTGACAAGTAAGTAGCTTTAACTCAAGAAATGTCACCTCAACCATTAGGGATGATGCCATCCCCTAAAATGTGATTGGTTCTCATAAAGTGAATTTTGATTGTACATTTTCCTTTGGAGGCCCATTTTAGACCTCAAAAGTCCCCTAATGGCGTCAAAAAAAAATGTACAAATAAATCTCATAGTCTCGAATGACGTCTTTATGTAAAATGGATTTTCTCTTCTTACTTTGTATAATATTGAATCTCTAAATATATTATTAAGAGAAATGTGAAGTAAGACAAACTATTTGAGTTCATTTTAGGGACACACTTTGCAGAATGTGCCTATCACTAGTCCTTTTAGGTTTTGAATCATCAAGGATGGGAGCCCCTTGTAAACTGGAGCAGGTCAAGATGGTTGAGACCTAATTTTTATTGTTTTTGTATCATGCCCACTTTAAGATGACTATAAGCTACATGTGATGCATTTTTTGAATGGTGTGAGTCCAAAATTTTGAACTTGTTTTGTGCATTCACAGGATCTGCAAAAACCAAAACCTACTGAACTTGTTTTATAGCTTTCTTCACTGAAGATCGTTGCTAACCCCTCGAGTGACACTACCCATCCTTGAATAAATGGCCAGTTGACATATTTTGGGGATGGATATAGTAGCATCATAGTATCATCATAGTATTTAGACTATAGTATTTTCAATAACTCGAACAATCATTATAGAAAACGCCTTAATAGCCTAATTCAATTGCCAACTTCTCTCATGGTGGAATTTAATAGTCTATTTCAATTTCCCACTTCTCTCATGGTGACATTTAGGTTGGTTCTCATGCTAAATCATTCAATGATGTCTCTTATGATGGCATTTATTAGTCTAATTCAATTGTCAACTTCTCTTTTGGTGTCATTTACATTGGTTCTCCTTGAATGTGCCCTTCACCTACCAGCTATAAGGTAGAAGTTTAATAAAAGCATGTAAGGTGTAGGATTTGTAGGGTTCAACTTGAAAATGTGTTCTACCATATACCCTCATAGGTCTAGATATATATATATTCTACATGCACCAAGAATGGAAAATATAGAACACCAGATTATATAGCCAAATAACTATCGCCCAAACCCAAACAATAGGTTTGATGTTTGTAAGGATAAATGAAAGTGTAAATTGCAATTTTTGTGGCATCCTTGGGCATGAGGAAATCCTAGAAGAAACTAGAAGAATTGAAGCATAGTTTTTTTCAAATGAAAAGAAAGCAAGCCCAGTTTTCCACATTAAGTAAAAAACTGGAATATCATTAAGTTCGCCAGTTTGGTTCAGACTATTTTGGTCCAAGAAGGAAAATGTTGCCCTATTTTTTCCAATGGAAAAGTGCATATTGGGAAGCCCTTCATATCAAAATGATTGGTACTGTACCAAAGGATCCTTGATTCACTAACAAGATCAAAAGAGGATTTATCTACACTGGATTTTTTCTTCCTCACACAAATGGTACGTCTCAAAAAAAGAGAAGGCTAGGAAGGCATCCAGGGGATGTTCAAGGAATAATTAACCCTTGGACTTGGCATCTGAGACTAAACGGATTTTCTTACTTGTAGAGTACGGCTACACAATGAAAGTTACAGAGAAGAGTGATGTATACAACTATGTGTTCCAACCAATTAAAAAATCACTGACGGGGTGCCATTTGGAATTTACACAACTAAATACAAGAAAATAAAGAACATTTAAGCTCTATATCATTGAATTATAGGGATATTTGGTTACCATATTTTTCAATATATTTTTTTTATGTGAAAATAAATGTAATGGGACTCATATATGAATTTTGGATTGTGCTTCGGCACCTTATGATTGTAGTTTTTATTCTGCTTGAATGAGACTCCCTATGTCTTATTTAGCTGACAGAAAAGGTTCTTATTGTGAAGTTAGCACATCTGTTTCAACAATTACTATTAATGAATCCATTTTAGATCCTAACTGGCAGATCCCTCCTATTTTTCCAAACCAGGTATATAATATGCCTTTATATAAATATCTTGCTAAATCACAAATATGATAGAATTCTATTGATATAGCCTTCACTACTCAAGATAAGCCAAAGGAGATCCCTCTTCTTGAGAAATCTCAAATCGATTAGTCAAAATCAAAAGGCTTTATGTATTGTCATCTAGGAGCAATACATTTTGGGTTAAACCCTCTAGTTCAGCCTTTTATAAATATAAATAGTATGTGTGTTGTCGTTGATACAAGACACAATCAGTTTGCAAACACTATTATTTGTGGGTTTACTAGTTCTTTACATGAAGGCCCTGCCTTTGGCAAATTATATCCCAAATACTCTGTTTCCATAGATGATCCATACATCTATAATTTCCTCCAAGCCTATATCCAACCCCAAGGGTTTGATATGTCTATCAATTCTCTATTTCTCCAACTTAAAACACTTACCATTGTTCAGTTTGGGAATGACAATCTTCATCCTTTACTGGCCCATGTTCGGAATACTTCACAGCTCGTAAGTGAGGTGGAATCAGGAACTAATAGTACAGTCACTCCCATTACCTTTGAATGGACTGGCATTACGTACCCAACTGAGTGGGAATATCAATATGATAAATACTATGCTAAATCTCAGCAGCAACAACTGCAAAGAATAGCTAAGGTCAAACTTGTTGCCTTTAGCCACATAACACAACCCTTCAAGATGAATCCTGAGATTGTGAATGCAGTAAAAAAGGTACCAAGAGAATCCACTGAACTTCCTTCCATAAGTTCAATAGAACTTGTCAGAGAACACAGAGGTTAGCACAAGCAGTGTATATCCTGCAACCAGTTGATAGAAAAACTAGGTATTGTGGCCCAAAAAAAGCCCATTAATATGCTTATGTTTTCTCTACTTCCAAGATAAGAAACCAGTACAACTGTCAAGGTAGCCACAAGAGAAGAAAGCTACATTCCAGGAAGAAATCTTATTTTGATACCTTTCAAACAGTATTATGATGATGGTTCGAAGAAAAGGGTATTCCTCCCTTACAACACTATTCTTGCAGCACAGTCTTTAGGAACAAATACTTCACAACTAAATTATGAAAATCTCCAGCTTGATTTAGAAGTTAAGAATATTGATAATTTTTACACAGATGTTCTAAAAGTGAAAGAAGCTATCTCTGAAAGTAGTTTGTGAAAAAATACTAGCACATATAGAATTTCTAGATCATTAGGTGAGTGAATGAACCAATGCCTTAGAGAAAATTTAAAAAAAGGCTAGTCACTGTTAATAGTCTTGTCCATGCAACTCCCACTTCTCAAAATATTAGACAGGAAAGCTAAGCCTATACCTGATTATTAGGCTATAATGGATAATCCTCAATCATCTGTACTTTAAGTACCCAACTGAGTGGGAATCTCAGTATGACAAATACTCTGCTAAGTCTCAGCAGCAAGAATTGAAAAAAATAGTTAAGGTCAAACCTGTTGCCTTTAGCCACATAACACAATCCTTCAAGATGAATCCTGAGATTGTGAATGCAGTCAAAATGGTACCAAGAGAAGTCACCGAAATTCCTTCAACAAGTTCAACAGAACTGGTCAAAGAACACAAAGCTCAACACCAACAGTGTATAGCCTAAAACCAGTTGATAGAAAAACTGGGTACTGAGGCTCAGAAAAATCCCAGTCATCTACTTATGTTTTCTCTACGTCCAAGAGAAGAAACCAGTAAAACTTTCAAGGTAGCCATAGGAGAAGAAAGCTACATTCCAGGAAGAAATATTTCTTTCATACCTTTCAGACAGTATGATGATGACGGTTCGAAGAAAATGGAATTCCTCCGTTACAACACTGTTCTTGCAGCACAGTCTTTAGGAACAAATAATTCACAAACTATTATTGTTGATATGCATTTTTGGGCATCTAATTCACTTTTTCAATTCAAATCTAAACATCCACATGTCACATATTGCAAAATATCTCCTTTTTTTCATGAGTTGTTTCTGCATAAATTTCCCTTTTGTTCCCTTTTTCTTTTGTGCCCAAGGGTTACATTTTTTACACTTTTAGAAATTTGGAGATTTCAAGGAACATTTTATGTTCAAATGGTAATATATAAGACTAATTATATTTAGGCCAAGTTGAATTCACCAGTTTGGAAAGTTGATGAATTCTAAAAATTGTAGTTGAAAGCCAGTTTTTCATCCATTGTTTCCAACGTATATGTCCCGTTCATGCAATAAATCATAGAGTGAACATGCAATGACATGGAACCTACAATCCCATTTAAATTTATTTTATATTTAACAAATATATATTCCTTCATGCAATGCTACTTTTAAAAGACTCACAATCCCTTTTGTACACACTAGTGGAAAATCACAATATGTTACGACTTAGCGAAATTTCAAGGTGTTTTTGCAAGTTTTCTGAATGGGTACTTGGTGCATTACGCATTTCCTACAACACAATCTCCAAAAATTTTAGATATGGTGCACACGAGTGTACTGGGTGTTTTTTTGGGTTAAATTTCGTGGAGGATCTTAGATGTGTTAGTATATCTCTGTTAGTTTATTTCTAAAGTGCATCTTTGATGATAGATTTGACATTTCATATGTTCACTTCCAATAGTGTTTTTGAGGTCGGTGTTACCTACCTTGGAAGTTTCCAAAAATGCAGAGGAATAATGGATTAATTCTCATTTTTGTACAAATTCAGAGTGGGTAGATCTACATTAAAGCAGGTTGTACGAATTACACATAGATCACATGGTGTTATGTGTTATCCCTAAGCTTCACAACCAAAAGCATAGTAAATAGTTTCTTGAAGTCTCTCATATTAAATGGGTTCTTCTTCTTTTGGGTTCATGTTTGTTTTTGAAATTTTTGGTTCCTTTGTTTCATTCATTTATTTCTTCCACCCCCAAAATTGGGCATTAATGCTTTAGATGACCATACTCGTGGTATGTGTTTCACTTAAACTAATATTTTAAAAAATATGGACTTGCTTTCAAAAGTTTCTATATGGAAATATGTAATAGTGTCTTTAAATTGATGGCTTCCTTTCACAAAATTTTATCCATTGCACTTGAGTCACAATTGAAGTAGGCCTCAAGGTTCCTTCCCAAATTATTGTGAATCAATTTGATCAACTCTTCTTCCCAACAATCAAGCTATATAACGACTAATTTTATCCATATTTGGGTCCATGAAGGAGTCTGCAATGCTGTGAATCCAACATCCTGATATGTCATAAACAGAAATGCACCATTTTGATAATATGCCCTTCTTTTGAAAACCTCACTTGTAGATGAGAATCTAATACCAAATTATCCCCTTACCTTTCAAATTCCACTCAGATTCAATCCAACCCCAAGGACTTGTCATGGATGACCATAATCCAATACATTTTCATATCGACCTTCTCTTCTTTTAGAATGCAAACATTTATTTTCAAAACATTTCATTTAAAACTAATTCTTGGCCCATCTTGGACCTTTTTAGTTGACCATTTTGAATATCTTCGAGGATGGATCATGTCTTCGTTTTCCTTTTTATTTCTGGCATGTTTTCCAATGGACTGTTTGAAATTACAATATCAGGTTCATATAGTGTTTGCATAGCATATGAGTCTGAAGGGGTAACATCCCTATTGTTTCCTGTCATTGTAAAATTGAATTGTCTCTAGAGTCCTTTATGCATATTCTTCAAGAATCTATTCTCATATTCTTTATCAGTTATATCATCATGTAGGTTATTTAAATGTCATATATATGTTTATAAATAAGTTGGGATCCTTTATTATAAGCATTTTAAATAACTATAAATTTTACATAATGTGGTGTTAACAAAATCATATTAAAAATCAGTCCTTGTCTTAAAATATGACAAAATTTGTAAAAATTCTTAATGTGAAATTAACCATAAACAACATATCCCTTTTGAGTGAAATGGAGGGTATATACTCTGTCTGGCTCAATGGTGATATGTTCTAAGAGGCAATATATGATATAATGGGCTTATTATTCCAGGGATCCTAATTTGCATTACTTTTTCTTATTGAAAAATGTCTTATATTTACATAAAAACAAAAAATATTTACAAACATTAGAGAAAAATGTTGAACTGTATATTCAATGCACATCATAGCCTTTTTCTATAAAGTTATAAAAATTTAAATAAAATATGAATACGCTATGGGTTCTAGAGATTATGCATCTATGATCAACATGTCATCTTTGGCAAGTTGTTGATGGTGTACCTTATCTTGCTACATGGTACAAAAGTAGACAGTGAACTAAAATCTTTCTCAAAAACACACTAACACTTTCTTTTCTAGATAATGAAAAAAGCTAATATCCTCAAGCATTGAAAAACCCTACTGAAGGAAGAATATAATAGAGAGTGGAAATCCCTAAACGAATAAACATGAAAATGGGCCCTACCCTCAAGTAGATCATAACTGTGATATTGTAAATGTTTCCAGCTGCTCTTAGAAAAGTGGCACTCCTATAAAATTTGTTTCATCATCTATTCCTAATGATAGACAATACAAAGGCCAAGATCGCACTTTAGGTTGGCTGGGCCTTGGATGGGATCCCCTAATACATAAAAAACCAGGGGAATATTATTAACTTATAAGAAATTGAATATCCATATCATATAATAATGTTTGATGGACCAACACTATGGAATTTTCACACCCATCTATCCTTTGGATTAGTTGACACCCATCTCAGTTTGAGATCCATGAACAATAGAAGTATATTATGAAAAATAGAAAATAGTCACCTAGAGACATATTGCTGAGGAATTTGACTAAAACTCAGTCCCCAAATTCCAATCCCTCGAAAAAGGCCGAGGCATCTAGTATATTCACTTTGAATATACATGTATGAAGCATGATATTTCTGATCCGACATGCCAATTGATGTGAAGAGCCTGGAAAAATTGCTTGAAATTGGTGAATACAGTGACATCGATATTTACATTGAAGGTCATGGTCTGGTTGTCCAAGTACACATTTTTTTTTTGAGTCCCTCGAGTGCTCATTTTTCCAAGGTTTTATTTTTTAATTTGCTTGCCTTGGATCCTATTTTCCTTTTCCATTAGCATATTATAAATATTATTTTTCTTGAGTGTGTTCCTTTATGGTGGTGCCAAAATTTTGGAACATATAAGCTTGATTTCAAATGTATCATTGTTTTTGAATAATATATATGTTTGCAAATAATTTCTTTTCATATCATGTTTGGATGTTAAACTGTACACATGTACTGTACTTGTTTCATACTTGGTAGCCTAAATTTTCCCTTTCGATTCAAAGACTATTAAATGAGAATGAGAAACTAAGAAGTTGTTTCTTGGAATATGTTTACAAATGGGATGAGTGAAAGCAATGCCTTGGGAGTCTGCTTCAGGAATGTTTCCTCTGAAGCATTTTTAGCTATGGTGCACTTCATGTACAGTGGGAAGTTGGATATGAATGAAAAACAAAACTTTGGTTCCTTGCTGCTCCCCCTTATTGTACTAACTAATCAGTTTGGAATTCACCTGGTTCAACAAGAATGTTTTGAATGCTTATTTGAGTGTATTTTGAAGGTGTTGTACTTTTCGAACCTATAAATTTCTTCATGTCGTAGGAGGGGTAGTTTAATTGTGTAAAATGAGTGCTATGATTGTTTCTTTTGAATATTGCATCATAAAAACTTTGTCTTGGACTTTGAGGTAGTGAAAAGGTTGCAACTTGCAAGCATTGAGGAAATATTCTATAAATTTATTCATGTCATAGGAGGGGTAGTTTAATTTTATAAAAGTAGGAGTGTTATGATTTTTGGTTTCTAATATTGCATCATAAAAGCTCTGGCTTGGACTTTGAGGTAGTGAAAAGGTTGCAACTTGCAAGAATTGAGGAAATATTCTATAGCCAAAACTTGCCACAGTGGATGAGTATTTTACAAGGCATATCTACCTCGAGCTTCAAAGGGTTAGATGGTGGTTGGGCATCATGAACAAAATAAGGAAAAAGGAGTTTTCCTACTTAGGCAGTTATAATTTGGACTTAGAAGTTGACATAAGTTTCTCTATACCTATATGCAGGCTTGGTGTGCTACTTACTGGAAGTAGCTTCTTCATCAACCATTGTTTTCAGAACACAAAAATAAGTCCAGAGATTGTGGGAACTTTCAGCAACCATTTAGATGAGCTGATGCAATTTCATTTTGGATTTGAAGCTGGCCTTTTGAGTTTTTGTCTTTGCAGGATTCAATAGGTCCAATCCTATAGGTGGTCACCTCAATTCCTGCATGCAGGCCACTAGAAGAATCATATGAACAAATGTTTTCTAAGAATTTTGATTACTGCACTACTGCCAGTGCAGAATTCAAAATGTTAGAAAGGCCTCATTTATAAAAATACTTTAGGTAGGCTATTGTTTCTCACTTATGGAAATGTCCTAGAGTGTTATGGTATTGTAGGATAGTATTTCTGACAATGCCTCTTTGCATGCTCAATATCCACCTTGATTTTGTAGAAAGCGTACGTGAATACAACAAGGGTGACTTGTCTGCCTTTGACAGTCTGGAATGGTGAGATATCGATAAATGTAGTAAACATTTTGAGTTGTGATTATTATGACTTTTGAAGCACCCCTATTTGGTAGTGACCTCTGAGGAAAGAGTTATGGATGCTATTATGACTTGGGGAACACAAGGAGATGGCTTTCATGGTTGGGAAGTAGTAAATCAACAGCTATAGGAATGCAATCCCGAGACATTCTTTGTAGAAAGGCTAGAATATATAATTGAATTTCTTGCTTTTGTTCTTTTTCCCCTAAGGCCACTTTGTTTACTTCAAAATGTATTCCATATAAGCCGTTGATGTTCGTGAAAATTAATTTTGAATAGTTCTTTATTTACTAATCATGATACTAACATATATGTGATTATATGGAACTAGTAGGATGTACCAGCACTTGACACTTTTCAACTGTGTTGTAGCATGATCAGAGTAACCTAAGCAAGAAAATTCACTAATCTTGATACAGACATATATGTGATTATATGGAACTAGTAGCATGTACTAGGACTTGCCACT
Source organism: Pinus albicaulis (assembly GCA_034641835.2). Classification (NCBI taxonomy): domain Eukaryota; kingdom Viridiplantae; phylum Streptophyta; class Pinopsida; order Pinales; family Pinaceae; genus Pinus; species Pinus albicaulis. The sequence continues at coordinate 92,789,869 of CM076581.1, forward strand.
TTTCAACTATGCTGCAGCATGACCAGAGTAACCTAAGCAAGACAATTCCAGTCTTTCGATAGTTAGTTAGTGAGAACACATTATTTATGTAGCTTTCCCCTTGATATAAATTTTTGTAATGTTGATTCATGAAATGAAAAATAGTAAGTGATGGCCAGTTTTCCATGTAAAAAGATAATGGAGGTGCTTTAGTATCTCAGAACAGATGCAAGCAACGCAGCAAATGAACAAAAGGGTATATAGGTATGCAAGCATTTTCATACTAAACTTAGCTGACACGCACTGTCCAACACCTTGATTTTTTCTCTATTACAAGTAAATGTTTTATTATATGATATATTTTTGGTTTATTGAAAATGTTGCAGTGGATATACTGATGCCAAAGTCTCAATCATATCGACCGGATATTGTGTGAATCAACATAAGCTTCCTATAAAAAGAGCATGGCAACCTTGGTTTCATGAGCAACACGAAATAATATTATATACATTTTTCACTTCTAATTTTTTCTAAAATCTGAGAATACCTATTATAAGTTAGTTGTCAAGAAATAGTGAAGCTATTACTTACTATTATTTTTCGAAAATTTTACTTACGGTATTAATTAATATTATCTGTTTCTGGATATGTTGTCTTAATTCATGGAGGTGGCTAGATGGACTCAAGACTATGAAGGTCTAAAATTTGAAGTTGGCTGTAGATCTTACATGTTGATCAATGCCTACTAGCAAGCTATTGTAGCTCTTTGGGTGGTGGTTGTATTGCTTGTGCTGATTATAGTTAATTTTCTTTTTATGGCTAGATTAATTTGTTTGTAGATTATTGTTTATTATTAGTGCTTTGTGCAATTCAAGCTACAAGGGTGTCACAGTGAGCCAACTCCATTAAGTTATTTTTTTATTAAGTTAAAAAGCTAACTCCATTGAGTTATTTTTTTATTAAGTTAAAAATATGGGCTTGCATGAATATATATTTTACAAGGACTATGCCATTATGTGTTGAATTGTTTTCAAAAATCAATGCCTATTATACAATTTCAAGGATTTCCATAACTCCTCACATAATTCTTTAAAATTTGCTTGCTCAATGGAAGAGAACCTGCCATGAAGGAGGTTGGTGGTTCGATTCCATTGTACTCTAACATGAACTACTCAATGATATTCTAGATTTTTGTAATTAAATAATTTTATATTGATTTATTTTAATGGTGAGATATTTTTCTGGATTCATTGTCTTATATCGTCTCTCATAGGATTAATGACATTGTCTCCATAAAGACAATATGTCTTTAACTCCAACAATTGTCTTTGGAGAGACAAATGAAATTGTCTCATAACAGACAATAAATGAAACTGTCTCTAGAGAGACAAAAATGAAACTGCCTCTAGAGAGAGAAACATGAAATTGTCTCTTGGAGAGACAAAAATGCTTGTGTTATATATTGTTTTTATAGAGACAATACTTTAAGACAATTTAGTTTTAATATGATTTAATTTGAGGCACCCGCTTAAAGACAATATTTAAGACAATACATAAGTTTTCTTTTGTCTCAAATTAAGACAATTTACCCAAAAATTGTCTTAAATATTGTCTTAAAACCCCCCTTTATGTTGTATTGTATTGATTATAAATGTATAATCCTAAAATAATTAGTGCAATGATTGTATGGTGGAAGCCACCACATACATAGCACAAATGTAAATGATATGAAATTTTTGATATTATTTTTTTATTTTTATTTTTCTATCTTATGTGTTTAAAACAAAGTATTGGATGATGATTCAATCCTCAATAGAACAGGATATTCTACTGAGAGATACAATGCTTCTCAAATAGAGAAATACAATAATCTAAAGAAAAGACCTATATTTAACACAACATGGAAAATATACGATTAGGAATGGACCATGGTTTAGAAATGTGTAATTATCTTCTTGTCCACATCGCTTAAATTATGGCGTTGCAGCTTCATTGGGAAATAATTAGTAAGTCCAAATCAATATAAATTGATCAATAGATCATTACCATCATATAGGCTATGTCATTAACATAGAATTGTACCAAACTATGAAATTTTAATATTTTTTTTGCACATTGATTTATAGGTTAACGTTTTGTATTTCCATTTTTTATGGAGTTTTAATATATTTATATTAAGGTTTTTAATATGGATTTTAAGGTTTAATATTAATTTTATTGTTTAATATACTATTATCACAATTTATAATCTTAGGGTTCATAATATTAGTTTTAGAGTATGTATATTAATCTTAGGGTTCATAATATTAATTTTAGAGTATGTATATTAATCTTAAAGTTTATTAATAATATAAAAGTTTAATATATTAATCGGAGGGCTATATATTAATATTATGGTTTTTAATTTAAGGGACTTTAATATTAATATAAGGGTTCAATATATTAATATTAAGGTTTTATAATATTAAAATTTATAAGATTAATGCTAGAGTTTAATATATTAATTTTAGGATGTATAATTTTATGGCTTAGTATATTAATCTTAGAGCTTTATGTATTAATCTTTAGTTAGTAATTCTAGGTTTTAATAATAATGTTAGGGTTTATAATATTAGTATGTGTAATATTAGAATCCATAATCTCATGGTTTATAATATTAATCTTAAAGGCTTTAATATTATTTTTGAGATTTCTAATCTTAATATTTCTAATATTAATCCTAGGGTTTAATGTATTAATATTAAGGTTTATGATAATAATCTTATGGTTATAATATTAATCTTAGTGATTATAATCATAGGGTGTATAATATTAATATTAAGTTTATAATATTAATATTAGGGTTTATAATATCAATCCTAGAGTTTATAGTCAAAAGATTCATAACGTTAATCTTAATGTTTAATATTAATCTTAGAATTTATGATAATATCTTTTATAATATGAATCTTACAATTTGTAATATTAACCTTACAATTCACAATATTGGTCTTAGGATGTGTGATATTAATATTGACCTTTTTAACATTAGTGTCACTGTCCATATATTTTTTTTAAGAAATAAATATTTTATATTAATTCAACTAGAATACATGCTAATAGCTTTACGTTGAGCTTCATTGTTGCAAAATTTCACAGAAGAAATCTTGTTTCTATCCCGCCAGTTACTAACTAAACTCCTAACATCATTTATTTCATAGAGTCTCGAGAAGAATCCTTGATTGTACACTATATATTCTCCGATCATAAGAAAACACTAAAATACAATCCACTACCATCTTTCCCAGTTTTACAACGTTCTTCTTGTCATGGTTGAGCATTCTGCATTTGTTGAGGAGCGTCCTCATCCATGGTTTTCTCCAACAATTCTTCTTGTTCCTTCCTTGAACGCACTCCTTCGGCTATTCATAATCCGGAAGCACTGCTTCAGAATTCCTAGCGTTGTCGTTTACACAGTTAATTATATATTACCCATTTTGAAAGTCAATCTATCCACCGTCACCTGCAAATGATCAACATCAACGTGCAACGTCTTCAGCTGTTGGCTAACCAACGCGGAGTGAGAGTTTCCAAGTATGACAGACACATTGGAAGTTGTGCCTTCGGGTCTTCACCGGGTTCCGTCTTGACTGGGCACTCCATACTACATAAGACTCCAATATTGTACCATGTCAATGAAATTTCCACGACCATCAACCGCCATGTATAACCAAACTATCTTAAGCCGCTTTTACCTCCAATATCCTGTTGGCATTCAATTCAATCATCTTGTTTTTGTGATTTCTTTACAATATTTACCATCGTTAATTCTCTTCTGCTGCTGTCGAGCTCAATCAAATTTAAGCAAACTTTCATTACAATCTGTCTGCGAGCTTGCTCGACCATAGCACTATATAATAATATATTAATAAGATCGAGGAAATCGTCCACCTCGTAGGAAGCATGGAGTCTCCCTCCTTGAAGACACATCTAGAGAGACGTATGACACCAAAGAGTGAGGACGCAGGCTGTAAAATTCGAGCTTTCAAGAGATTATACCTCATGCAAACAATTCATGTTACGACAAGCCTTAATTTTATTTTAATCAAACTCCAAAGCTAAAACGATCACGATATTAAATCCCAATAAAAATTGAGTTTTTTATTCATGGTAGATTTACTATGGTTGTAACACCATGATCCATGATAAACACTCCTTGTTCTAAGGTTGTGCCTTGATTAGCCAGCGAATCCCACTACTTGATTGTGTTTCGTTTTTATGTGATAGAACTCAACTCTTTCCAATTTTTGAATTTTTATTTTGATCTCAGAGGAAGATCATTTTTTGATATCTCTATACTTTTGACGATCTTTTGTAGTACAATCATGAAATCTCCATAGACTTCCAAATGATAAATCTTCTTTGTAATTGCAACCTCTAGGCCTTGTGAAAGAGAAAGTAGCTATGCTTGATTATTAATTGTTTTTCATAAATCTTGTGAAAATTGTATCTCTTTTTCTTCCTTTAGGTGAAATATTACCTCTCTCGCTCATGCCTCCCCTATTAGAGTTTATAATATTAATCTTAGGGTTTACAAAATTAGAGTTTATAATATTAATCTTATGGTTCATAATATTGGGTTTTATAATGCGAGGGTTTATAATATTTGGTTTAATATTATTGTTTAATATTATGACATTTGAATGGTACATAAATCTATCTAACATCGCCTTCTCACAAGCATTGTCTCTATGGAACAATCAATCTCACAATGATTGTTGTAGTGTTACATTACATTGCAATTTATTAAACGTAGCACTGCGACATTACAAAATTGAAGATTAATATTAAGGTTTATAATATTGGTTTTATAGCATTATTTTTTAATATTAGGTTTGCAATTTTAGTGTTTCATATTAGGATTTATAATATTAATCTTAAGGTTTTTAATATTAATACTAGGGTTTAAAATACCTAGGGTTTATAATATTAATTTAAGGTTTATAATATTAATCATAAGGTTTATAATCTCGCAAGTTTTAATATTAATCTTAGTATTTATAATCCTAGGGTCTATTAATGTTATGGTTTAACTTTAATATTATGGTTTATAATATTAATCTTAGGGTTTATAGTATTAATCCTACAAATTATAATGTTAATCACATGATTTATAATCCTAAGGTTTATAATATTAACCCTTGATTCACAATTGTAGGGTTTATAATATAAATGTCATTGTTTGTAATCTTAATATTTTAAATCTATGGTTTATAATATTAATCTCACGGTTTTTAATATTCATCTTAGGGTTTCTAATATTAGTCTTAGGGTTTGTAGTGTTGAAATTGATAATATTAACATTATAGTTTATAATATTAATCTTAGGGTTTATAATAATAATATTAGGGTTTATAATATTCAATTTTATAATTTTAGGGTATATAATATTTAATTTAATATTGTGATGTTGGAATGGTAGAAAAAATTATCCAACACCACATTCTAATAAACATTGTCTCAATGTGACAATAAATCTCACAATGATTGTGCAATGTGATATTACATTGCAATTTATTCAACATTGTATTACGACATTACAAAATTTTGGGTTAATATTAGGATTTATAGACATAGGGTTTATGGTATTATTCCTAGGGTTTAATAATAATATTAGGGTTTCTAATATTGAGTTTAATTTTAATTGTTGAGTTTATAATATTAATCTTATGGTTTATAATCATAGATTTTATAATATTAATTCTAGGTTTTGTAATATTACTTTTAGGGTTTATAATATTAATTTTAAGATTTATTACTAATCTTATATATGGTAATTATAATATAATCATATTAATTACTCTAATTATTATTGTAATTATAATATAGTAATACTAAATATTAAAGGTCTATATTATTATTATACTAAGATTATAACCCTAATACATTAGGGTTTAGAATCTTAATGTTTGTAATATTAACCTTAAGATTTAATAACACCATACAATTAATGTTATTATAATATTCTAATACAATAATAATTATTATAAATTATTATTTTCTTATATTATAATATAATTATACTAATGACAGAAATATAATAATACTAATGGTATATAATATAATAATAATTACGTTATATAATAATACTCATAATACACAAAATAATAATAATGATTATATTATAATCATATATTAATAAATATTAAAATTAGTATTAGTAGTTCCGAGATGGGGCTGAGAATCCTGGAACATGTGGCTCCTTGTGGCTGATGTCAGTAATCATATGGAAAGTGGATGGAGGACCGGCCTCCTAGTCCTCTCAATTCATTAGGCACAAATGGAAATGTAATGATGATTGTGTGAAACATCCTAAGTCCTCGTCAAGTGTGGTAGGCGAAGCATGAAGGCATTAGATGGGTATTACAAAGGCATTTTTGTTGGAGTGTTAATTCAATTTCATGCTCTTGGTAGGTTCTTGGTGCAAAAGAGAAGTAAGTGAAGTCGGGCCTTTTGAGGAAATATACCTTTGCGGAGTTACCTCTCCGAGTTTGAGCTCTTCACTCTTGTCATGGGTCTTCTGAAGAGTGGTCCCCTAGGATTTTTTATACTTGCAGGGTATGGATTAAGGTGACGTGAAATCGTTGGTATTTATTGCTGATTTGGGAATTAGAAGGTGCAGGGTTCAGGTTCCTTGGTGGGTGTTGTTGGTATTATAGCAGGTGTGAATTTTGGAGGCAGAGGAATCTTTATGATGGATGCTCCCTCACTCACGGTTGGTTAGTGAATTGCATTGTTTTCACTTACAGAGTGTGGTGTTCAGTTTGTAGTGGGGCAAGGGGAGTTTCTTCCCTTAAATTCACAATGTTTGTTTGCTTGTGTGCTCTGTGAGAAGCTCCTTGGTGCAGTTCACGAAGGGCAAGAATTATCTGGACCATTCTAAGCCTGAATTTCTATAATCTCGGCACTTTGACAAGCCTTTTCCTTGGTGGGAATGTTTGGTGGAGTATAGTAGGTTTGGTTGAAGAAAGGTGTTGTCTTTGTAGAGCCAGAGATTGTTCACAATCCATCTCGGGTGCTTGGCAGTCTCAAATCCAAGTGCGGAGGCCAAGGTGGTTAGTGGTTTAGCTCACCTAGATAGGGATTGGCCACTCAAAAATTCATGAATTTGGAAATATTTGTGCTATTGTAGGTTCTTCCAAAATGAGGCCATCCTCACAGCATGGGAAGTCCTCCCTCCTTGCTAAGCTTAGTTCATTGGGATGAGGGGATCTGGTAATCAACACCCCATTTCTAAATTCTGGACAAGAGGTTGTTAGGATGCGTTGGGAAAAAAGGTTGTGAGTTGTTCCTGGTAGACATGAGCTGGTGCATGAGGAGGACATAACAGTGCCGAGAAGATGACGAGTGATTGCAAACAGTCTCTGCAGCCCCAGAGGTGAGAAGATGATGAGCGATTGCAGGCGGTCTTCGCAGCCGCAGAGGCAAGGTGGAGCGTGACGTGGGGGGAAGGTGAGTCGTGGGTCCAGTAAGCGCCCGAAAACTAGTCCATGGGAAATGAAACACTATTTCCTGGAGAATTGCTACATGTTAATTCAATCACTACTGGAACAGATGGAAACTGCTGACAGCATTAGATGGGAGAAATATGCAGAGCTAGTTTCCACCTTGGATAGGATGCATTAATTTTAGTGCCAGGTTCAAGAACGAGTGGTGGTGGTCTGGCATGGCCAAAATGTGCCTTTAGAAAAGGTTTAAAATTTGGAGTCATGGATGGCTCACTTCGAAGGACATGTTCAATGTGTCTTCAGTTCACCACCTCCTCCAGGAACAACCATGGATAACCCAAATTCCATCACTTCTGATGAATAGCAAGATCACAGTTGTCCTCTTGGTATTACTTGTCTTTTGGAGTCTCGAGCCCTCTTCAGCATTGACTATGTCCTTAGATTCGTTTTTGTATTTTTGTCATATTTTCTACACGGTGGTCAACAAATCTAGTCAGGGTGAGACCAACTCTCTTTTAAAACACCAAATGTATATGTTTTTTGCGAGATGAATAGAATATTAACTTACAAATATATATATATATATATATATATATATATATATATATATATATATATATATATATATTCGTAGTAAATCTCTACCAAACATATTTATATTTATATATCACCACATTCACTAATATAATTGTACATATAATTGATTTATAACAATTAAAATATATCAACCATATTTATTGATATAGTTATTCAGTGTTTGTCATGTTAAATATGAATCATGTAGCTATGCTACGAATTATTGGTGTAATCGTTTGAGTTTGAAACATTGTTTTTCTAGTAAAATTTTAGGTTAAATGGGTGTCGATGAAATTAAAAAAGCTTATGAAAGCTATTATTCTAATCATAATGGTCGATATCAATAATTAATTATGAAGTTAAACTGTATGAAAGAATTTTAAACACTTCAATGATTAGGCACATTTGGTCAAAGGGTAAATTTAATGAAGGAAATTTAAGAAGATTTAAATAAAATATCATCAAATTAAAAGAGTTCCCTTCTATATATTTCACATGGGGGTCAATGAATATGGCTGAAAAATACGGGACATTCCATTAGATAAAAACTACTGAAAACATTCATCTATTCACACAATTGTGTATGCATCAACACACACACACAGATTACATTCAGATTATTTTATTAAATAGAGTTTTGCATATCTAGCTTATTCTTATGTTAGAAGTAGAGGTTGAGAGAATTTCTCAACCATCACAAACCAACATCTCAAATACAGGATGTAAGGATTAATTTCAACACCCCCTCTTAATGCTTACATTACATAAATTTATTGAAAACACAATCATTCTTTAACTTCTGAGTATAGGCTCCATCAAGTTGCCTGATAACTATCGTAAATGTGTAATCACCAAGTTGGATTCCCAAGTTCAACTCCTAAACTCCCGAATCAGGGACCTCCCAAAGTCAATTACCAGACAACGTCCCAATCTGTCGCATAACCTCATTAGGAGACCACTCCACGTCTACGACCAATGAGGGATCCTTCCCTATATCCACAACTGCCATACTACCTAGACAACCATCCATATTTAGCCTTACTTCAACTCAATCTCTTAAGTACTGGATTTAGACACATAGCTAAATTGCTAGTCATTCTATGGATGAACTCCCATCTACCAAGATACATGGGTGCCAACCGCTGTATTTGCTAGTTGTATAGAAGAGTTCTCTAAATACGGAATGTATCTAGATTCAACTATTAGATCATGACCTCTTTGTTTAATTTTTAAAATTCACCTCACTTGATGCATTTCCATACCACCACCACTCGTTCTTGAACCTGGCACTAAAATTAATGCATCCTATCCAAGGTGGCAACCAGATCTGCATGTTTCTCCCTTCTGATCCTCTCAGCAGTTTCCATGTGTTCCAATAGTGATTCAATTAACTTGCAGCAATTCTCCAGGGAAAATCGTTTCATTTCCCATGAACTTGTTGTCAGGCACTTGCTAGACCCACGACTCACCTTCCCCCCACGTTGCACTCCACCTTGCCTTTGTGGCTGTGGAGACTACCTGCAATCGCTCATCATATTCTTGCCTCTGCGGCTGTGGATAATACTTGTAATCTCTCGTCATCTTCTCGCCACCGTTATGTCCTCCTCACACACCAGCTCATGTCCGACAAGAACAACTCGCATCCCTTCTGTCCCAACGTATCCTAGCAACCTATTCTTTTCAAGGGCACTACTCGCTCTTAGCATGCATTTACATACAGTAAAATAGATGGTTATTAAATTGAGGTGGCGAGTAGCAGGTGGAGGGGAGAGACTTTAAAATCGAGGTGAGTGAGGGAGTGAGTTTGAGGAGCGAACCTTCTTGTATTTGAATGGTTCAGGTTCTAGGTCGGTACAATAATGAGACCATTGGCTGTGGGAATTTGTATGGAAATTTGGCGACTAAGATTTTCCCATGTGCCATGCCTCCCCAGAAACACGTGCACAATAGGAGGGATGGCAGTGACGGTAGCTCATAGAGCCAACATAGGACCTGTATATTTTCTCAAGGCTCAACCAAGGATTATTTCAACGTTGTTCCTCCTATGTCTTGGTGAGAAGTTAGAAATTTGGAAACGATGGCCTTAAGAGGTGATTGTATTCTGATTTTTAGATAATGGAGGAAGTTTCATGTTGGCTACCTCACCGTAGTCATACCATGGGATAGAGAAATCAATACCTAACTCAATTGCATTAAAGTGGATGATGAAGAACCTATTTATCATGGTACTGAAAGATAAGCAAGTGGAAAGATACAATGTGTTTTTTTTGTCGGAGAATATTAAAATAATGCTAAGAAATAATCATTTTTTCATGGATAATCATGGGGCAAGATTATTCCATATAGAAGGTTATCTTCAATGTGACATTAAAACTCCTAGTCCTCTAGGTTTGAGTGTAAGTCTTACGGAGATTGATCAATTGTTGTAGGAAAGCATAGTCCTTGTGAGTTAAATGATTTTTTATTTTTTTCAGAAATAATTGAAATTGATATAAAAAATAGGAAAATTAATTTCGTGAAAAAGTTCAAGGGCTTACATAAATGTTTGGGGGTAGTAACCACTAGTAATTATACACATTTACATTTTTACTCCTTATTTCCTACAAAAAAACAAAGACATGCACATTTACATTTTTACTCATACTTATTAAAATGTTGAAGAACACATAAATAATGGTGGGAATTAACTCTGGTAATTATATTTATTTAGATGTTGTTCGTATAATTTTTTATGAAAATACCAGCTTAGATTATGGTGGGTAGTAATTGATGGTAAATATGTTATGTGCCTTAGTATGAGTAAGGATTTTGATTTTGGGTGGTTTTCCTATGAAATTTAACAATGAAAAATCACCACACAAATATCCAAAAATCATGGCTTAAATATCACAACTCCATTTGGAAATTATGACATAAAAGTTTGAGGTAGATATCCACATGGAATTGTATTGTGAAAAGGCTATAAAATGTCCAATAAAATGTTTGAAATTTACTTTTTCCAATAATAATTAAAAAAAATATATTTATTTTTCAAATTTCAACCTTCTAACTTTTATTGATGAATGTTAAACTAATAGTGGTCAAGAGGAAAATCAATTACTAGAATTGAGTTGCTAGAATCCTTTCATGAAAGAGACTAAAAATTAACAAAATGTGATTCATACACTAAATTCCATTTAATATTTCATTTATTCAGTAAGAAAGCAATTATTCAAATTTCATAATAACAAATTTCTAGGTCTACCTCTATGACGCTTTTCTATCACCACTTTTACGATACATTATCTAGGCCCTATAAACATAAATTTAAATTATCATAGCCATATAAATTAAATGGCATCAATCTATAACAAGTGTTTTTAGGCATGGTAGTCCTTGGGACTCAGGTGAAAATTATACTTTCAGAAAGAATAAATTATGCTTTGCGAAAAATTACAAATTGATATATGAAGTGAAAAAATTAATTTCTACTAAGGGGCTAGGACTTCCATACATTTTTATAGGTAGTAATCATTAGAAAGTCTACACATTTCTATTTTTACTACTTTTTAAAGTGTTGAAGAACACAAATAATGGTGGGCACTAACTCCCAGTAAGTTACATTTCGTTCCTATGAAAATAATTGCTTTAATTATGGTGAGTAATATGAAATTATATACAAGTTAATTTCAAGGATTTCAACTTTAAGGTTTTTTCCCATGAAGCTTAAATATTAAAAATCATGACATAAATATTGCAAGTGCATCCAAAATTATGACAAGAAATCCCCAAGCATCCACATGGAATTTAATTATGCAAAGTCTTTCCTCAATCATGCCTTACATGTAGGAGACTAATAAGTGTCAAAACACTTATTCTATGACATAACTCACATCGTTAAAATGAAAAAAATCTTAAAGATTAAGAAAAATGTAATTTTATTTTAAATTATTCTTACTAATTATAAAAATAATTCATATACAAGTTAAACACACAAACACACACACACATATATATAATCGTGGAAAATATCACATGCCTCAAAAACCATAACGCACATCATATGAAACTTATTCTTATGATACTTTTTTAATTAATAAATTTAATTAAATGAAATAAAAATTTGAAAGCTCCATTCCAAAATAGGCATGCTTATCAATATAATAATTAATTCTATATACTAAAATTTTTTAAAAATTAAAAAATATAAATTTTTAGTTAAATTCGAAGTTTGATTATATAAAAAAAAACCATATATAAAAATATATTTCAAGGTAGCCTACCGATTAGGTGTGTAACCGTTGGTTTTTATGAGCTTTAGCCCCCTCTAGGTCAATTTTTCAAACCTGATGGGGAAGGGTTGAGTAGTGGAAGCCACTTAGGGAGGATTAAAATTCTCAAAGGGCTTTGTACAATCATGGAGAAAAGTATCCCATTGTGTGTGTATTGTTCTTGGAACTTCTTCCAATCCTGGAGATAATAATTTCCTTGTGTGTGGATCGTTCTTGGAACTTCTTCCAATCCTAGTGATAAGCATTCCATTGTGTGTGGATCCTAGAGATTACTATCCCGTTGTGTGTGGATTATTCTCCGAACTTCTTCCAATCCTCAATATAATCATCTCGTTGTGTGTGGATCCCTGATATTAGTATCTCGTTGTGTGTGGATTTTTCTTAGAACTTCTTACAATCCTAGAGATAAGCATCCCATTGTGTGTATATCATTCTTGGAACTTCTTCCAATCCTGGAGGTAAGCATCCCGTTATGTGTGGATCATAGAGATAAGTATCCCATTGTGTGTGCATTGTTCTTGGAAATTCTTCCAATACTGGAGATAAGCATCTCGTTTTGTGTGGATCTTTCTTGGAACTTCTTCGTATCCTGCAGATAAGCATCCCGTTGTGTGTGGATCCTAGAGGTTAATATCTCGTTGTGTGTGGATTTTTCTTGGAACTTCTTCTAATCCTAGAGATAAGCTTCCAATTATTTGTGGATCGTTCTTGGAACTTATTCTAATCATGGAGATAGGCATCCTATTGTGTGTGGATCCTAGAGATAAGTATCTCGTTGTCTTATTTCTCATTGTGTGTGGATTGTTCTTGTAACTTCTCCCAATCCTGGAGATAAGCATCACATTATGTGTGGATCGTTCATGGAAGTTCTTCCAGTCTCGGAGATAAGCATCTCGTTGTGTGTGGATCATTGAGATCCTAGAGATAAGCATCATGTTGTGTGTGGATCCTAGAGATAAGTATCTCGTTGTGTGTGGATTATTTTTAGAACTTATTCCAATCATTGAGATAAGCATCTCGTTGTGTGTTCATTGTTATTGGAACTTACTCCAATATTGGAGATAAGCATCCCGTTGTGTGTGGATCCTGGAGATAATTTTCATGTTGTGTGTGGAATTATCTTGGAAATTCTTCCAATCCTGGAGATAATGATTCTGTTGTGTGGGGAGCATTCTTGGAAGTTCTTCCAATCTCGGAGATAAACATCCCATTGTTTGTGGATCCTAGAGATAAGTATCTCATTGTGTGTATATTTTTCTTGGAACTTCTTCCAATCTTGGAGATAAGCATCCCATTGTGTGTGGATTTTTCTTGTAACTTCTTCCAATCCTGGAGATAAACATCTCGTTGTGTGTGGATCTTAGAGATAAGTATACTGTTCTGTGTGGATTGTTCTTGGAACTTCTTCGAATATTGGATATAATTTTAGAGATAAGTATCTAGTTGTGTGTGGATTTCTCTTGCAACTTCTTCCAATCTTGGAGATAAGCATCCCGTTGTGAGTGGATAACCAGTAAGGAGGATGGCCCTAGACTAGGCTTAGCTCACTTAAATATATATATATATATATATATATATATATATATATATATATATATATATATATATATATATATATATATATTGCAGGGAAGCTTAGTCCTTGTCACTTAAGTTAAAAAATATGTTATATGAGAAAAATTGCGTAAAAAGCTATAACCTGCATTAGTCAATGTTAACTAAATTAATATGAAGGTTTTTTGTAATTTTGTATGTTCTCAACATGGACATGGAGTTGATATTTGTTCCTATTAACATAAAAATAAAATATTATCTAAACATAAAAACAATGTTCGCTATAATTAGAAAAAACTATGGTTGTTTGGTTAGTTGTTCATATGACTTAATATAATTTCATGTAAAGTAATCAGAAGTAAGAAAAATTTGAGATTAAGATGTTTAAACCTTATACTTTTAAAAAATATAACCTAGGATTTAAATAAACTATTAGATATCGACTTGATATGTATCTATATAAAGTAAAAAAATGTGAAACAAAATTATCTTAATGTTGTGTATAATAAAATATTCAATATAAATTATACTTAAAAATATATTAGTAACCAAAAAAATTCATTTTAAAATGTAACAATCCACATGTGCTATACAATATTTTATGTTAACTATGTATTTATTATATATATTTTTAAAAAATTATATATATATATATATATATATATATATATGAACTGGTTTGAATATTTTACAATTTGGTTTTTTTGGGCATATGTTTTTTTGGGTAGAAATCCAATAAATTTTTTTGGGACTTACAAGTTTTAGTTGTACTTTATATACTATTTAAAAATACAATTTAAACAATGGCAACTTACACATTGTATTTTTCACTCTAAAAGAAGGTTACAGGTGAATAAATTTGATCGCTCTTGATTGATGTTAGATACAAAGTTATATGGACGTGTACTGGTTCTACATATTTACAGTTTTAGTCCTACATAAGTGCTAATGAAAATCTAAATAATGGTGACAAGTAATTTTTCGTACATATATATCTTTACATCTTATTCCTATCCATTTTTATGCAAGGAATTTTTAAATTATGATGGGAAGTAACTAATGGTAAATATATTACCTACTTCTTCCTAAATCTAAAAACAAGAAGCACTAAATAAATATCTAAAAATAATATTTGAATATAAAAATAATATCCATAAAATATGACATAAAATATGTGAGATAATTATTTACATGAAATTATCTTGTACAAAAATTCCAATAATAATTTATGGTTCAATCAAATATTTTAAAAATAACTTTTTTAATAATATTAAAAAATAAATATTTATTTTCGAAATTGAACTTATAACTTACATTATTCAATATTAAATTAATAATAATCAACCATCAAATTAATTATTTACCTAGCTAATAAATCAATAACTAAATAACTAGCAGTTGCCCCAAAAGGTGAAATGAAAGGCCGATAGGTTTATTTAATTGGAAAAGTTCTATGGGGGATGCCTTTGTATGCATGTATTGTATTGCTTTTCATTTTGAAGCACACATCGAAAATAAAAATATTACGTATTTTTTTAAAATTATTTGACGAGACTTGGTCTCTATAGATATGGTCCAACTCAAATTTATTGTGAATTAATAGTTTTCAAATACCCTTCCTTAAGGGTTACTATCTTCCATTTCATAGTGTTTTATTTAGAAAAAATACATTTTTTTGCAAATTAAAAGTTCTTAAATATTTCAATTAATTTTCTTTAAAAAAAAATGAATTGAAAAAACATGTTCTCAAAATATTATTGAAACATGTAATTCATTTAAATATTTAAAAGTTATATTCGTCTAGTTCTTGTAATTTAGTCAATGAAATAAAAAACAATTTAAATTTAATTCTTCTAATTCAATTTTTCTAATTGTTGTAATTAGTTAATAAAATAAAAAGAAATTTAAATTCAATTCTTCTAATTTTAATAATTTATTTAATGAAATAAAAAACTATTTAAATTCAATTCTTCGAATTCTTGTAATTTAGTGAGAATAAAACTTAACTTAGATCTAATTACTAGATCTGTAAATCTAAAATTACTATCTATAAAAATAAATTACTAAATCTAAATTAATCCAAGAGTTTAAAAAATAAGTTTTTTTGAAAGATCATAAGAAATCACATAATCTATTTAGCTCACTTGGTTGTTGTTACTGTTTTTAAGTATTTGGTTATTTCCATGCATACACTAAATTCTCTTTTTCTGGACAAAAGTAAACACATTTTTATGATCTGTTAGGAGCTATAAACCTCAACTCTATCCAGAAATGCCTTATCTAATGTTGGGGGCATCAAAATTTGCTTATTCATACACATGATTGATGTTATATTCGGTTTGAACATAGATTGTTACTGTGGTGACACCTCGTCTCAATATCTAAACCCTATCTCAACAAAAGAAAAAATACTCTAAAGCTTTGGGAGAGAAAATATATTTTTGATCAATATAAGAATTTATGACAAGCTATAAAACATGAATATTAAAGAATAACTCATTTTATATTTTATATACACATACGTACTTGAAATGCCAAAGAATAACTCATTTTACATTTTAGATACACATACCTACTTGAAATGCCATGGATTCTCAATATTTGACACAAGAGTGTTGGTTGGCTGCTGTTGAATTAGGTTAGGAAAACAAACACAACCAGTGTTTTTTTTGGGTTCTCTGTCTTGAAAACAAACACAACCAGTGTTTTTTTTGGGTTCTCTGTCTTTTATATAAAGACGGTAAGTGAAGCATTTACATGAAATTCAGAATTTATTGAGTCAGTTTGACTGGCATTTGACTTTGAGTCTGACTAAGTTAGATTTCGTATCCTCAAAGAACAGAGTGGAACTTGGAATTTTGACTCATTTTTAAAATTTCTTATGCTTATTTGTTTTTCTAAAAATATTGCTTTTTTTGAGCAAAGTAACATTACATTGTAGAGGTTGTACTGAAATCTCACTTTTTTGTGGAAACTTTTGGATAAAGAGGAGGCAAAGCTAAAGTAATCGAAGACTCTATTCTTACAAGAGTCATCTTCATTTATTTGTATGGATTCTTAATTTATCTAATCTTGAGATTGAGCTGCACTTTAACAATGAAAACTATTAGTTTTTAATGAATCTTTTGAAGATGTTAAAAAAATATAGAACTACAAAATCTAGTTAATGAAAAAAGAGTATAAAAGTCAAATCAGGGCAGCCTGATAACACTTTCACATAAAGACGTGATTTTAAGAAGAATATGAACATAGTTAGAAAAATGAAAACTATCTCAGACTTTTTGTGAAAATGAGTAATGAAATATGCTGATGTAATATCCCAAAGATCAAAATTCTAAATAAATCAACCCATCACACAACACAACAAACATAAGAAATTGAAGCTCAATTTTGAATCCTGAATGGATTCACCACATAAACATTACCGCGGGGTTTTCGTCCCGGGATCAATAAAAGAACTGGCCAGGCCAGGTTCTCAACCCAAACATAATAAGATAAAATAATCCAGAATGCCCTAAATGCCTAGCTTCTCTCCCCTTTTATAGGCTTGATGGGTCAATATCAACAAGAAATACCGTGGGTCAATACCATGGGAAAATACCATCAAGAAATACCATGGGGAAATACCATGGGTTAAAACCACGGGTCAATTCCATCCACTTTGACGGCATCAAGAAATGGAATATTACAAATCCTCCTGCCCAAAGATTGCTTGTCCTCAAGCGATCCACTTCTATCCACAACAGAAGAATTTGTACATTAATACCAGGATCCCATACAATCCGATGTGCCCTCCACGTTGAATGATCCTGAATGGATCCTTCAATACCTGGATCCCAAGCAATCCTTTGGCCAATCATTTACCCAATGGATTCTCCTGGATCCCAATGCCACCTGAATCCTGGGACCTGTGGGTTATGGTACCATTTCAACCCTCCATCGTTGTCCGCACCAAAGGGCCCAAGCTGCAATATGCCCTCGGCTGTGAGTATCCTCCCCTCAAAATGCATGATTCTCTCCTCATTTGATTCTCCTTGAGTGTATTCATCCTGGACCTCTTCACATGTGAGGATGAGTTTTCCATCCTTTCTGGTTGTCAAACATGGATGTACTGGTGGACTGTTGTCTATACCTGATTGCCCATACTCTTTATGGATGTCCTCCGTTGTATTTATAGATTCAACTACCACATCATCAGGAGGAATTGCATCCTTCCTTTCGTCATGTACTTCTTCAAGTTGACTGATCAGCTTGTCCTGCAAGTTTCTCTGAAGAGTATGGTGTTGTTGTTCACCATTTGTATTTGACTGCTCAGATCCTTCATAGGTCCTCTCCTGAAAACCAGCGAACCCATCAATGGATGAATCCTCATGATCTGAAGAAGTCTCTAATTTTGCTATCCTTGTTGCCTCCTTATTGTCTGGACATGAATGGTCAAGTGCCCAAACTTCCTTGCATACAAAGCATAAGCCTTTCCTCCTTAGTTCATTCTTGCTGTCTCCACAAATCTTTGTTAGTTCCTCCTTGGTTAACTTCTTTCTAAGTAGTTTGATGCTTTGCTTGATCAACCCCTCAACTAGTTCATAAGCAACAGGTGATGCAATTAGCTCCTTCCTCCAAATGGCCAACAATTTGGATCTCAATTGTTCGCAGATGGCCCTATCTTCTCCTAAGATCAGAGACATGATCTTTTTCATCTCTGTTTTGATGTAGTTTGGATGAGATGTTGTAATTCCATTGCAGAAGTATTGGAGCATCTGAAGGATTAAATCATCACACTCTAGATCCAGCATAAGCATACCAAAACTGAATTTCGCCATGCGTTCCAAAATTGTGCGCTTCTGGAAAAAAAGTAAGGATGGTGGTGTTGTGTTGTCCAACCCTTGGAGTGCTTCTACCATTACTCGAAAAGTCCTCCTCATGATGTCATCATTGTAGGGAAATAGTGGTGATGTTAAGGCTATGATTTCACTGAGACAATAAGCGACGGTGAGTCTAACATTTTCACAAGAATGCTCCAAGAACCTAGGTTGTATCAAAGCAAACATGGATGGATTCAAGGCCCAACTTGACCCTTCCCATTCTGATTTATCTATAAAGCTCAAAGTCGCATCTAATCTGTCTAGCTGTAGGAGAACATCTTTTGAATTTGTACCCAGCAATTTGGATCCAAGTTCGAAGAGACACTTGCTTGTTACATCTTCCTTCCGGATATCTTTTGACTGCTGAAGAATAACATGGACCTTTCGAGAGAAAGGCCCGTCACTCTGTTCTTGCTTCTGATTTGTATGTTGTTGCCATCTTTGATCCACAGAAGTATTGTATCCCAAAGAATCGACTGATATATCATTATGTTGATTCTTGTGGCGTTTCCAAAAACAAAATGATAACATTGGCATCAATGGATCTCAATACTTAGCTAATGAGAAACCTGAGAATGATCCCTGTCTAGCAATAGCTTCCCAACCTTTCAACAATGACCATATTTGCAAGAAAGACATGAATAAATATCATGGGTACATTCATAATATTCCATACAAATGAATAAATATCATGGGTACATTTATTCATAAGAGGCCATATACAAGCTATAAATGAATTTTTTTTTTTAATCATGCCTTCAAATATTTTCACAAATTTAACCCAAAGACATATAAATGATTTTCCCTTCACTTATATCTCCCAATAAAATAATTTACTGCAAAATAAAAATCAAACTAGGGTGATAAATATCACCGAAGTGAGAAATATTGGCTAGGGTGAAAAATAAATTTCACCGAAGTTCCTTGCGTAAAATTCTCAGGCTGGCAGGATGCACAGCTCTGATACCACTGTAATATCTCAAAGATCAAAATTCTAAATAAATCAACCCATCACACAACACAACAAACATAAGAAATTGAAGCTCAATTGTGAATCCTGAATGGATTCACCACATAAACATTACCGCGGGGTTTTCGTCCCGGGGGGTTCTCAACCCAAACATAATAAGATAAAATAATCCAGAATGCCCTAAATGCCTAGCTTCTCTCCCCTTTTATAGGCTTGATGGGTCAATATCAACAAGAAATACCGTGGGTCAATACCATGGGTCAATACCATGGGAAAATACCATCAAGAAATACCATGGGGAAATACCATGGGTTAAAACCACGGGTCAATTCCATCCACTTTGACGGCATCAAGAAATGGAATATTACAGCTGATAAGCCTATGGGAAAAAAGGGTATTCAAGTCTTGCAAAAAAAAATAGAGTTTATTACGAAAAATACTTACTGTTAGAATGGAATGCATAATAGTCAGTCATTTTTAATTAGTTGTTCATATAACCTAATATCATGCAAAGTAATGTAAAGTAATTAGAAGTTTTAAAAATTATGTGAGTAAGATATTTAAACTTTATGTTTCTTAAAAATTATTTTAATAAATTTGTAAAAAAAGAAATTTGATCTCTCTGGGTTCATGTGAGATATATGCTTTAAATGAATCTATATTAGTTCAAAAAAAAAAGATTCAACCATGCATCTATGCTTTAAATGAATCTATATTGGTTCTTTATAAAAGTCACCTTAAAAAAAAAAGAGACATCAACCATGTTTTTCCTTTCTACCAATAACACTATATCATAGTAATGTAAATTTAATGGCAAAAAAAATATATACATATATAAGTCAACAATAATTATTCTATCATAAATCAAATATAACAATATGTTGGTTGATTAAGACTTATTAAAAAAAAATTATTCTCGAAATTTTTTATTTCTTAGCATAGTTGAAACTAACATATCATTAATATTTAATAGCTAAATATATATTGAAATTAAAGAAAAAGTTCGAGAATGAATAATATCATTAATATTCCTTTTCATGCCCACGGTTAAATTAGCATAAATATTAACAATGTGGTAACTCGGTTATGTCAGGTATGATGCCCTGCTCTCCATTATCCATACTAGTGTAGTCAACGTTAGTTACCATTTCTGTACGTCAACATTTTTTAACCAATATGTGGATGAAAACTTCATAGAAAATCTGCTGCATGTACTTAACGTTACTAACAAACGAAGAAAACAAACGAAGAAAACATTAAAAATAGAGCTAAGCTAAATGGAGAAACTAAGCATGAAAAGAAGAAATCGCATCAGATGCAGCAGCTTACCTTGGTGAGTTCGTTTCTGGGCAATGCAGAAGAACCCTGCCAAATTGCCGTGAAGAAAACTTAGGATTATAACTCTTAAAATCATTTGAGGGTTATTCTAAGAATTAATTCCTGTGACATAATAGCAGAGATTCTCACTGGGTATCGCACCTGTGGGGGAGCATTCTGGAGGCGAACTCCATCTATAGAAGCTCCAGAGCAGAAATGATAGTCCTAGCGAAACATTTAACAAATAAAACAAAAATTATGTTACAGCAAAACAAAACTTCCGAAAATATGAATTTTAGAGAACTAGGTAACTAATAAATGAACTTAGAAGAACACCATGATGTTGTTATTCATATCTTACCATGAATTCGTGGGTGAAAAAACCAAGCTTTCGCCGGATGGATTCTGGAACTTTGTTGCAGAGGGAACCCTCATAAAGAACAAGGAAAGAGTAAAGCATTAGCAAATAAAGCATATTACAAATAACGCATAAATCATATTACCCAAATTATAAATGGAAACTCAGTGTCATTTTTCGTAAAAAGTTGGGGAAAATTCCTAAAAATTTAAAGAAATATGTGAACTTGCTATGATGAAGGTATATTTCTTTGTTTAGCACAAGGCAAGAGTAAAGCATTAGCAAATAAAGCATATTATCAATAACGCATAAATCATATTACCCAAATTAGAAATGGAAACTCAGTGTCATTTTTGGTAAAAAGTTAGGGAAAATTCCTAAAAATTTAGAGAAATATGTGAACTTGCTATGATGAAGGTATATTTCTTTGTTTTTTTGAACGGTTATCTTTTATGATTTTTATGATAAAGGTACATTATTATTTTATTTTTGAAACTATTATATTTTATGATTTTATGATTTTTTTTTGTTTTTCTTACTAGTGATATGTGTCATTATCAAAATGAATTGGTTGATGAAAAAGCAACTATATTAATTTAAAAGAGAAGGCCTATCGGCCTAATTAGCTTATTACTGATTAATTGAAAAGTAATCCCCCAATAATTAATTTAAAAAATCACTCACAAATTAAACCAAAAAAAACATGTGCAAGCTTGTGACAGTCATGTGGCCCCGACTTTATCGCGCGAAATATTATAGTCTATCCTGTTTTACTAAGCTCTGGCGGCACACAGTGACTCGAAGGCAAGCAATTGGTATATAACGAATTCTAAGGAAAAACAATGGCAGTAAACCCGCTTCCACCAAACATATATCGTTTGCACTACTCTTCGGAAGCCAGAGACACCGTCCAAATTTCCGTGCGGTGCTTTCATGATCAACAGAAAGACACGAGTGTTCGGAATGGCCGTGTCTTCAAATTACTATGGGTATGTTCCATTGCTGCTGGTATACAACCTCATGAATGCTTTGGAATGCAACATTATCATTCAATCTCAATGTATAAAATATTTATTATTCTCCTATTGTTAATAATATAATTGCACTTCAACTTATTCCTGAATCTGTATACCTCCAGCACTGGCACATACCTATAGAAATGTTATTTTGATGACATGGCCATTTCCAAACACTCTGTGTATGCAAAGAAACTTCTCGGGATCCTCCACCGGAAAATAAGGAGCATGCATGTATTTGTCTGAACATTTCTTTCTGTTGACCTTGCAAGCACCACACCAAAATGTGGACGTCCTGTCGGGCTTCCCAGCTCTTGTCATATCAAACAAAATTACACTCCGAAGGACTTTGGGTTGGGAAGAAATTACTCTCTCAAGGACTTGGGTTGGGAAGAGGCTGTTTTTGTTTTTTTTAATCCATGGTGAATCAGTAATATTTTGGATTAATTTAGGGGATATCAAGAATTAATTTTTGTGGCTGTTTTATAATGCCAAAAATATATCTAGAAACCTGCAAGCTATTTATATATCACATTTTATAATTTAATGGAAACTCTCTAAAAGAAAGGGTGAACTTACATCATAACAAGTTTGAACCAGGGTCTAGTTAGTGTCACTACGCAAAATTTACTTTTAAACCAAACATAGTTTCTCTTACTAATGAAAGACTAAGGGTGCGCAAGGAAGGAAAAATCTGGGTCGTCCTTCCGCTGTGGAACATATTGTTTACAAAGGTGTAAACCAATAATCTGATAGACTTAGAGTCTTTGGAATACCTTATCCGACTATAATATACGTACTTCTTCACTCTTATTTAGACAGTAAAATCTCCACTTCCTTACTGTTATTTAGAGTACAAAATTTTCACTTCTTCACTCTTCTTTAAAGCAGATATAAGGGTTTTTAAAAATTATTTGAAGGGTTTTAAAATCAGCTTTCCTGTCCATACAACCACAGTCACAGGTCACCTAATTTCTTGGAACTCTCCTAACAGTTTTTCTAATGGACAGGAACCTCCCACTAATGAATTGATGGTATGTTTACGGTGCTATAGGAACTTCCTACATAGCAGCGACGTGAGGAGTAAGCTGCATGGAGAACGAAGTAAGACAAAGATTTTGGGAACCCCTACATGGTGGTGTAGGATTAATCAGTGATCTCCATAAAAAATAACAGACCTACAATCGCAATTAGTTTCCACTGAGTTTTACATGTTAATTTCCCATAGACTATGTTAATGCTAATTTTATTGTTCAATGAATTGGTATAGTTAGTAGCTGTTATTCATCATTTATTTTATTATAACATATCGTCTCTTCAAATGGTATGAATACAGAGAAAAGTTAAAAACCATTTATATAAAGATTTATATTGTGACAGAGATAAAATATATATTTATATTATTTATATTGTGTATAAAAATTGGTGATAAAATGAATGCTTATATTCCAAATAATTTTTTGGAAATTAATTGAAATGGCTTTTGATAAATAACCTATAATAGAATATTGCAATTATATGTGTTTAGTTTTTTAAAAATAATAGAATTATTAAAAAGTAATTTTTAGAACTTAAACATACTAAAAATATATCTTTAATTTTGATATAACAAAATGTAAATATTTAAGAAATTATGGGAAAGTAGAAAATGCTAATTAAGGATTTATCTAATTACTTGATAATCTCAAATAATCTCACATAAACCACCAAACATTTAACTTTATTATTAAACTCTCAATGGCTCACCCAACACTCAATGGCTTGGCTTATAAGTGACTCCATACCTTAACCATTGTTATAAAATATTACAAAGAAATATCATTTATATACAAAATGTCTAGTTGAAAGCTATTACAAACATTAAGATAACATTTACCCACAAATCTTCAATTTTCATATATTTGTGGCATGGTTGTTCCTAAAGTGGACGATCATGCAGTTCAAACTCATATACATGGACCATTAACCATTTACCTGTACCATGTTAAGAAAAATCTATCATATGCACAAAACATCATCCTTTCGTGCTATTGTTGTCGTTAGCATACATTGATGTCAAAAATACATAAAGTATTAATAAACTCATTCATAAATATATACTAGTGATGCTTCACCATATATACATGTACATTCATGACATGAAAGCAAAATATGGTGACATGTTCAGTAAAATCTATAGTATGCACAAAACATCATCCTTTCCTACTATTGTTGTCATTAGCATACATTGATGTCAAAAATACATAAAGTATGAATAAACCCATTCATAAATATATACTAGTGATGCTTCACCATATATACATGTACATTCATGACATGAAAATAAAATATGGTGACATGCTTCCTTAACAAAACTGCATGTATTAGTTATAAGGATGTAACTATCAAAATATGTCTATAAAATAAACTATTTAGTTTACGCAAGCACACATTCTTGCAAGACAAATCATTACAATAGTACATAAATAGTGTATGCAAAAAAAGTTTTATTTTCAAGGAAATCTAGGTTAATAGGGCATGCAAAAACGTGTTTTCTTTTCCATAACAGTAATGCAATAAAAAATACAAATACGTGTCTTTTTTTCCAAGAATTATACCAAAATTACCCATATATATGTATTCCAAGGAAACCAACATAATTACTATGGTTTTTTTCATGTAAATCATCCTCGTTCCTAAACAATATTTTCCAATGTAGGCTAACACAACATGCTATCATTTTCCACATACAAATGTATATTCTTTCCAACGAAAAATAATACAAATATTTCATGCATATACATGGTCTTACTCCAAAAGATACTAACATAATAGTTATGATAGCATAAAAGTAGTCACATATATTTTCCTAAACAAATATAGCTCAATGGTCCTTCTATCCATGCAAAGAACATATCTCTATAACGCAATTTCTATTCTTTTGTGCATGTAATAGATTATCATAATATTTCTTATTTAATGTATGAAACACATATTCCCTTCTGAGGATTCTACCCTTATCAACATATTATTTTCATGTAAACAAATATATACTTCTTTTTCAAAAGGAAGTTAATATAACCTAGTATCTTTGTCTTTCTACATACATAGTTTCTCATGCTTCCATTTCAAGAAATTATCATAGATGACCATCTTTTATGCATAAAAATAGATAACCATAACAAGTTTAACTTAGATTTTTATACACCTAATTCAAGAAGTTGACACAATTCATCTACCCATGTAATTTTTCCAACATGTTATTTTTTTCAAATAAGAACAACATATATAAAACAACATAATCTTTTTCCAAGAAGCAATTATTCTTTCACAAAAAATTCAACGTGATATTTCCGAACGAAATGATTATGAGAAACTAATACCATAGATAATCCCCTTATGAATCCAAACTCATATTATTTTTCCCAAAATAAGGCTAACACAATAAATATTATGCAAATGTACTTTTCTTCCCCAATGAATCTAATACCAAAGTTATTATTTTCTATGCATGCAAGTGCATATTTATTTTTTCCAAGAAATCTAATGCAATCACATTTCTTTCATGCATGCAAATATTTTTTCATTTCCAGGAAAGTTTAACAAATGCAGTCAGTTTTTTTATGCTTACAAATGTGTATTTATTTTTATGCATGAAATTACATTTATTTTCTAAAACAATGACTAGTCTTTTGTGCTTGCAACACATGTTGCTTCTAATGTAATCAAATTTACCTCTAAGCATACAAACACCTATTTTTATTTTCAGGAAAACCAACGTAGGTTCTTGTCTTTTTTTACTAACGTGATCACCTTTACCTCTAAGCATACAAACATAGATTTTTCTTTTCAAGAAAAACAACGTGGGTTCTTGTATTTTTATGCATATGATTCATAAATTAAAAAACTCTTAGATTCTTATCAAAAATTTTTTGCACAAGAATTCATATGCTTTTCTTTCCAAAAGACTTTACAACTAGTTTGTATTGTATCAAGAAGTTTCTCCCAGAAAAAAATAATGTAGCTAATATTTAATGGAAAATTATATTTATGTGCATTCTCTCTCCAAAAATTAGTAAAATCAATTTTACTTAAAATTAGTAAAATCAATTTTAGTTTTTCCATGTTTGTATGCACATGGAACCATAACTAAGCACATAACAACATGATATTTTCCATAAAATTCACTAAATTATCTCTTTTATTTAAAGAACGAGTCATAGTTACCTATCTCTTGCACAATACCCATCTGTTCTACATGTTCAAACTTTCAGATTCCCATTTCCAATACGAACAGGAAAAAGGAGCATGCTAAAAGCAATCAACAAACTCCTTGCGATTAATCAACAAACTCATTAGTTGTTTCTAGAGAACAAATAAATCCATTTCTCTCAACTTTACCCACTATTTATTCAAAATATCTCTCTGTCTTCTAAGCACTCACCCATAATGCTTTCTAGTGTTTAAGGTTTTCTCGAATTTTGACTACAACACTCTTTCTCTCGGTATGCATCACATTCTGGAAGAGAGTAGTTTTCAAGGTTTTCTTGGATTTTTACCGCAAAAAAAATTCTCTCCGTATGTATCATATTATGGAAGAGAGTAGTTCCAGACAATAAATAGAGAAGTGGGATTCAAAGAAGATCATGTTTGAAAGAAAACTGTATTTAGGCTTATATCATTGGTCTAATGCCAAGAATACATGCTTAAAATGTTTTCTTGAACTTAGACTAGATAAGTGCACTTATTTCTCGTCTTCTACCTCTGTATTTTTCCATAGACCCTACAATGTGATCATTCATTCAAATCTCTCAAATTTGTAGAAGATAATAAGGACGATTCCGTCGAAAGATTTTTTATTATACGTATAATTTTCTAGGTCCTTTTATCGGTTCTTTCCGTGCTCATAAAACCTCACCTTTTTTTTATTCATATCACTCCTCCCCTCTCAAGATATATAAAGTGAATCAAGAAGACAAAGGGTCATTATCAATAATTTGTTTCAATTTCAACCGATTCTTGATTAAAACATTCAAAATAATATTAACTAAAAATTGTTTTACCATGAATAAATACATAATTTACAGTACGTATATCACAAGGATATTGCATGCTCCCCCCATTAAGGATAACACTATCCTCGGTGTTCATCCTTCACTAGGACTTAACTTTTACTCATGATATAACATGCTAAACAATCGAAAAGGGGATCCTTCCCATTCAAAATGAAGGATTTTTTATGTTCAATAAGTAAGATCAATCAATTTTATTAATAAACATAAGTATTTATAGCTACAAAATAAGCACTTTATACTTCCAATCACTTAGTCATTATTCAATTTCATAAAAGAAATTTAGAATCTCTTATACTGACTTAAAATTAATTGCCAATTACTCTTGAAATTCATGATGAATTTTATGCAAGCAGTCTAAGAATGGTTGAACAACCCATCATCAGTTCCATGGAAAGTACCATGTAATGTATGAATACAAAGCTCAATCACATTAGTCACCATTTCCAATCAAATGAAATACTTTGAACTTTCAATCATTCATGCGATTTAAAATTATATTTTAATCACAATACTCTTTCTAGTCTTTAGAGAGCACCAAACCTGTCACACCTCCCAAATTCACAATTTTTTTTTTTTTTCCTCCAAGCAATTCAGGCTTTTAAGCATAGGTTTACCATGAAATCCTAATTCTCTAAACATGATTCCTTTCATCATCCCATCATAACCCCAATAAACTCTCTTTTTACTTCCTCTTGTCTTATGTTATTCTAACTCCAAGTATGGAGGAAATTTATATGATTTTATTTTCTATAAAGGTCGCATATATCATCTAGAATTAACCTTTGCTTGGATGTCACATATATCGCCTATAAATAACCTATAATTAACCTTAAGTTCCCTTCGCATGCATTATATACGATGGGTTTTGAATGGGTTATGCCTACGAGCATTCTCGACCCTTTTCAACTCTACATATCCACGACTTTTCCATTTCGTATCTGTATATACCTTTGGTATTGATTTTTGATAGAATTCAATGTACATATGATTATAAGACTGACTCTTCTATGCGTTTGGCGGTCAGATGAGGTGGCATTCATAATTAATGTTCACATCTGCGTTGATATGGTAGCATATCATTGTACATGAGATTTCCAATAAAATTTTAATGTGCAACTTGATTTCGTGATCGATTTACACATAAAGCGTGTAATCCCATTCAATTTGAGTTACTGTGTTCGTGGCGACGGGGTAAATCTTCTCCACGTTAGATGTTATGATAAGTATGGTGGCGTTGTATGGTTTATACTAGTCTCCGTCCCCTTCCTTCGTTCACGTGATGGATCCACGTCGATGTGGCTTTTCGAGTCGAGCTTACTCGGTTTACATAACTCCCTTCTGTATGCGAACAAGACGCCTGGAATTTATTTCGGATATGAGTACCATTAATGTTATACGACATGTTTAATTTCACTCGCCAACCCCTCGATCCGTGGCTTGGCTCTTATGATTTCGCCAAGTGGATGATGGCGATCCTTTCATATTAGGTTTTCTGGGTCTATTGAAGAATTACATAAGCCTTTGATATTGGGCAGAGATAGTTTTCCGCGTTCATCATTTGTTTGTGTATCTCTTCGTCTGCAAGGTTCTTACTCTGCAGAGGGTTTACTTTCCTTAGTTCACAAAGAAGAGTTCTGGCGTGCCTACTCCACTGCGACAATACCAGGTAATTGTTTATGCATTCGTTTTTCTCCATCGTATGATTTAAAGATCAAGGTCGTTGCTCATAACTTGCCATACGTCAATTCTGAGGAAGTCTTCGAAATGTTCATAAGATGAATGTGTTTCATTTTGGGATTTTGGGTTATACCCTCTGTGAAAAATTTTCATTGTATTCCATTTCCGGTTTATTTTCGACCATGCTCCTCTGTCGATTCCATGGAATGATAACTAATTTATTTTGTTAATGCTATGTAGCATCCCAATTTATGTGCTTCGCTCCACTTCAGGAGAACGACTGCCATTCATTCGGTCATTGTGAGGTTTGATTTCCCTCCTATCTGTACATACACGTTTATTTCCTTCTATTATTATTCTATAGAGTTTCAATTTAATCCATACTCTGTTTATAATTTTCGATTTCAGAGGCTCGTAGGACCCGAGATTTTTGTTTCACAGGTAACGCCTCGTTTTTTATGAGCATTTTGTCCATTCGATCATTTTCCAGCGATGGCACTATTTACTAATTCCCATATTGGCTTGATTTTTCCACAGGTAATCGAAGATCTCTTCATATTCATATGAAAGCAATCATGAGACCTTCTAATGTTATGGATGTTAACCTCGTCTTCCTTGACGTTTCAGGTCGGTATGCCTATGGGAATACTATCCCCCTCTCGTTGAGTTGTTTCGTCGGACGTAGGATCATTGCTCTCTTATGATTTTACACAGTGTTCGTTGAGGAACGAGACTCTGTTAGAGTCAGATTGTTAATATGTTTCGTTCCTATGTGGCGCTCTTTTAAATTTGTTTTTTTATTGAGATAAGGGTTTCGATTCTCAGACCCTAGCCTGATAGGCTCAGCATGTATTGCGACCTTTTGTATATACATATATATATTCCCTATTTTCTTATGTTGAATTCGCTATAACGACGCTACAGTTTAACCTTATATGAACTGTTTCCTGCTCCCTCGCATGGAGTGAGTCGTGTATACGATTTAATACCATGGAATTTCTCTTTGTTTAGTTTTCTTGTCATAACAGTGAGTGTATATTATGTAATTCTCTGTAGCACTAATGTTGTTCAATGTGTACCAGACTCCTTAGTTACTTCTCTCAGAATTTCTGGGAAGTCATATTTAATTTTAGCTTTTCTTCTGATGTATTTTGTTCATTATTTTCTGTAGCTAGATATCTCTACACTTGTACCAGTATCATAGCTAACAATCTCCCTCTGTTCATGTTTACACTGAATTTTTTTTACAAATGTATGTCTATACATATAAATGGCATGCATAGATTTGTGAGTCCATTCTCATTTATACACATATAATTAATATGTATGAAGTACCAGGACTATATTATCGTAGGTTGCTATATTCTTCTTATTTCCCATGTTATATATTTCTAGTTGAATCTTCTTTTCATTTTCTTATAGCTATTTATCGCTCTTGCCTACATAGATATCTGGTTGTAGGTATTTCTGTAGAGCTGGTCATGTTTTTGGGATTCATTCCCTTGCTATTTAATTACTTGTTACATCATTAAGGTTTTTCTATTCTTCCATTTGCTCTTGGTCAGGGGAAATAGTAGTTACGTTAACTGTTAGTGTGTACACTGATGAAAATATTTCAACTCTCTGCTCTTTACTTAATAACTATTAAATAATTCATTATGCACTACTTTCTCACTGCTCTATTTTTCACAGAAACAGATTAAAGTTATAGATTTGTGCTTCATAAGATATTAGAAATTCTCAACTTTTACCTTGGGGATTTGTTTAGAGACTTTAGAGAAATTCTCTTTGGTTCACCGATTCATGTGCAAAATTATGAGCTAATAGAACAGAAGAAATTCATAATAAAGTATCTGTAGAGAATATGTATCCTCAGATTTAAACCACCCTTGGTTTAGACTTTCTGTTGGATTCTACTTTACAGAGTTTTTCTCTACAACCATACAGAATTATAAGGGTGACTGCCTTATGATTAATTCTGTTAAATGTAGTACTAATAAATTTAATACTCTATAAAATTTTTTTTATATGTAGCCAATTCATACCACAGTAAGTAGAAACACAATTCAACTTAGAGACATACCACTCATGCAGTCGACCAACCTCCCAACCTTAGAGTCCTTCTCTCTCCCAGAACTCACCCCTGAGCTAAGATAACCTCCTAGAACAGATCAACCTCTAATCTGTACAAGAGCAGCTTATTTAAGCTATTGTTCCCCAAAGCATGTTTCTAATTCTGCGTCCAGAATCTCAGGATGCTTTTCTTCATGTTTGCCTACGCTTCCCAATTTAGGGATTCTTTAAAGCTGTTTTATGCTTTTCCTCAGCTTTTCCAAATTTTTACCTCTTCCCAAGTACTTTCCTCATCATTGGGGAAATTCAGATTTTTCCTCAAAAATCTAAATTTAAAAATTAATTTCTTTCAAGGATTTTTGAAAGATTGTGCGAAAATATTTTCCTCATCCATCCTCATGGATTTAGCAAGTGATATCATAAATCTCATTTTGGTCAATCTGGACCACATTATTTTATTCATTTCCTCAATTAAATATTTAATTACATTCACAAAATATTTATCCTTTGGGGTCCACTGCCTTTAGGATTAAAGTTCAAATATCTAACTTTGAAATTCAATCACATGAATTGGGGGTGTTACAAAACCTCTATTCATCAAAATGATAAATCACTATATAATGTGCACATTGCCTTAGCTTGTGCTATATACATCCACACGGTACTTATTCAAAGTAAACATAGAACACCTAACTCTCTAGACATCGAAATGATCAATAAATGCACCAAGTTCACACTGTCAGGACCCCTGCTAAGACATTCAAATGACAATGTACATAAAATATTTACACAATTATATAGAAAATTCCTTTTTAACACAACACATAATGGATTAGTTAATTAGTTATAATATGAGAAACAAAGTGGCAAGAGAATACTTCTCCCAACTAGTGGGAACTGGTTTCTACAACCAGATTGAGCTATTTTCACATCTATACAATTCTCTAACATTGAATATACCAGGCTCATTCTGAAATTCCACTAGCCAACCAGTTCAAGAATTCCAATGAACACACAAGGTCTAATACATGATTCGTCTTGGCAGCATCCTGCCTATTCCTCTAACAACATCCTTTCTATGAGGAATTTTGGGCCTCCTCCAACAAGCTCCAAAATAAACAAAGTTTCTTCAGGCTTTTCGCCGTCTTGATCACAATTTTAGCCAACTCTTTTCTCTTACTCAGATCATTTGTCTCTAGGAGAGGAAATTTGGGTATGCAAGCAGCATCAACCCCTCTGGGAAGGCAACCACCATAAACCAAAGGCCTTATGGCCTTTCATAATCATTCACCACCATCTCACATGTTAAATTTCTCTTTTAGCATTCTTTCCCATAGTAATTTACATAATGAACGATATGGAAATTATACGTAAAGAAAAATAAATTTTAATTTACATCATGGAATTATACCTGACCCTCAGCATGAGTCCACAATATCTAGATTGGCAGGAAACATAATTGGCATCCATATTGTACACATTATGATTTTACAAATAACAAAATCATGCACATCATATCATTATAATTTATTATTTACAGTTGCAATTCACATTGAAATGCTTTACTTTCATATTTTTTGTTATTTCCATTAAGCTACTCATGTTTAATCTCATCAATAATGCTATTCATAAATATGCATTGTTCAAAAAAGTATTGTCATTCGAAATCATTTTAGTTTCATGTATAAAATGTTGTAATGCGTAAAGGTATATAAAAATTTTCATTAATGTGTATATATCAATAATGGTTATGGTGACAGTCCAACAATTCCAATTACCATAGTGTATTCTTACCAACAGACTCACACATGAAGTAACTAGCATAATCACTTATCTACAACTTTCAATAATATTAAACAAAATCGAGTTCATGGAAATAATTTTCATTATTTAGTCATGCAACACTAATTAATCATCCATGCAAAGACTAAATCAAAAAATGGCAATTACAGTGAAGTCTCGCTACTCAACTCATTGTTCATTTCTAACATATTAAGGGGTTCTTGTAATGTCCTTTTGAAACACCTTGTCGTCCTCTTCAAGGAATTTTTATCTTTTACATTTATGCATTAGTTTTAGACACAATCACTATACACATTTATCCTTTATAATTAGTTCATGGTAACTTTAGTTATGTTCATTAAATGTCCGAGTAATATGTCATATATGCAAAGGTTGATAGTCAAATCTCGCTTTCACTAGTGAGTACTCGGTTTGTTCATAATTTAAACAAAGTTCTTATCATCTTTTATCCTCGACAACATTCAAATATCATGAACATAATTTTAGAACAAATTTGATTAGTTACTACTCTTCAATGCTGTCAAAAACATGAATCACGTGTGTCATGTCAAAAGTAGGAAACTGCATATATTAATATGTATATTTTTATACTCATACATAAGTTGATGCCCATTATTAACAAACCTCAATTTATTTTCACATAAAAATTCTTAAAGAGGTGAGTGCTGCAACCTTCAGCTTTGATACCACTTGTAACATACGTTGATAACCTCATTTGGAAATGTAGGAAGTTAGAAATTTTTTATAGAAATTACCAACAGGTAAATATCCAAATCACTGGTAGATTGGAGATTTCTGTGGTGTAGTTTTTCAGGTGTAAGACTCGGAATAACCACAATTTTCATTTTTAGTCTAAGTTTTGAGTCTGGATCTAGACCCATCCAAATCACTATTCAAGATTCCTCAATAATCATTAGATATAAAGTTCATCATCTCATAGAGTCACTTTAGTAGAGGAATAGTAAGTTTCATAACCATTCACAGCCATTGTTATAGTATATTAACGTAAACTATATGATCTAACCTTACATTCATTTCATGATACCTTTATCCAAATTAATCAATCACATACTTGAAACTATCAACATCACATCATGTAAGGAATATACATCATCAAACTGACATAATAATAACTCACATCATTGAACACCGATATACCCTAGAAAACCTGTAGGGTAAAAACCATCAAAATTTTAATTTTATTATTAAATGCTAGTGAGGGTGTTCACCCCTCACTCAATGGCTCCTAATGGATTCCATACCTTAACCATTGTTATAAAATATTACAAATAAATATCGTTTAAATAAAAAAATCTAGTTGAAAGCTATTACGAACATTAAGATAACATTTACCCACAAATCTTCAATCTTCATATCTTTGTGGCATAGTTGTTCCTAGAGTGGACCATCCCGCATTTCACACTCATCTACATTTACCATTAAACATTTACCTATACCTTGTTAATAAAAACCTATCATATGCATAAAACATCATCCTTTCTTGTTATTGTTGTCATCGACATACATTGATGTCAATATTACATAAAGTGTTAAGAAAACCATTCATAAATATATACTAGTAATGCTTCACCACCCATACATGTACATTCATGACATGAAATTAAAATATCGTGACGTGCGTCCTTAACAGCATTGCATATGTGCTAGTTAAAAGAATGTAATTATCAAAATATGTCTATAAAATAAACTATTTCCTTTACAAAAGCACACATTCTTGCAAGACAAATCATTACAATTGTCCATGAATGGTGTATGGAAACACAAGTTTCATTTTCAAGGAAGTATAGCATAATAAGGCATGCCAAAACATGTCTTCTTTTCCATAACAGTAATGTAGTAAACCATATATATATATATATATATATATATATATATATATATATATATATATATATATATATATATATATATATATATACATTTGTATGTGGTAAATGATAGCATGTTGTGTTAGCCTATATTGGAAATTTTCTTTGGGAAAAGAGGATGATTTACATAAACAAAAACCATAATAATTGTGTTGGTTTCCTTGGAATATATATATATATATATATATATATATATATATATATATATATATATTCCAAGGAAACCAACACAATTATTATGGTTTTTGTTTATGTAAATCATCCTCTTTCCCAAAGAAAAATTTCCAATATAGGCTAACACAACATGCTATCATTTACCACATACAAATGTATATTATTTCCAATGAAAGATAATATAAATCTTGCATGCATATACATGGTATTATTCCATAAGAAACTAACATAATAGTTATGATAGCATAAAATTAATCACATATATCTTCATAAACAAATATAGCTCAATGGTTCTTCTATCCATGCAAAGAACATATCTCTATAACACAATGACTACCTTTTTGTGCATGCAATAACTTATAATAATAGCTCTTGTTTAATGTACAAAACACATATTCCTTGCTTATAATTCTACCCTCATTAACTTATTATTTTCAAGTAAAAAAATACATACTTATTTTTCAAAAGGAAGTTAATATAACCTAGTTTTGTCTTTCTACAAGTAGTGTCTAATGCTTCCATTTCAAGAAATTATCATCTAGATAACCATCTTTTATGCATAAAACTAGGCAACCATAACAAGGTTAACTTAACTTTTTATACACCTAAATCAAGAAGTTGAAAAAATTAATCTAATCATTTAATCTTTTCCAGAGGTTATTGTTTTCATGTAGGAACAACATATATAAAACATCATAATGTTTTACCAAGAAGAAATTATTCTTTTAACACAAGATTCAACATGATCTTTCCCAAAAAAATGATTATGAGAAACTAATACCATAGACAATCCCCTTATGCATCCAAACTCATATTCATTTTGCCAAAAGAAGGCTAATGCAATAAATATTATGCAAATGCACATTTCTTCCCCAATGAATCTGATAACAAAGTTATTGTTTTTTATGAATGCAAGTGCATATTTATTTTTTCCACGAAATCTAATGCAGTAACATTTATTTCATGCATGCAAATATTTTTTCTTTTCCAAGAAACTTTACCACGTGTAGTTATTATTTTTATTCTTACAAATGTCTATTTCTTTTTATGAATTAAATTGTATTTTTTCTTTATAAAACAATGGCTATTATTTTGTGCTTGAAAAACATGTTTTTTCTAATGTAATCACCTTGACCTCTAAGCATAGAAACAACTTATTTTTTTTTTGTAAGAAAAACAACATGGGTCCTTGTATTTTTATGTATATGTTTCATAAATAATTTTTCAAGAAACACACTCGATTCTTATCCTTTTTTTGCACAATAATTTATATGTTTTTCTTTCCAAAAGGCTAGTACAACTAGTGTGTATTTCCCCTACATGTTTCTCCAAAAAAAATAATGCAGCTAATATTTAGTGAAAAAAAATATTTATGTGCATTATTTCCCCAAAAATTAGTAAAATCAATTTTACTTTTTCAATGTTTGTTTATAGGAATAACTAAGCACATAACAACATGATATTTTCCATGAACACCACAAAAATATTTCTTGCATTTAAGAAAATAGTCAGAGTTACTTATCTCTTGGGTAAAAACTATCTTCTTTGCATGTTCAAACTTTAGATTCCCATTTCCAATGTGAACAGGAAAAAGGAGCACATTAAGAGTAATCAGCAACATCCCTGTGATTAATGAACAAACTCCTCGCCCCATTATATGTTTGTAGACAACAACAAAATCCATTACTCTATATTCTACCCACTATTTATTCCAAATATCTCTCAGTCTTATAAACACTCACCCATCATGCTTTCCACTTTTCAAGTTTTTCTTGAATTTTGATTCCAAAACTCTTTCTCTCGGTATGCATCGCATTTTGGAAGAGACTAGTGTTCAATTTTTTCTTGAATTTTGGTTGCAAAACTTTTTCTCTGAGTATGCATCACATTTTTGAAGAGATTAGTTCTAGACAATAGACCAAGAAGTCGGAGTTGGAGCAGATTGTGTTCGCAAGGAAACTTTATTCAGCCTTATATCATTGATCGAATGCTAAGAATGCATGCCTAAAAGGTTTTCTTGAGCTTAGACTGGATAAGAAAATTTATTTCTAGGATTCTTCTTCTGTATTTTTCCACAAACCCTACATTGTGATCATTCATACAAATCTCTAAAATTCGTAGAAGATAATAAGGACCAGACTGTCGAAATATTTTTGACTATAAATATGATTTTCCAGGTTCTTCTATGGGTTCTCTCTATGCTCATAAAACCTCACCTTTTTCTTTTTATCCATCTGAATCCTCTCCTCTGAAGAGATCTAAAGTGAATCAATAATACCAAGGGTCGTTTTCAAGAATTCGTTTCAATTTAACTGGATTCTTGATTAAAACAATTAAAATAATATTAACTTAAAATTGTTTTACCATGAGTAAGTACATAAGTTACAGTACGTATATCATAAGGATATTATAATTTCCCTATCAAGCACTTAAGGGATAGTTACTCCTCCCCTAGAGATTAATATGTCACCTGGGGAAAAGGGAGTGAAGAGGGGATGAGAGGAAAAACTTGAGGCAATCAATAAAGAGGAGAAGAGAACTCATTACCTTAGCCATGACGTTGTACAATGTCATAGAGAAATTCTTGAGCTGGTTATAGCTAGTGAAATTTTTGCATATATCTGTGAGTGTGTGAAAATTATGAGAAATAAATTCTTGAGTTCATTATAGCTAGTTGACGTTCTGCACAAATTTTCAAGTCTGTGAAATTTATGAGAAATAATTTTTGAGTTGGTTGGGGCTAGTGGAATTTTTGTGCAAAATTGTATGGTCTATATCCAAGAAATATTGTTCTAAAGGGAAATTTCCTCGGGGGGAGCTCTTGTACAATACCCTGCTCAATGGTTGGAAGGAAAATTCTCCCTTCCCTATTAGTTTCTTGTGGCAACCTAACCAATATTTAACATATAAGTATATTTTTTGTACATTGGTAGAAATTTTCTACCAATTACGTTTTTGTGAATTAATTCTAGAAACGTTTCTTGTAAACTATTCCTATGAATGTTTGGCTAATTCAGAGAGCAAAGAAAAGGAATAGTCAATAATCATTTAGTAATATTTTTCACCTGTTGGTAGTGATCAATACTAGAATATATTGTGAAATCAATTGATAATTGAATTCAGTAGGTTGTTACTGATTAGTTTTATTTGGTAAAATTTTATGATCGAGGTTGTACATGTGTACTATATGTTAATTCCATAAATTAAATGGTGTAAAGAGGGAGTAATGTTTCTAGGGAAAATTTGTTGTAGGGAAAGACAATTTTCACTAATGGTTTTATACAATATAAAAATAATATATATCAGAAATATTTTTGGTGTTTAATTTTCCTAAGGCCTTTACAAAAAAAAACAAGGAGAATATTGTCGGAGAGTTGGGTTAGTTCTTTGGCTAAGCCGACATAGCCAACAACCCAAAATAAGTCCCTATATCATCATATAGCTATGGGAAGCCCTACAACAAGAATAAATATTAATAATAATAAAGGATGAACTTGGGGCTCAGAAAAAGACCTATGTTGGAATAAAACTTTAACAATTTTTTTATGAAAAAGTGTTGTATGGAAATAGGAATAACTATTAATTACCCCAAAAACTTGAGAAAATAATATTGTTACCACAAATTAATGAAAATAAAAAAAATACCGTAGATAGAATTAACCTTATACCTGATACATATAGAACAAAAGATAATTTTATTGCACCTTTCATAAAATGGGACAAATACTTATCTTATAAAGAAAATTAGAAGATGAATAAACTTAGAGAATCAGTTTATGTGACCGTACTAGAAATAACACATGGTATACTTAGCCTATCGTTTTATTCAAAAAAAATATATGCTTCTTAAATTTGAAACTCAAATAATTCTATGTATTTCTCCTTAAGGGTTTCAAAACTCATGGAGTGATAAACAAAATTCTTTTTAAAGAAAATATGAAAATATAGAGAACAAATTCCTGTCACGTATTTGAATAATGACTATGGGTATAACCCCCGAAGAAATAAAATGGTCATAGGCCAACAAATTTAAAAGCGTCAAACTGTATAAATTAAAATTTAATAACCTTAGAGGGTGTAATCTGTCAAAACCCAACTCACATTGAATAACATTAAATAAATATTTAGGTGAACCCTAGACGTGAAACCCAAACAAATACCTAACTACACCTGCAATGTGCAAAAGAGAAAAGTGTTAGCAAAAGGAACCTGGTAACAAACTTCCGAAAGGTCCAAGTGTCTTGCTCACAATTGCAATAGAGAACTGTACCTATCAAGAAAAACAAGCAGAGTTAATAATCCTAGTAAATCCAAGACTAGAGTTTAATGTGAACCAGTATGAAAGACAACTAACGAAAATAAAATGGGTTACCTAGATGGTACTCTATTTTCATGATCGCTCCATGATTATTCCTCGAATAAAGCCCTTATTCAAATTTGTAGAAAAGTATATAAAATAAACCAAGGTTATAATTAAACAACCAAGGAGGCATCACCTATGAATAATTTTGTTGTGAACCGTGACTTGAATGGGAGAAAGTATTTGCAACAATAAGTAACTACCAGCATATTAGGTAGTAATTCCAAATTCCATGATAAGCATTGAGTAAATGCTAACAATATGACAAGGATAAAACATGAAAAAATGTAAAATCCTTTTATTTGATAATAAAAAAAATCCCTGCGATGACGAGCATAACTATCTACCTAAACAAGAATTAATCTACCAAGGTGAGATAAGCTGCAAGAAATTATGGATGATTTAAATGCACTCTTCTATCAAGATAACCATAAGATAAATTGATCTAGTACTATCCCTCGTTGTGAAATCACACTAATATTTAGATTTTGGAATGTGCTTTTATTGTTATTTCATATTGTTTTGAAGGGAATATTTCCTGAAAGTTTGTACACATATTGAGATTGGCGACCTCAATATGAAGCCATTTTGCTAGAATTCACGACTCTAACTAATGACAGGTATAGCATGGAGATTCAAGACCAGTATATCCAAAACTCAAAAGCACAAAATCTGTCACATAAATATTCAAGCAAGAAAGAACTGGTGTGTTCTAGCATAAAAATGGTATGGTGAGCTGCAAAGGAGGATGGACAATAAAGTTTGTGAATGTTTGTTTTGTGTGAGTTTCTTGGAATATACTCAATAACATGTTGTATTATGAGTCACACATTCTAATTGTAAGCAAGTCTAGGATGTTTTTTGTAGTGGTATTTGTAGTATGTACCTGATAACTACAAGAGTTGGAAGTGTTGTAAGCCTTGTAAGGCACGTGTATCCCCATAAAGTTCGTGGTAATCTCAAAACCAATTTGTAATTACAAGTTCGTGGTCAACCAAAAACCATTTTGCACTGTTAGTTTGTGGTCAGCCATCAAGCACATGTAACAGTGAAGTGGACTAGAAACAGGTCTATGCCAGTGTTCACCCACTAATGAAGATATCTAGTGAATGGTCGCCGATGAAGAAATACGGTGCAAGGTCGTCAATGAAGAAATCGGGTGAAAGGTTGCTGATGAAGAGATCTAACGAAAGGTCATCGATAAAGGGATCCGGTAAAAGTTTTCCGAAGAGATCTAAGACAGATCTACTGCTGGTGAGAGTTCACTGATAAAGGAAGAGCATGGTCACAAGTCATCCAATAAAACCCACGTTGGAGGGGGATCTGTAGATACAGGTACATGTATGCAGAGATAATGGCTGACACAACCATGTATGTGAAGGACATCCTACGAGACTAGAGGTTGCAGCAGTTGGTACCCATGCATTCCGGTGGATGGTTGCTCCTTTATATGAATGTCAACATATCCTTTTTTTATTTTTGACCACAACTAGATTTTGCGAAGTGATATTGAGACAATTATTCATTAAGGGGGTGTGTTGGAATATGTAATTCCTACTTGTCTTCGGTTGTGACTCCCTATGTATAGAGTATGTTCATATTCCATAGGAGTTAGCCAAATCTAGGTTCCTTGTTTGGTGTGTGGTTTATATTTTCTCTCAACCATATTATTGTGCATCTAAGATATTTTTCCTATCTTGAGACTATTCTTCATGTATATATACGTGTATTTTCTTCAATTAATATATAGCGTACATAGTGACATTTTATTTGTGCCATGCCTTCCTGGAAACACTTGCACAATAGGAGGGGTGGAAGTGACAGTTGCTCACTGGGAAAACAGAGGACCTGTATATTTTCCCAAGGCTCAACCAAGGCTTATTTCAATGTTGTTCCTCCTAAGACTCGGTTAGAAGTTAGGAATTTGGAGATGATGTCACTAAGAGGCGATTGTATTATGATTCTAAGATAATAGAGGAGGTTTCGTGTTGGCTACCTCACTGTCGTCATAACATGGGAAAGAGAAATCAATACCTAATTCAATTGCACTAAAGTGGATGATGAAGAACCTACTTGGCATGGTGTTGAAGGATAAGCAAATGGAAAGATATAATGTGTTTTATTTTTTGGAGGATATTGAAATAATTGTAAGAAATCATCATTTTTTCATGGATAATCATGAGGCAAGGTTATCCTATATATAAGGTTATCTTCAATGTGACATTAAAGCTCCTAGTCCTCCAAGTTTGAGTGCAAGTCTTATGGAGATTGAACAAGTGTTGTAGGGAAGCATAGTCCTTGTGAGTTAAATGAATATTTTTCTTTCAAAAAAAATTGAAATTGATATATGAAGTGGGAAAATTAATTCCGTGCAAAAGGTCAAGGACTTACATAAATGTTTGAGGTCGTAACCACTAGTAAGTCTACACATTTACATTTTTACTCCTTATTTCCTAAAAAAAACCAAGGACATGCAAATTTACATTTTTACTCATAGTTATTAAAATGTTGAAGAACACATAAAAAATGGTGGGAATTAACTCTGGTAATTATATTTATTTAGATGTTGTTCCTATATTTTTTTATGAAAATAATCGCTTAGATTATGGTGGGTAGTAACTCATGGTAAATATGTTATGTGCCTGAGTATAAGAAATAATTTTTATTTTGGGTGGTTTTCCTATGAAATTTAACAATGAAAAATCACTACACAAATATCCAAAAACCATGGCTTAAATATCACAACTCCATTTAGAAATTATGACATAAAATTCTAGGGTATGTATCCACATGGAATTGTATTGTGAAACGGCTATAAAATGTCCAATGAAATTTTTGAAATTTACTTTTCCAATAATAATGAAAAAAATATATTTATTTTTTAAATTTAAACATTCTAACTTTCATTGACGAATGTTAAAATAATAGTGGTCAACAACAAAATCAATTACTAGAATCCATTCGCTAGAATCCTTTCATGGAAGATACTAAAAATAAACAAAATGTGATTCATAGACATTGAAAATAGTTTTAATGAGAAATATATAAATGAGTATTGAATAACACTAAGTTCCATTTAGTATTTTATTTGTTCACTAAGAAAACAATTATTCAAATTTCATAATAAAAAATTTCTAGGTGTGCCTCTATGATGTTTTTCTATCACCAATTTTATGATACATTATCAAGGCCCTATAAATATAAATATAAACTATCATAACCATATAAATTAAATGGTTTGTAAATGAGGATAGGAATCAATCTATAACAAGTGTTG
Source organism: Pinus albicaulis (assembly GCA_034641835.2). Classification (NCBI taxonomy): domain Eukaryota; kingdom Viridiplantae; phylum Streptophyta; class Pinopsida; order Pinales; family Pinaceae; genus Pinus; species Pinus albicaulis. The sequence goes on from CM076581.1 coordinate 92,832,566, forward strand.
CTAGGCAGGATAGTCTTTCAGACTTAAAGGATTATGAGTTCAGAAAAATAAATTACGCTTTGAGAATAATTACAAATTTATATATGAATTTCTATTTTTACTATTTTTTAAATTCTTGAAGAACACAAATAATGGTGGGCAGTAACTCCTAGTAAGTTACATTTGGTTCCTATCTATTATTTATGATAAAAATTGCTTTAATTATGGTATGTAATATTCAATTATAAATAAGTTATTTTCAAGGATTTCAATTTTAAGTTCTTTTCCTATAAAGCATAAAGATGAAAAATCATGGCATAAATATTGCAAGTGCATACAAAATTATGAAAAGAAATTCCCCAGCAGTTATCCACATGGACTTTAATTTTGCAAAGGCTCGACTAAGTCATTCAATTTATGGTCCGATCAAAGGTTTGAAAATAAGTCTTTGTTTTTCAAAGTTAAACATTATAACTTACTTTGGTGAATGTTGAAATAATAGTGTTCAATAGAAAAATATAATTCATCAATCCTACCTTGCTTGTGAGAGACTAATAAGTGTCAAAAAACTTATTCTATGAAATATCTCACATTGTTAAAATTAAAAAAAAATTCATAAAAATTAAGAAAAATGTGATTTTATTTTAAATTATTATTAATAATTATAAGAATAAATCATATATAAGTTAAACCCACACACACACACACACACACATATATATAATCATCGAAAATATCACATGCCTCAAAAACCATAACACACTTCATATAAAACTTGTTCTTATGATTTTTTTTTTTAATTAATCAATTTAATTAAATGAAATTAAAATTTGAGAGCTCCATTCGAAAATAGGCATGCTTATCAATATAATAATTAATTCCCTCTAAATATATACTAAACATTATTAAAAATTATAAAAAATATAAATGTTTAGTTAAATTTGATGTTTGATTATATTAAAAATGAACCATATATAACAAACTATTTTAAGGTAGCCTACAGATTAGTATCTCGTTGTGGGTGGATCCTACAGATTAGTATCTCGTTGTGTGTCAATTATTCTTATAACTTCTTCCAATCCTAGAGATAAGGATCCCATTGTGTGTGGATTGTTCTTGGAACTTCTTTCAATCCTGGAGATAAGCATCCTGTTGTGTGTGGATCTTAGAGATAAGTATCCCATTGTGTGTGGATTTTACTTGGAACTTCTTCCAATACTGGAGATAAGTTCTTGGGGAAATATATTTCTATAATTTCCAACATTAAATTATCAATCTGGGGTTCGTAAGCTTTGAGGTACAAGTGCAACAAATGCAGGATCAGAGCATCTAACCTAGACTACAGTAGGAATCAACTTGTTGTTTAAGTACAAAATTTTTATTTCTAATTCAAGCTAATCAATTGAGGAAAACTGCTTAAAAAAATGAGAAATTCTAATAACTGTGGAAATGAAACTAACTCTAATTAATCATAAACCAAGAAATACAGATTACCATTGAAATGGTTTTAATCTAAATGAAAATCTCAATCTAAATACTAAGATATATTGAATCTAAATACAAGAATCTTAAATCAATCAAGATTAATTTAAAATTATAACAAACTTATGCTAAATATTAATCCCAATAAAATTCACTCTCATTCAAACAATCTTAAACTAAGGAAATGAACAAACAAGACTTCAACTAATCTAATTCCTGGGATGCATAAAACAAATTAAATAAGCATTCAAGCTAACCTCTGTCACCACTATGCAATTGCTTCAAAAGAAACTAAGTAAACCAATATTCTAATTGACATACTTTAGATCTAAGAGACTACAAAATAAGAAACTATCATATCCTTAAACTTCTTTATTCAAACTCAAGAAATCATTCAAACATAAGCACACTGGCTACTGGTTCTACCAAAAACTAACTACAATAATAATGAATTTCAAAACTAAACTACAACTTCAAAGAATGATTTAACAGTCTCATTGCATTGCTTTCAAATACTTGGTTTCCAAAACACAATGTTATAACAAAATCAATAAGGTTCATAATAGATTTCAATCCATATTTAAAACAAATGGAGTTATTGGTCTCTTGTTTATCAAATTAAGAAGCACCTTTAAATATTTAAATCATAAATGTAATAAAGGGGCTATTCATGAAATAAAAACATTGATCAATGCCATTCATTATCTTGGAATGAGTTGAAAATGATATGTCTATTTAATTTTAATAAAACAAAGGAATTACAGTCTTAAGTACATAATCGAAATTATGAGATCTAATTAAGAATTTCTTGTAAATAAAATACATGCAGCTAGATCTAAATCAAACAAGCTACCTCTATCCTATGATTTTTACAAAAACTTCTTCCAGGCGATGTGGATCCTTGCCACTCCTGGTCCAAGTCTAAACTAAATCAATGTCTAAATATTAACAAAAAAACCATAACATTTACAAAAAAATTCATGGCAAAGTCAAATTGTATTAAGATTCAAATCATAAGTTCACTTACATACATTCCTTCAATATTTTGTCTCATGTTGACACCTTTTCATCCTCCTCCTTCAAAAACTTCCCAAGCTTACAACACAAAGCATGGCTAAGCCATTTATAAGATTCAGAAGGCGATTATTCATTTTCCTCAATTTTGGAAATTTGAACAATTTGAACAAACTGACCTAAAAGATATTAGTATATCTTCCTAACCATGTGTAATTTTGGAAAAATATTCAGAGGGAGACTAATTTGTTATTTTTACAACAAACACCTCTCTTTGATTTGTCTCATTCAAATCCAGATCCTCGAAAATCGTGCCCAAAGTTAGTTGTTTGTCTTTTTTTTGCAATGTTCTAGAACTTGGAAAAAATAGTGATTTTTTACAAAATTGCCTCCAAGACCTACATGTAAGTTTTAGAAAAAAATGAATCTGGAGAAACCATTTTGGATATACATAATTGGTTATATTATAACAAACCCATTTGATTATAATTTATAGATTCACCTCCAACTGCACACACGTCGAGGTCAAACATGGCGATTTGGAAACTTTTCACATTTTGAGTGGATTTGTTAATCAAATCCTAGTGACCCATATGTGTGACCTGGGTGCAATAAAATGCATGGGTGTGACCTCTCTTGGTTTTCCTCCGGAAGCTCGCCAAAAGTGCTAAAGCCCTAAATTAGGCATTCCCATACTTAACTAGCTTGTGAGGGATTTTAGTGATGGAACCCTCTGATAAATGTACTTCAACAAAACCTTCATTAGTAAAACATGACATAATACTATTTGATCATAGAGAAGTGCACAAAACTAATGATAATCAACAATAGAGTGTATTTGACGGCAAGTGATGGAATTAGGGTACGGAGCGAGCTAAAAACCTAGGGTTTTAGACTATAAACATTGATATTTCATGAAAAAAACATGGGCATATACGAGGCCCAACATCCCTCAATGCCTGACCTTTTTCATGTCCTCATGCAAAAAAAATACTTTACTCGTATCTACGTTTTTATGGCATCCTGGCCTTTAGGTAGGGTTAGGTCTTGTGAAGCAGGTAGCTAGGGTTTCTATATTAAAGTCATGCTTCATTGAATTTAAACCATAGAGAAAATTATGACAGCATGTAAGTAGGTTTCATCGGATGTCATATTTATTTGTATCAATAAGATAAGAACAGTAGTGAGCAGTGATCCGGTGAAGTTAAGATGGAGTTTTATTATTCCAAATGAGTAAATAATGCTAGGGCTACTAAAGGAATGCTTAACAATGTTGCTACTATAGAGATAACGTCATCCTAGATTATTCAAAGCATCAAGATTAATCTGAAGCAGCAGGCCTTCACTTTCAATAGCCTCATCATTACAAGAAAAATTGAATTTATTTAAAAACAAAGGCCTTAAAATGGATCAAAAAAAGGGAACAAGAAATATTAGAAAATGATACCTTCCGAGGATGATTGTCTTACCATTACCTAAGCATATAGTTAAAGCTTCTCTTATTCAAGCAAAGCGAATCACCTACACTAAGGGTCTCACATCCATAAAAATCAAATTATTCCTTAAAGATAGAACTCCAAAGCACACTACTAAAGGATATTAAAGCGATTCTCACAGAGATGTGATAGTGAGTTCAGGGAAAAGACAAAAACAACCAAGTAAAACATAGTGTAGAATTAACTTTGATACCACAAGCATGGTCATGCTGCCAGCAGGCATTTATAGCCTCGACAAGGATGCCTTTTAACCTAACAAAATGTCTATGTCCCACTTACCAGATATATATTCAGAGTTAGCTTATTTGTATTTTAGATAAAGGCCACTATCATAAGAAGTAACATGGATGAACAGGATGGCTCGTGATGAGACCTCCTGTCTTCCAGCTTTTTAGGCTGAAAGCCATTACTCTGGCTTTGTGAGCAGGAGTAGTAATTTCATGCACGTTAGGTCTCATGATCATGGTAGCTCGGCTCATTACGAGACCTCCCATCCTCCCCTAAATCTTTCTGTGACTCTAATTATGATTAAGCTTAGAGGTTAATTAATAAGTGGGGAGACAATTCTACTCATTAAGAGTGTAGGATGGCATGAAAAGTTTTTAATTAGTAATCTTTATTGGTTGATCGTGATACCCTAAGACTCAAAAAATAAAACAATTCATATAATGACTGAAATATTCCTCGAGCTAGTCATGCTAGGGTTCTTATGAGAGCTCATTAGGGTTTTATAGGAGTGGTCCAGCATAGGATGCTTTTCATCAATACCTTCAAAGAGAAACTTGAAAATGTTTCTTGGATGATAGTATGTTAAGCTTATCAATGGAAATTATAAAAATAACAATTCCCCTAATTGACCCAATGAATAATCTAGGCCAATAATGAGAGTGACCTTATAAAATATGAGGCATTAAGAGTTAATTTATTTTGACAAGTGTTACCACAAGAGTGTATAATGACAAAAAATTCAATGGTTATGCCTTAGGAATTGAAATTTCAAGAATGATTTTGTAACAAAAATTTTATTCATTTAGGCCCTACCCTAATCTAGAGAGAGGAAAGTCTCCTTCAAGTGTAGGAGTACTTCGAATGCAACCATGTTCGTAACAAGACGCTAAATATACTCACACTCAGTTTGAAAGAATAAACTTCAACACATACCAGAGTATGAGAAACCATTTGCTTCGATTGATATGATACCAAGATTATTTGAACATGGAAGTGGTACTTTCGCTGTATTATAATCTGGAACCAATCCTCGATGTAATCCTGGTGGTATTGGCTCATTTCTTCTTTTGTAACCCTTTGAATTTCCTCCTTGGTCATGCCAGGCAAAGATAGATAATTGGTCTCTGGAATTCACACAAGGCTTCTTACTGGGCATGGTGAAGGTTCCTCGATCTCAAGTTCAGCTAGATTCTCCCCATCATATTTTGTACATGGCTCATCGATCTCCTTGGTAGATAGGCAAGAGAACTCAAGGGAGATTTCCAAATCATGTTCTGGCTGTGGAGAGATAGATACTTTCCTGAATGCAGTCAGGATGAACTCTTCTTGAGAAGAAGATACCCCAGCTACTGCTAGGATTTAAGAAAGCACCTCGATGGATATTCTTCAAGATCTCGGTCACTCTTGAATTTCTCCTGCTCGCAACATGGATTAATACAAAATAAGGGGTTCTTACAACACCCCAAAAATGGTTTATCTTTAAAGAACTTGAATTTTTAATCTAAATGAATTAAAGACTTGTAATTGCAATAAAAACTCACCAAACTTGCTTGATTGGGCAAGCAAACTTTGGAGGAACCCCACAATAGTGGATGTGTGGCTCTTTAGTCACTTCCTACCATACACTCCCCACCCTCTCATTATCCCGAAACTAAGATCACACACACACAAAAAAAAAAACTTGTGAAAGAAACTAAGCTCTGATCCCTTTAGCACCTCCCTGACAATGACGCCAAAAATGTTGGGGAAATATATTGCTATAATTTCCAACATTAAATTATCAATCCGGGGCTCGTGAGCTTCGGGGTACAAGTGCAAGGAATGTAGCATCAGAGCATCTCACTTAGACTACAGTAGGAATAAACTTGTTTTTTAAGTACAAAATTGTTATTTCTAATTGAAGCTAATCAATTGAGGAAAAAATGCTTAAAAAAATAAGAAATTCTAATCACTGTGCAATTGAAACTAACTCTAATTAATCATAAACCAAGGAATACAAATTACCATTGAAATGATTTTAATCTAAATTAAAATCAGAATCTAAATACTAAGATCTATTGAATCTAAATACAAGAATCTTAAATCAATCAAGATTAATTTAAAATGATACAAACTTATGCTAAATCTTAATCCCAATAAAATTCACTCTCATTCAAATCATCTTAAACTAAGGCAATGAACAAACAAGACTTCAACTAATCTAATTCCTTGGATGCATAAAACAAATCAAATAAGAATTCAAACTAACCTTTAACACCACTTTGCAATTGCTTCGAAAGGAACTAAGTAAACCAATATTCTAATTGACATGATTTAGATCTAAGAGACTATAAAATCAGAAAATATCATATCCTTAAACTTATTTAATCAAACTCAAGAAATCATTCAAACATAAACACACTGGCTACTGGTTCTACCGATAACTAACTACAATCATAATGGATTTCAAAACTAAACTACAACTTCAAACATTTTTTTAACGGTCTCATTGCATTTCCTTCAAACAATTGGTTGCCAAAACACAATGTTAGAAGAAAATAAATAAGGTACATAATAAATTTCAATTCATATTTAAAACAAATGGAGTTATCGATCTCTTGTTTATTCAATTAAGAAGCACCTTTAAATATTTCAATCATAAACCTGTAACAAAGGGGCTATTCATGAAATAAAATCATTGATCAACACCATTCATTAGCTTGCAACGAGTTGAAAATGATATGTCTATTTAATTTTGATAAAAAAAATGAATTATTGTCTTAAGCAGATAATCAAAATTATGAGATCTAATTAACAATTGCTTTCAAATAACATACATGCACCTAGATCTAAAGCAAACATGCTACTTCTATCCTATGATGTTTACAAAACTTGCTTCCAGGAGATGGTAGATCCTTGCCACTCCTGGAGCAAGTCCAAACTAAATCGATGTCTAAATATTAAAGAAAAAACCATAACATTTACAAAACAATTCATGGCAAAGTCAAATTGTATTAAGATTCAAATCATAAGTTCACTTACATACATTCCTTCAATATTTGTCTCATGTTCACACCTTGTCATCCTCCTCCTTGAAAAAATTCCCAAGCTTACAAAACAAACCATGGTTGAGCCATTTATAAGATTCACAAGACGAATTATTCATTTTCCTCAATTCTGGAAATTTGAACAATTTTAACAAACTGATCTAAGTGATATTATTATATCTTCCTAACCATGAGGAATTTTGGAAATATTTTCTGAGGGAGACTAATTTGTTATGTTTACAACAAACACCTCTCTTGGATTTGTCTCATTCAAATCCAGCTCCTCATAAATCGTGCTCAAAGTTGGTTGTTTGGCTTTTTTTTGCAATGTTCTAGAACTTTGAAAAAACAGTGATTTTTTACAAAACTTCCTCCAAGACCTGTGTATAAGTTTTAGGAAAATTAGAATCTGGAGAAACCTTTTTCGATATACATAATTGGTTATATTTTTAATAAACCCATTTGATTATAATTTATAGATTCACCTCAAGCGGCACACACAATGAGGTCAAACATGGCAATTTGGAAACTTTACACATTTTGAGTAGATTTGTTAATCAACTCCTAGGGACCCACATGTGTGACTTGGGTGCACTAAAATGAATGATAATGTATTAAAACATTATTTTGGACCATAAAATCTCTCAGTTTTCATATGGAAGCGCGCTAAAAGTGCCAAAACCCTAAATTAGGCATTCCCATACTTAACTAGCTTGTGAGGGATTTCAGCGATAGAACCCTATGATAAATGTACTTCAAATTAACCTTCATCAGTAAAACATGACAAAATAATCTTTAATCATATAGAAGTCAATAAAACTGATGATAATCAACCATAGAGAGTATTTGGCGGTGAGTGATGGAATTAGGGTACGAAGTGGGTTAAAATCCTAGGACTTTAGAGTATAAATAGTGATATTTCATGACAAAACATGGGCATATATGAGGCCCAAAAATAATCATCCCGTTGTGTGTGGATCGTTCTTGGAACTTCTTCCAATCCTGGAGATAAGCATCCCGTTATGTGTGCATATTAGAGATTAATATCTCGTTATGTGTGGATTATTCTCGGAACTTCTTCCAATCCTAGAGATAAGCATCCTATTCTGTGTGGATAGTTCTTGGAACTTCTTCTAATCATCGAGATAAGCATCCCGTTGTCTGCGGATCCTAGAGATAAGTATCTTGTTGTGTCTGGATTGTTTTTGGAGCTTCTTCAAATCCTGGAGATAAGCATCACATTGTGTGTCAATCGTTCTTGGAACTTCTTACAGTTTTGGAGATAAGCATCTTGTTGTGTTTGGATCCTGGAGATCCTAGAGATAAGAATCTCGTTGTGTGTGGATCCTGGAGATAAGTATGTTCTTGTGTGTGGATTGTTCTTACAAATTCTTCCAATCATTGAGATAAGCATCCCGTTCTGTGTTGATCATTCTTGGAACTTCTTCCAATATTGGAGATAAGCATCTCGGTGTGTGTGGATCCTGGAGATAAGTTTCATGTTGTGTGTGCAATGTTCTTGGAAATTATTCCAATCCTGGAGATAATCATTTCGTTGTGTGTGGAACATTCTTGGAACTTCTTCCAATCTTGGAGCTAAGCATCCCATTGTGTGTAGATCCTAGAGATAAGTATCTCGTTGTGTGTATATTTTTCTTGGAACTTCTTCCACCCCTAGAGATAAGCATCCGGTTGTGTGTGGATAGTTCTTGGAACTTCTTCAAATCCTCGAGATAAACATATCGTTATGTAGGGATTTTTGTTGGAACTTCTTCCAATCTTGGAGATAATTTTGGAGATAAGTATCCCGTTGTGTGTGGATTGTTCTCGGAACTTCTTCCAATATTGGAGATAATTTTGGAGATAAGTATCACGTTGTGAGTGGATAGTCCTTGGAACTTCTTCCAATCTTGAAGATAAGCATCTCATTGTGAGTGGATAGCCAATAAGGAGGATGGCCCTGGACTAGGCTTAGCTTAGTTAAAAAAAGAAATACTGCAAGGAACCTTAGTCCTTGTCACTCAAGTTAAAAAATATGTTATGAGAAAAATTGCATAAAAAACTAAAACCTACGTTAGTCAACGTTAACTAAATTAATATGAAGGTTGTTTGTAATTTTGTATGTTCTCGACATGGACATAGAGTTGAGAGTTGTTACTATTAAAATAAAAATAAAATATTATCTAAAGTATAAAAACAATGTTGGCTAGCCCGTCGGGGTTTGGTCTAATGGCAAGCGAGCTTGCTGCTAAGACGTTCGTGCCATGGTGCAGGTCACGAGTTCAAGTCCCATCTTAACCGAGGGGCTATTGTTGCGGGCTTAGCAGTTTCCTCCTATGAGTATAGGGGTAGCCAGCAAGATTCAACCCCGTGTAACGCGAGTACGATACCAGTGAAGTTGCCGATTCTTCTAGTCACAAAAAATAAATAAATAAATAAATAAACTATGCTTGTTTGGTTAGTTGTGCATATGACTTGATATAATTTCATGTAAAGTAATTAGAAGTAAAAAAAAAAATGTAAGATTAAGATGTTTAAACATTATACTTCTAAAAAATATAACCTATGATTTAAATAAAATATTAGATATATAGACTTCATATATATCCATATAAACTAAAAAATGTTAAACAAAATTATATTAATGTTGTGTATAGTAAGATATTCAATATAAATTATACTTAAAAATAGATTACAAACAAAACAAAAAAATCATTTTAAAATGTAACAATCCACATGTGCTATACAATATTTTATTTAACTAAGTATTTAATATATATTGTTTAAAAAATATAATTAATTATATATATATGAAATGGTTTGAATATTTTACAATTTGTTTTTTTTTTTAGCTATATCTTTTTTGGGTAGAAATCGAATAAAAGTGGTTGGGACTTACAAGTTTTAGTTGTACTTTATATAACATTTAAAAATACAATTTAAACAATTGCAACTTACACATTGTATTTTGCATTCTAAAAGAAGTTTACACGTGAATAAATTTGAACCTTCTTGATTGATGTTAGATACAAAGTTATATGGATGTATATTGGTTCAACATATTTACAGTTTTAGTCCTACATAAGTACTAATGAAAATCTAAAAAATGGTGACAAGTAATTTCTCACTTAATTAATGATAAATATATTACCTACTTCTTTCTAAACCTAAAAATAAAAAACACTAAATAAATATTTAAAAATAATACTTGAATATAAAAATCATATCCATAAAATATGTGAGATAGTTATCTGCATGAAATTATTTTCTAAAAAAATTTCAATAATAACTTATGGGTCAATCAAATACTTAAAAAATAATTTAAACATTTATTATCAAATTAATTATTTACGTGACTAATAAATAAATAATTAACTTTATTACTAATTAATTAAAATACTAAAGGATTTACAAACATAAGATTGAGAAGTAATCCGCCCATAATTAATTTAAAAAATCAGTCGACAGATTAACTAAAAAAAAACATGTGCATGGTTGTCGGGACTCAGATAATTGTACTCAACGATGTTTTCCATTTCCCTGTAACAGTCATGTGGCCCCGACTTTATAGCGCGAAAGATTCTAGTCTATCCTGTTTTGTTTTACGAAGCTCTGGCTGCACAGAGTGACTCGATCATGTGGCCCCGACTTTATAGCGCGAAAGATTCTAATCTATCCTGTTTTATTTTACGAAGCTCCGGCTGCACAGAGTGACTCGAAAGAAAACATTAGGGATATAATGTTGGAATTTAATTCCAACTGCCCTCACAGAACAGCAGGACGGCCAAGTAAATTGTGATGCGAATTAAGAGAAAGCAAAAGCGGCGATATCAATTATGATGTGAGGAGTTTGAATAATGTGGCAGCAATCTCCAGATTTGTACTTCACCAAATTGCATACTTATCTGCAGCAATCACCACATTCAATTCTCCGCTAACCATACTGATTACACAGCTAGCAACATTCCGGGAGGACATCCAAGCTTGAATAGCAAAAAGGAAGACAACCCCAGAAAAGGTGACCTCGAGGTGACCTCACTCGTCTATGGATCCAAGTTTCAAACCTTAGCATAAAAGTTTTAATTTTTTATTATTTGTATTATATGCCATGAGTGCATTGTATTGAGTAGACTGTGCATTTGTTTTAAGAGAAACAAAGACAGAGAGAAAGCAATTTTTGCTGTGAGTGAAACCGTGAAAGAGTGAGCTGCATGTGTAGCAGCGAGCAGAAGTTAATTTTGTAAATCCAGAATATAGGAGTTCTGAAGAATTTCATTTTGTAACAGAGTTTTTGTTTGTTAATGAAATAGAGTGTTATAATTCATTTCTCTGTATCCGCAATTTTTATGAAAGAGGAAATGTTTTATTTCCTCTATGTGTTCCGAATTGTCTAGAAATTCCAACATATAACGAATTCTAAAGAAAAACAATGGCAATAAACCTGCTTCCACCAAACATATATCGTTTGCAGTCGTTTTTCAGATGAACAACACTACTCTTGGGAAGCCAGAGACTCCGTCCACATTTCCTTTCCGTGCGGTGCTTGAAAGATCAAAAGAAAGAAATTTTGAGAAAAATGTATGGTTGCTCCATGTTTTCCGGTGGATGATCTCCGGAAGTTTCTTTGCTTACACAGAGGGTTAGGAATGGCCGTGTCATCAGATTACTACAAGTATCTTCCATTGCTTGTGTATACAACCTTATCAATGCTTTGGAATGCAATATTATTATTCATTCTCAATGTATAGAATATTTATTATTCTCTTACTGTTAATAATATAATTGCATTTCAACTTATTCCTGAATCTGTATACCTCAAGCACTGGAACATACCTATAGAAATGTTAATTTGATGACATGGCCATTTCCAAGCACTCTGTGTATGCACAGAGACTTCTCGGATCCTCCACCGGAAAATATGGAGCAAGCATGAAACATTTCTTTCTGTTGATGTTGCCAGCACCTCACGGAAATGTGGACTGCGTCTCTGGCTTCCCAGCGGTAGTCATATCAAACAAAATTACTCTTTGAAGAACTTGGGTTTGGGGAGAGGCATAAGAGAGATATTTTTTTTTTAAACCTATGGTGAATCCGTAATTTTTTGGATTAATTTAGGGGAGATTTAAATCAATCTTTCTAACTGTTTTATAATCTAATAATATAATACGAAAAGTATATTTAGCAGTTAGAATTTATGATTTAGTAAAGACTGAAAAAAAAAATCTACAACCTAGATCAGAACAATACATATACTAAATAAAATTTAAAAATTTAAATCATGATCTGATTAGTTTCACCCAGCAAAACTTTCTATTAAACTACATAATTGTTTCTCTTCTAGCGAAAGACTAAGGGTGAATAAGGAAGGAAAAAGCTGGCTCGTCCTTCCGCTGTGGAACATGTTTACAATGGTGTAAACCAACAATCTTAGAAACTTACAGTGTTTGGAATACCTTAAATGACTATAAAAGATCTACTCCTTCAATCTTATTTAGATCGTAAAATCTTCACTTCTTCACTTTGTATAGAGTATAAAATTTCCACTTCATCACTCTGCTTTAGAGCACGTTGAAGGGTTTTTTTAAATGATTTTAAGGGTTTAAAATCAGGATTCCTGTCCATACAAGCACTTCTCTTGACCTAATTTCTTGGAATTATCTTGACAGTTTTTCTAATGAATTGACGATATGTTTCGGTGCTGTAGGAACTTCTCACAGAGCAGCGACGTGAGGCAGTAAGCTGCATGGAGGACGAAGTAGGACAAAGATTTCGGGAATCCCTACATGGCGGTGTAGGATTAGTCAGTGATCTCCATAAAAAATAATTAATTTCGGGAACCCCTACATGGTGGGAACAGATTAATTTCCCATTGACTATGTTAATGAAAATTTTATTGTTCAATGGATTGGTACATTTAGTTGTAAATTGAAAACGCAAACTTTTTCATAAAGTTGAAGTTTGCTAATAAATAAAAGGCACCAATATTATCCCTACTGGTTGAAGTAGCTGTTATTCATCATTTATTTTATTATAATATATCGTGTCTTCAAATGGTATGAATACTGAAAAAAAGTTAAAAAAACATTTACATAAAGATTTATAATGTGTGAGAGATTAAATTTATATTTATATTATTTATATTATGTATATAAAAATTTTGCTAGAAAATTGGTAATAAAATGAATGCTTATATCCCAAATATTTTTTTGGAAATTAATTGAAATCACTTTGGATAAATAACCAATAATAGAATATTACAGTTATATGCCTTTAGTTATTAACTGTTAGAATCTAATCATATCGAAAATAGCTATCTTTAATTTTGATATAATAAAAAGTAAATATTTAATTTACTTTTATTATAGTAATTTTGTAGATTGTGGGCTAATAGAAATACATCCTATAATGTTAAATATAAATGTTTATTTTATTCTAATTAAACTAACAATATTAGTTATGATCAGCTAAAGAAATTATGGGAACATAAAAAATGCTAAATGAGTATTTCTATAACATGCTTTGATAACCTCAAATATAAATGAAGGAATTTAAAAAAATTATACAAATTACCCACTGGTAACTATCCAAACTATTATTCAAGATTCCTCATTAATTATTAGATATAATGTTCATTATTTCATAGAGTAACTTTAGAAGAGGAATAGTAATTTTCATAACCATTAACAACCATTGTTGTAGTATATTAACATAAATGATACCTTTAACCAAATTAATCAATCACATACTTGACATTCTCAACATCACATCATGCAAGGAATATGCATCATCAAACGGACAGAATAAGCAATCACATCATTGAACTCTCATATACCCTCGAAACCCGGTAGGGTGAAAACCACCAAACTTTTAATTTTATTATTAAACTCTAGTGAGGGTGTTGTCCCCTCAATCAATGGCTCACAAGGGAGTCCATCCCTTAACCATTTTTGTAGAATATTACAAAGAAATATCATTAAAATACAAAATATCTACTTGAAAGATATTACAAACATTAAGATAAAATTTACGTACAAATCTTCAATCTTCATATCTTTGTGGCATGGTTGTTCCTATATTGGACCATCCTGCAATTCACACCCATCTACATGGACCATTAACCATTTACATGTACCATGTTAAGAAAAATATATCCCATCCACAAAACATCATCCTTTCCTACTATTGCTGTCGTTATTATACATTTATGTCAAAAATACATAAAGTATTAATAAAATCATTCATAAATATGTACTAGTGATGCTTCACCATATATACATGTACATTCATGACACTAAAGTAAAATATGGTGACATGCTTCCTTAACAACACTGCATATGCTCTAGTTATAAGCATGTAACCATCAACATATGTCTATAAAATAAACTATTTATTTTACACAAGCCCACGTTTTTGCAAGACAAATCATTACAATTTTCCATCTATACTGTATGCAAACACAAGTTTCATTTTCAAGGAAATCTAGCATAATAAGGCATGCAAAAACATGTTTTCTTTTCCGTAACACTAATTCCATAAAACATACAAATACATGTTTTTTTTCCATTGGTTATACCAACATTACCCATATATATGTATTCCAAGCAAACCAACAAAATTACTATGGTTTTTGTGCATGTAAATCATCCTCTTTCCCAAATAATATTTTCCAATGTAGCCTACCACAACATGCTATCATTTACCACATACAAATGTATATTATTTCCAACTAAAACTAATACAAATATTGCATGCATATACATGGTCTTATTCTAAAATAAACTAACATAATAGTTATGATTAGTAAAAGTAATCACATATGTTTTCCTAAATAAATATAGCTCAGTGGTTATTCTATCCATGCAAAGAACGTATATCTATAACATAATGGCTATTCTTTTTTTCATGCAAGAGCTTATCATAATAGCTCTTCTTGACTGTATGCAACACATATTCCCTTCTTTTAATCCTACCCCCATTAACTTATTTATTTTCAAGTAAACAAATACATACTTCATTTTCAAAAGGAAGCTAGTATAACCAAGTTTCTTTATCTTTTTGCATGTAGTTTCTCATGTTTCCATTTGTAGAAATTATCATAGATGACCATATTTTATGCCTAAAAATAGACAACCATAAGAAGTTTAACTTAACTTTTTATACACCTAAATCAAGAAGTTGACACGATTCATCTATCCATGTAATCCTTCAAAGAGGTTATTCTTTTCAAGTAAGAACAACATATATAAAACAATATAATATTTTCCCAAGAAGAAATTATTCTTTTCACAAAATATTCAACATGATCTTCCCCAAAGAAATAATTATTAGAAACAAATACCATAGATAATGTCCTTATGAATCCAAAATCATTTTCATTTTCCCAAAATAAGGCTAACCCAATAAATATTATGAAAATGCACTTTTCTTCCCCAATGAATCTAATACCAAAGAAATTATTCTTTTCACACAATATTCAACATGATATTTCCCAAATAAATAATTATGAGAAACTAATACCATAGATAATACCCTTATGAATCCAAAACTATATTCATTTTCCCAAAAGAAGGCTAACCCAAAAAGTATTATGAAAATGCACTTTTCTTCCCCAATGAATCTAATACCAAAGTTATTTTTTTCCGTGCATATTTATTTTTTCCAAGAAATCTAATGTAGTAATATTTCTTTCATACATGCAAATCATTTTTCATTTCCAGGAAAATTTACCACATGTAGTTATTATTTTTATGTTTAAAAATGTGTATTTATTTTTATACATGAAATTACATTTTTCTTTCTAAAACAATGGCTATTATTTTGCACTTGCAACACATGTTGTTTCTAACTTAATCACCATTACTTATACACATATAAAAACCTTTTTTTTAAGAAAAAAAACATGGGTTCTTGTCTTTTTATACATATGATTCATAAATAAGTTTTCAAGGAAAAATCCCAATTCTTATCATTTTTTTTCACAATAATTCATATTCTTTTCTTTCCAAACATAATACAACTAGTTTTTATTTTACCAATGTCACGTCTCCCAGACCCAGCTTTCTACACATATAACATAACTCAGACATTCTCCGCTTTATGCGCCAGATAACCTTGATAGTTTGTTTATGCTGAATCCCTTACAAATTCAGACGGTCATCCGGGGTTTAAATTATTTTCAGTACTTATAGACAGTCATGGGATATAAGACTTTCCATGAGCATTTTTGGGCTTGACCTCCCCTCTTCTCAGTCCATCTATTAGACTTATATATATATTACTTTGTATTTCTCAGGTTTTTCTTTTCAGAGTTTTGTCCAACTCTAGATGATTGCTAGGCCCTTCCTCAACTTTCCAGTTTGCAGGCCTTATAAAATTTTCAACATTTTAAAGTTGCAGCATCGAGGTATAGATGTATGCATCCTCGCATACATCTATCTATACTCAGTTAACCTCCATTGCTCCAACTACTTTCCCAGCAGTTTATATGGATGGTACACAAATGCTCTGTTCATTGTATTTTTTTCATATGCTTACAATCTTACCTCACACAAACTTTTATCACACACTAGATTGTTCAATAGGATTCCCCCCTTATTTTACTGTTACAAACATTCAACATGTGTGACACTCTGGTACAGATTCAACGGTTCCATGGGAAAACTAGGAAACATATCCTCTTGCTTCAATCAAATGGAGGTAGAGAATACTGAACTGGATAGTTTAGAATTCCTAGTGTTAGATCCTCGTCCTTAGTTAGGATTCAACTTCTGCTTTCATATGTTTACACTTACATTTAATAGAATAATTTAAATTCTAAATTTTACCATTCTTTCCATTGCAACCCAGCTGACATACTGAACCCCATACTACTATCACAGGGTTGATGTTTCCTACTTTCTGTTATTGGTTACAGGGAATTCTGTGCCATCAGTATTGTTATGATAGGTTTAGTGGTTTGGTGCTTGCTGTTCATGTGTACTGTTCTGTTAACATTTTCTGTTTATACACACAGAATTTAAATATTCCTTTAAAAGGTAGCAAGCTATACCTATACATAGTTATTAGATTTGCTGTTCAATTGATCTATCATCTCTAACCTCATTACTACAATGTATTCATCCCTTCAACCCAACCATTTGTCTCTGCTATCAATAGCTTTAGTTTGCAATTTCATGAGTTACTGAACCATTAATCCATCTAACATTTGCATAATGTACCATAACATAACAATTCATAAATTGCATAATGAACCATAATATCAAAATTCATAAACTACATAATGAACCATAACATCAAATTTCATAAAACAGGGATATGTTTATTACAGACTTACAGAAATCTCCAAATTTATGCATGCACCCTCTACTATGACCAGTCCACCCAACCTTAGAGTTTGTTTATCTCCAGAACTCACCCCCAAGCCGAGATCCTCCAAGAACAGACTAAATTCAATCTGTTCTGGAGCAGCTTATTTAAGTTGTGCTTTCCCCAAAGCCTGTTTCCAATTCTGCGTCCAGAATTTCAGGATGCTTTATTCCTGTTTAGCCTAGGCTTCCCATTTTGGGACTCTTTAAAGCTGCTTTAAGCTTTTCCTCAGCTTTTCCAGCTTTTTTCTCACCTCTTCCCAACTACTCCTCTTCATTGGGAAATTTAGATTTTTCCTCAAAAATCTAAATTAGAAATAATTTCTTTCAAGGATTTTTGAAAGATTTGGGGAAAGTCTTTTCCTTTTCCATCACCTCATGGATTAGGCATGTGATCTCACTTTCTCATCTGGTCATAGTGCATGCACAATATTTTATTTATTTTTCATAAATAAATAGTTAACCATATCCACATAATAATTATCCATTGGGGTCCACTCCCCTATGGATTTATGTTCAAATGTCAAATTTGAAAAGCATAGAACTTGGGGGTGTTACATATTCCCCCTCTGAAAATAAACACCGTCCTCGGTGTTGACAACTATCTACTTAGTTTATTTTGAACATAATTATGAATGTTGTTCCATCATCTTAGCTTCTCTGTTCCATGTAGCTTTTCAACAGTAAAGTGCTCCACTGCACCTTTACTCTAGCTACTGTTCGATTTCGCAATTCCATTTCTTCCCGCTTTCATCTTTGAAGCGACTCTGGAAGGAAATTCTTCTTCTGGTTCCCCCTGGACCACATTCCAATCAATCATGTGAGAAGCATCATGTACAAAAATTATAATTTTTTTTTTTCCAACAAGGAGACATGAAACACATCATGAAATTTAATATGCAATGGTAGGGCTAGTTTATAAGCCATTAGTTTCCCTCCTTTCCAACACCTTCCTCATTGTTACACTTTGACGTTGATTTTTTTCAACTTTGACAAAGATTTCTTCTTCGTCCTGATTAGTTTCCAGCAGAGTACTCTTCTGCTTCCACTCTATTTACCGATGCCTTATGCAGTTGGTTTTCTTCCTACTTCTTTGCAAGAAGTCTGTCTGGAAGATCTTTTATTCTGGTTTCTCTGTCCACAATTCATACCAATGTAAGTAATATCAGGTACATACAATTTATAATCCACAAAAACATTCTGCATTTCAATAACTTAAGAAATTAAGTTATTAGTCAAACCGTTCAGGTTCATAATAGTTTAGTGCCCTTTTTGTACACTACTTATCCTTTCTTGTATTTTCCAGTGAGATTCTTTCTTCACGCAACTTGGTCCAGTTAAGCTTTTCTTGATTTTTTAGGTGATTTATCTTCACCCTTTTTTTTTTTCCCTGGTTCCAGAGTGTACACTTTCCTGTTACACACTTGACTAAACAATTTTACAACTTTTCATTAGTACTCATAAATGAAAGAAAACAATTGTATCGTATGCATGATTATGCTTACCCTTTCTCATTTCATAGCTGTACTTCCAGCATCTTCTCATTGTTTTCTTTTGTTATTCAATCAATTTAATTAGTAATAACTCATATAATTCAATTCTTATCCATGCATGCTCATTTTCATAATCATTTTGCCATGTATAAAAAAAAACAATTGTAGGTTTTCAATTCTACCTTAGCTAACTCACCTGGGAATATTTGATTTATCCCTTCATTCATTCATTCATAACTCACTGTAATGGATCTGCATTACATTATTTAATATGCAATGTTCCACAACTACTGAACCAATTTTTTTCTGGGTTTATAACTCATACTTAAATTTACCACTTCCTCATTTTCCATGTATATGAGCTAAAATATGTTTATCACAAAATATTTTAGTCATGACTTAAATATACTTGTCTTGAACCTCATCTTGGTAATTTTTCCACATTATACTGTTACCACTTAATCTACCACCATAGTGTCCTCCCACTTTACTTGCAACTTTTAAGGTAAATTCACTTTTAATATTCCCTAGTGAATTTTTTTTTTTTTTCTTCTCCCTTAATCCCGTGGGTATAAGTTGGAATTTTTCTAACTGCACTAAATTATCATGTATGAAGGTATTATATTCATACAACTCATCAAAGTTAACATTATAACATATAACAAGATCACCTATTTTTATAATGTTAATTGTAGATTTAACTTATGTCCCACGTGCAATTTGTTTCCTTCTAATCTATCATTTCTCATGATAATTATTACTATTATATATATATATATATATATGAGTGTTGTCCTACTCACTCCAACCAATTATGGGAAATTATTAGTCCACTTTACTGATCCAATATATATATATATATATATATATATATATATATATATATATATATATATATATATATATATATATATATATATATATATTTTTATATATATGTATATATTCGATATTCTACCCATAGACATCTAAAATGCCACTTTATTAAATCCAACATAGATATCAAGGTTTATTTATGATATATGAGGTATTTATGATATATAATCTATTGCGCATATTTTTAAAGCATTGCCATATAAAATCAATGGTTAAACCATCACCTCCTCGGTTTAACATATCCCACTTTACATTTGGTGAACCGATACTATATTTATGAGTGAATTTCAACAATAGTATTCACGCGAATTTCTTAACTGCAAATAATTACACGTAGCATTTGTTTGTGTGCCAGGTAATAACGTTTATTGCTTTTTTTTTTTCTTGATTACTGGGTTCCCTCAGTCTCCGTATTAAACTTCGCTTTCTTTTATACCTTCAGGCAGTCATACCTACATATATCACTTATAGCTATACCACATATATTTATCTATATATATATATATAGATATCCTTGATAGCATCTCTTGAGTGCACATAGATATATATATATATATATATATATATATATATATATATATATATATATAAAACCTTTATATATATATAAGTCACATATAAAAATTAATTTATATTTTCTAAAGTTATATATATATATATATATATATAAAGTACCCTTTAGCATCGGTGAATATTCCTCCGGTATTCTTTTCAACCAAATATATATATATATATATATATATATATATATATATATACACTGCCATACCAATTTTCACCTATTTTCCAATACCCTCTCCTAACCTATATATATTTTCACCACCTAAAATTTTGACTTCCTTATAGATTACCGGCGTATATCTATGGATCCACCTACCTATAGTGATAACACCCTATAGGTGGGAATATAGTTAATTCTTAAATCCACATAGGTGGGAATATATATATATATATATATATATATATATGTCATTATATATATATATACATATACCACCTATACTACGCCCATGTGTATCTTTTGACCCTATTAATTTAATGAGCGCGTATGTACCGATATATCACTTCTATATCTATATACATAACATCAATAATGGTTCAATCTTTAGTTTTAATCGAATTGGGGTGCAACATATGCATCTACCCTAAATTCGAATTAACGCTTTTATGGTTCCATGGGATCATTACGCACATACGAACATGCAATATAAAACACACGGAAATATGATTTATACACAGTACAGTTCTTACCGTTCTCTTAATTCGTATACTTATCCTCGAAGCTATAATCATATTTGTGTGACCCTACCCTAATCCATGACTTGTGCGCTCGAACGCTGGCTGTAATTCCACTTCCCTCGGCGAATGATGGTCCTTGGTTTCTGTATGATTTTATATGATTTTTGTATGGTTTTGTATGGTTTCTGTATTGACCGGACTTCTTAACGTCGTGGTTGATTTTTGGTCGTTCATATTTATGCAGGGAGCAGCGAATGTAATAATAGTTTGGTGTACAGACCTCGACCTTGAACGCCTATGAAATACGGTATCTCTTCCGGCGGTTTACCATGATCACAACTATGAGCCAGGGTCGACACGATGCAACCGTATGCTTACTCATCATAGAACGTGTTATCCACGTTACACCGTGGGTAACGTATGAAATTGGTTCTATAGGCAGAGCTGGTGTTTAACGTGTCAACGTTTGACGGTGGATGTCGGCGCATTCATGTACTGTTAGGGCTGAGTCCTGTCTCGGATACCCAAATTTCTAGGGTTAGAGTGCTAGTACTGTGCGGCAAGGCGTAGCTGTTCCCTAACCCCACTGCGAGATTTAACGCCGCCTGGTACGAGCTCGTCGGCGTGGCCGACTCTCCCCACGCAATCGATTCTCTGATCTTTTTGGGGAAATGATATTAGGGTTACAGGAACTTCTTTTAAGCCAAAGTTCCTGAGCGGCTTGATTCATCTAGTCCTTCATCATTTTTGTCTGGTTGCAGCATAGTTGTAACTCCCCACTCTCTTCACCGGTGGTCCTGGGCGGCTCAGCTTCGGTGGTGACTAGGGTTCCCTGGTTCGGGTTTGTTATTATTCTTCCTTCCGGATTTCTGTTACCTCTCTGTATCTTACCCCTGTTATACCGTAGCTTATTCTTTTCAGATTGTATTTTTGCAGAGAGGACAACGCATCGCCTCTCAGGCTAGCTGGTTCTCTGGCGTTTAATAAATTTCGACTTAATCTCAGGAAACGCGATGATAATTTTACCCATTCACTGGGGTTTGGTTTCATTCACATTTTTTTTTCTAACTGTTATGCAGCAACCCTAGCTAGGTTTCTTTGTGTCTGTACTGAATACCTAGGTGTGGTCAAAGGTGTTAAGACCAGTCTGCCGCTCTACGTTGCCCTTTGTTTTGGTTCGGTTTACTGACAGTATGACCCATGATTCGAATTCCTCCAACAGTAGTCTCTGTGTAATCAGATATGCTCAGAACGAAGGTAAATATTTCGTTTCCTGTGGTATTTTCAACGCTCTCTCCTACGGCATGTCACGAAATTTAAATGACTTCTCGTCAGATTCAATACATCCTGCAGATCGTATAGTCTGCTCGTTATATGTTTCACGCGGTTTCCAAATGATAACGTTTTTCTGTTTTTGTTTGGTGAAACTGGGTGAATCTACCAACTGTCTCTGGTCTCTTATTATTCAGGGTTAAAAGCTTAATTATCCGTAGTATTGTCGTGTACTGTTCATTTCTGTTCGTCATTCATATTATATCCTCTCCACGAGCCGTGGTTTACAGGGTCGATGTCGTCGGAGGACTTGACGACAGCGGCCAGTGGCATAGTTTATTTATTTCTAACCACCCATTATGCCGTTTGACCATACTTTCACCCTGTATGTATTTCCTTTTCACGCTATTGACTCGCATTATAATTCTCGTGCAGCATGTAGTGATTAAATATATGACATTCGTATTTATGTTTTATACTATTAACATATCTGGTTTGTATGTGTATGAGTATCCTTATCTCCTTCCGAATATATAGTTCATTGTATATGTATCTTATTTGCAGTCGAGCCTAAGAGGACCTAAGGGCTCTAGGCCTCGACCCTTGTGAACATATATATATATAATAGAGTTATATATATATGTATTTATATTTTTATTTTATTTTTAATTTTTTTTTTTTTTTTTTTTTTTTTTTGCCTATGCATATTTTCAATATTTTAATTAATAGAGTTAATTATGCATAGATTTAATTCATAACCCTAAAGTTTCTTCTAAGGGTTAGAAGTGACCTTTAAATTTCAATACATTCTATAATGGCTATAAATGAGGTAACCTTCTTATATTGCAGATTTACTCTTTGGTTTAATAATAATACATATTCTAAAGTCCTCGCTCTAAATTCTTATTTTTCTTTGGGGTATGCCTATAGGTATTCAATAATGCTGTACCAGAGAACCTTAAATATAAATGGAATCTTTGTATATGGTAATTGATTCAGAGACTCAAGATAGATTTAGAAGTGAAATCTGCACACTTATGAATATGTAACACTCATATAGCATGGATTTCATCAATAACCATAATATTTATTTCATGATATAGAGGTGGGTTTAAATTTTCAATAGGCTCCATAAAGGCTACAGGTGCTAGAATACTCCCACCTAATTTATCTGAATGCTATAATATTACTGTAGAGTAGAATTTACTTTTTTATCTAGAAACATGTTGAGTTTCATGTTCTAATGTATTTTCCTTACTCTATCACCATTCTGCTACAATGTTTTTCTATTATACTTATGAGCATAGAATATCACATTTATGTCTACAGGAAGCAGAACAATAATTAATCATCTGTAGAGGATAAGTAACTTCAGATTTAAACCGACCTTGGTTTAGAATTTCTGGAGTTTCTACTCTATAGATTTCTGGTCTACAACTAAACAGAATCTGGAAGGTAAATGCCTTAGGATGGATTCTGTGAAATGTAGTACTAACATTAATCCTACAACTTCTTTTAAGTTTTATATGTAGCTAATTCATACCATACTACATCAAAATGAACAAAAATTTCAGAACATACCAAAATCTGCAATGACCAACCTGCCACCATAGAAAAACCTTTACTCTTATCTCTAGAAGTTCCCTTTTTCTATGTATCTAGGGAATAAATATAAATTCATTTTTCTCTTGTTTTTCATCACAGTAAGGAACACTTAGTTTAGCAGTTTTTAAGAATGGAAATCATCCTTCTATACTCCTTGTAGCCTTTTCTCGACATCTCCATGTTCATGGTAGTACCATTTTCCCCTTTCCTCTCCATTAACTTCAGCATTGATCTTTTCTACTGTATTAAGATGGTTTCAGTATCTTAACTTTATGAACACTGAAATTTCTTTTACATAACGATGATAGTAGGACAATAGCTAAATATGTCATTATAAACTTACAGATTTTTTTTTTTTTTTTTCATCATGGATATATAGTCCGAGTGAAGAAACAATCATACTATATTATTTTACATAGAAATAATATTTTTCTGAAAGATATCGGTTTCCAGTTTTAAACCTATTATAGGTTTAACCATTCTGGTTTATGAGCCTCCTCATACTACTCCCATATCAATGTTTCTACTTCATCACCATCTGTTACATGTATACCTGAAAGTATATCCAAGATAATTGTATACTTGAAGTAATATTTTTAATATTCATAAAATCTATAACAGTTTACTAGTTCTTTGTGAGCACCTATATTGCCCAATTTTTTGAACTTGTGCTCCGATACCATTTGTCACGTCTCCCAGACCCAGCTCTCTACACATATAACATAACTCAGACATTCTCCGCTTTATGCGCCAGATAACCTTGATAGTTTGTTTATGCTGAATCCCTTACAAATTCAGACGGTCATCTGGGGTTTAAATTCTTTTCAGTACTTATAGACAGTCATGGGATATAAGACTTTCCATGAGCATTTTTGGGCTTGACCTCCCCTCTTCTCAGTCCATATATTAGACTTATATATATATTACTTTGTATTTCTCAGGTTTTTCTTTTCAGAGTTTTGTCCAACTCTAGATGATTGCTAGGCCCTTCCTCAACTTTCCAGTTTGCAGGCCTTATAAAATTTTCAACATTTTAAAGTTGCAGCATCGAGGTATAGATGTATGCCTCCTCGCATACATCTATCTATACTCAGTTAACCTCCATTGCTCCAACTACTTTCCCAGCAGTTTATATGGACGGTAAAAAAATGCTCTGTTCATTGTATATTTTACATATGCTTACAATCTTACCTTACACAACCTTTTATCACACAATAGATTGTTCAATAGGATTTCCCCCTTATTTTACTGTTACAAACATTCAACATGTGTGACACTCTGGCATAGATACAACTGTTCCATGGGAAAACTAGGAAACATATCCTCTTGCTTCAATCAAATGGAGTAGAGAATACTGAACTGGATAGTTTAGAATCCCTAGTGTTAGATCCTCGTCCTTAGTTAGGATTCAACTTCTGCTTTCATATGTTTACACTTTTATTTAATATAATAATTTAAATTCTAAATTTTAAAATTCTTTCCATTGTAACCCAGCTGACATACTGAACCCCATACTGCTATCACAGGGTTGTTGTTTCCTACTTTCTGTTATTGGTTACAGGGAATTCTGTGCCATCAGTTTTGTTATGATAGGTTTAGTTGTTTGGTGCTTGCTGTTCATGTGTATTGTTTTGTTAACATTTTCTGTTTATACACACAGGATTTAAATTTTCCTAAAAAAAAATAGCCAGCTATACCTATACATAGTTATTAGATTGATGTTCAATGGATCTATCATCTCTAACCTCACTACTATAATGTATTCATCCCTTCAACCCAATCCTTTGTCTCTGCTATCAATAGCTTTAGTTTTCAATTTCATGAGTTACTGAACAATTAATCAATCTAACATTTGCATAATGTACCATAACATAACAATTCATAAATTGCATAATGAACCATAATATCACAATTCATAAACTGCATAATGAACCATAACATCAAATTTCATAAAACAGGGATATGTTTAATACAGACTTACAGAAATCTCCAAATTTATGCATGCACACCTCTACTATGACCAGTCTACCCAACCTTAGAGTTCGTTTATCTCCAGAACTCACCCCCGAGCTGAGATCCTCCAAGAACAGACTAACCTCAATCTGTTCTGGAGTAGCTTATTTAAGCTATGCTTTCCCCAAAGCCTGTTTCCAATTCTGCGTCCAGAATTTCAGGATGCTTTATTCCTGTTTAGCTTAGGCTTCCCATTTTGGGATTCTTTAAAGCTGCTTTAAGCTTTTCCTCAGCTTTTCCAGCTTTTTTCTCACCTCTTCCCAACTACTCCTCTTCATTGGGGAAATTTAGATTTTTTCCTCAAAAATCTAAATTAGAAATAATTTCTTTCAAGGATTTTTGAAAGATTTTGGGGAAAGTCTTTTCCTTTTCCATTACCTCATGGATTAGGCAGGTGATTTCACTTTCTCATCTGGTCATAGTGCATACACAATATTTTATTTATTTTTCATAAATAAATAGTTAGCCACATCCACACAATAATTATCCATTGGGGTCCACTCCCCTTTGGATTTATGTTCAAATGTCTCATTTGAAAAGCATAGAACTTGGGGGTGTTACAACCAAGATGTTTACCCCAAAAAAAAATGTAGCTAATCCTTAATGCAAAATTATATTTATGTGAATTCTTTCCCAAAAAATTAGTAAAATCAATTTTACATTTTCCATGTTTGTATACAAGAAGAACCATAACTAAGCAGATAACAACATGATATTTTCCATGAAGGCCACAAAAATTATCTCTTGTATTTAAGAAAAGAGTCATAGTTACTTATATCTTGGGTAAAAAGCATCTTCTCTAGATGTTAAAACTTTCAGATTCCCATTTCCAATGTCAATAAGAAGAAAGAGCATGCTAATAGTAATCAACAAACTCTCTGTGATTAATCAACAAACTCCCTACCTCGTTAGATGTTTGTAGACGACAAAAAAATCCATTACTCTCGATTTTACCCACTATTTATTCCAAATATCTTTCAGTCTTCTAAACACTCACCCATGATGCTTTAAAGTGTTCAAGGTTTTCTTGAATTTTGAATACAAAACTCTTTCTCTCATTATCCATTGCATTTTGTAAGAGAGTAGTGTTCAAGGTTTTCTCAAATTTTGACTGCAAAACTCTTTATCTCTGTATGCATTGCATTCTGGAAAAGAGTAGTGCCCGAAAATAATCTGAGAAGTGGGAATCAGAGTAGATCGTGTTTGAAATAAAGTTGTATCCATGCTTACATCATTGGTCGAATGACAAGAATACATGTTTAAAAGGTTTTCTTGAACTTAGACTAGATAAGTGTACTACTTTCTAGGCTTTTGCTTCTGTAGTTTCCCATAGACCCTGCAGTGTGATAATTCATACAAATCTCTCAAATTTGCAGAATATAATAAGTACCAGACCAACGAAATACTTTCAACTATACGTATACTTTTCTAGGTCTCTCTATGGGTACTTTTTGTGCTCATAAAACCTCACCTTTTTTTATTCATATCACTCCTCCCCTCTCAAGAGATCTAAAGTGAATCAAGAATATCAAACGTCGTTATCAAGGATTCTTTTCAGTTTCAACCGATTCTTGATTAAAATAGTTAAAATAATATTAACTTAAAATTATTTTGCCATGATTAAACACATAAGTTATAGTACGTTTATCATAAGGATATTACATACTCCACCCCCCTTAAGGATAACACCATCCTCAGTGTTCATACCTAATTCAAACATAACTTTGACTCGTGATATAGCATTCTGAAAAACCCAAAAGGGTATCCTTCCCATTCAAAATAAAGGATTTTTATGTTCAATAAGTAAGATCAATAATGTTTATTAATCAACATAAGAATTTATAGTTACAAAATAAGTGCTTTCTACTTCCAATCACTTAGTAACTATTCAATTTCATAAAATAAATTTAAGGTAATGTATTACTAACAAATTCAATCACATTAGTCACACCATTTCTAATCAAATGAAATAATTTACCCTATCAATCATTCATGCAATTTGAAGCTATATTTTAATCACAATACTCTTCCTAGTATTCAGCGAACACCAACTCTCTATTCATCAAAATGATAAATCACTACATCACGTGCACATTTCCTTATCTCTTGCGAAATACATCCACACAATACTTCTTAAAAGTACTCATATAACACCTAGCTCTCTAAATATCAAAATGATTAATATATGCACCAAGTGCATACTGTCCTAACCTCTGCTAAGACATTCAAACTACAATGTACATAAAATATTTATTCAATTATATCAAAAACTCCTTTTTAACACAACACATAATAGATTAGTTAATTCATTATAATATGAGAACCAAAGTGGCAAGAGAATACTTCTCTCAACCAATGGGAACTAGTTTCTACAACTATATTGACTTGTTTTCACATCGAGACAATTATTTTACAAAGACCATACCTGGTTCGTTATGGAATTCCATTGGCCATCAAATTCAATAATTCCAGGGACCACACAAGGTCCAATACAAGATTCATCTTGGGAACGTCATGCCTATTCCTCTGACAACGTCTCGTCTATGAGGAATTTTGGGCCTCCTCCAACAAGCTCCAAAATCAACAGAGATGCCTCATGGTTTTCCCCCTCTTGATCACCATTTTGGCCAACTATTTTCCCTTACTGAGGTCATCTGTCTCTAGGGAGAGGAAATCCGGGAAAGCAAGCACCATCAACCCCTGCGGGGAGGCAACCACCATCAACCCAATGCCTTATCACCTTTCAAAATTATTTAAAATTGTCTGGCATGTTAAATTTATCTTTTAGAATTCTTCCAATAGTAATCTACATAAAGAACTATATGCGCATTATACATTGAGAAAAATAAACTTTAATGTACATCATGGAATTATACTTGACCCTCAACATGAGTCCACAATATCTAGATTGGTAGGAAACATAATTGACATATAGGTTGTGTACATTATGATTTTCCAAATAACACAATAATGCACATAATATCATTATACTTTATTATTTATGATTGCAATTCGCACTACAATGTTTTACTTTCATAGTTTTTCTTATTTCCATTAAGCTACTCATGTTTAATCTCATGAACAATGCTAGTCATAAATATGCATTGTTTAAACAACTATTCACTTTCGTAATCATTTTAGTTTCATTTATAAAATGTTATAATGTATAAAGGTATATAATGTGTATATATCAATAATGGTTAGGGTGACAGTCCAACATTTCCAATTCCCATAGTGTACTGTTACCAACAAAATGACACATGAAGTAACTACCATAGTGACTTGTATACAAATTTCAATAATCTGAAATCAAATATATTTCATCCAAATAAGTTTCATTAGTTATTCATGAAAAACTAACTAATAATCCACGGAAATCCTAAATCAACAACTAGTAATTAGAGTCAAGCTTCGCTACTCAACTCATTATTTATTCCTAAACTATAAAGGGGTTCTTCTAATGTCCTTTGGAAACACTTTGTCACACTCTTCAAGTAATTTCTATCTTTTACATTCATGTATTACTTTCAGAAAAAATGGCTATACAAATTTATCCTTTATAAGTAGTTCATGGTAACTTTAGTTATGTTCATTAAATGTGTCAGTAATATGTCATATATGCAAAGGTTGATAGTAAAATATCAATTTCACTAGTGAGTACTCAGTTTTTTCATAAGTGCAACAAAGGTTTTATCGTGTTTTAACCTGAACAAAATTCAAATATCATGAACATAATTTCACAACAATATTTACTACTTACTACACTTCAATGTTGTTAAAAACATGAATCAAGTGTCATGTCAAAGGTAGGAAATTGCATATATTAATATGTAGATTGTTAGACTCATATGTGAGTTATTCCCATTAGTAGCATACCTCAATTTTTTTTTGCTTAAAAATTCTCAAAGGTGTCAATGATGCAACCTTCAGCTCTCATACTACTTGTAACATACCTTGATAAACTCACATGGAAGTGCATGAAGTTAGAAAAATTTTATACAAATTACTATCCAAACCACTATTCAAGATTCCTCATTAACCATTATATATAATGTTAATCATTTCATAAAGTAACTTTAATAGAGGAATAGTAAGTTGCATAACCATTAACAACCACTGTTGTAGTATATTAACATAAACTATATGATGTAACCCTGCATTCATTTCATGATACCTTTAGCCAAATTAATAAATCGCATACTTGACACTATCAAAATCACATCATGCAAGGAATATACATCATTAAACTGATAAAATAATAAATCACATCATTGAACACTGATACACCCTAGAAGCCCTTTAGGGTGAAAACCAGCAAACGTTTAATTTTATTATTAAACGCTTGTGAGGGTGTCCACCTCTCACTCTATGGCTCATAATGGAGTCCATCCCTTAACCATTGTTATAAAATATTACAAAGAAATATATTTTAAATATGAAAGATC
This sequence comes from Pinus albicaulis, assembly GCA_034641835.2. NCBI lineage: Eukaryota > Viridiplantae > Streptophyta > Pinopsida > Pinales > Pinaceae > Pinus > Pinus albicaulis. The sequence goes on from CM076581.1 coordinate 92,863,098, forward strand.
TAATTGAAAGCTATTACAAACATTAAGATAACATTTATCCATAATTCTTCAATCTTCATATCTTTCTGGCATGGTTTTTCCTACTATGGACCATCTTGCAGCTTACACTCATCTGCATGGACCATTAACCTTTTATGTGTACCATGTTAAGCAAAATATATCCTATGCACAAAACATTATCATTTCCAGCTATATTTTTCATCAACATACATTGATGTCAATATTACATAAATTATTAATAAAAAAATTCATAAAAATATACTAGTGATGCTTCACCATCTATACATGTACATTCATGACATGAAAGTAAAATATCGTGACATATGTCGTTAGCAACACTGCATATGCGCTAGCTATAAGCATGTAACAATCAAAATATGTCTATAAAATAAACTATTTCCTTTACACAAGCATGCATTGGTGCAAGAAAATTCATTACAAATTTCCATCAATAGTGTATGCAGACACAAGTGTCATTTTCAAGGAAATCTAGAATAATAAGGCATGTAAAAGCATGTTTTCTTTTCCATAACACTAATGTTGTAAAACACACAAATACATGTTATTTTTCTAAGGATTATAAAAATATTACCCATATATATGTATTCCAAGGAAATGTACACAATTACTATGGTTTTTTTGTATGTAAATCATCCTCTTTCCCAAAGAAAATTTTCCAATGTAGGCGAACATAACATGTTATCTTTTACCGCATACAAATGTATATTATTTTCAATGAAAGCTAATACAAATCTTTCATGCATATACATGGTCTTATTCCAAAAGAAACTAACATAATAGTTATGATAGCATAAAAGTAATCATATATATTTTCCTAAACAAATATAGCTCAATGTTTCTTTTATCTATGCAAAGAACATATCTCTATAACACAATATCTATTCTTTTGTGCATGTAGGAACTTATCATAATAACTCCTTTTAATGTGTGCAACACATATTCCCTTCTTATAATTTTGCCCTCATTACCTTATTATTTTCATGTAAACAAATACATACTTCATTTTCAAAAGTATGTTAAGATAACCTAGTTTATTTTTCTTTCTACATCTAGTTTCTCATGCTTCTATTTCAAGAAATTATCATAGATAACTATATTTTATGCATAAAACTATGCAACCATAACAATTTTAACTTAAATATTTATACACATAAATCAAGAAGTTGACACAATTCATCTAGCCATATAATCTTTTCAAGAGGTTATTCTTTTCAAATAAGAACAACATATATAAAGCAACATAACCTTTTATATATACACAAATAATTCACAAATAGTGCTAATATAAAAAATTGAAAGAAGATAAATAAAAATGAATTTCACTTTTACCTATCACGAATAGTACCTTGGACTACCTACTAGTGTTTTGTCGATAATTTTTTCATTTGATACTTAATTTGAGTGATTCAAAAACCAAGTTAAAGTGAATTCATATTAGAAACATGTTTTTAATGATTTGATGAGTTTTCCAAGGCTAATAGCTACAAAATTAAAAGAATATGACCATATTTTTATTATCTCTAATGTGAATAAAAATGATCCCATGATGTATATCTTGTTGACATGTTTCTAATGAGACTTGAAACACCTCAAATAGTTTTCGTATGAGAAAGTTATTCCTACTTGATTTTTTGGGGAAATAGTTTTTGGTTGCTCCACAGAGTGCCGCGTTGACTTATGATGTGGAAAAATGTCGACTAGGAAAATGAATGATGTTGATGTGGCAGTTGAATAGGTGATCACATGGATTGTTGATGTGGATGTTAACTAGTCATACCGTGGCCAATAAAATACTGCGGATGTGACATACCATTGATTGAGTGATGTGGAATCAAACACATAGAACAATGATGAATTAGTAAATGGATCAAACACATAGACCAATGATGCATTAGTAAATGAATCAATAGATGATGGCTGAAAGAAATATTTGGTTCAGCCTATCCTAGATTCATAATATGATATTATTGGTATTGACTACACCTTATTTGCAGACATAATTTTTATTGTAGGGGTTGGTACCTTTCTATTGGATGTGGTTGGTGATGTGAATACTACACACCTTCTAGTAAAGATTCATACTAACTCTAACAAGCCTATGGATGCTTGTTTACAAAGGGAGACCCCTCTTAGCTCAGCTCATTGGATTCTTTGTTTGTTCATGCTAATTATTTTTCTCAAATTTCCTTCTCCAAGGGGTTGAGACTATTTGCTTCATTTATTGAGACTAAGAAAAGATGCTTTCAATTAAAAAGTAGAATAAAAATTTGGGAAGCCTAAAAATTCATATGGTGGTTGGTTTGGATTGGATCCACTTTTATTAGGATATATCATGAATACTACTTTAAATTCCTCTAGCTCAAACAATTAGAACACATCAGTAAGTGTTTCTTCCTCTTCTTTATTTGTGATGATATCTCTCTCCATAGGTGAATAAATGCTTTGCAAACCGAGGCTTCTTAGTGATGTAATGATGCAGTTTGAACTGACCATTTATTTCTATTGCAGTTTGCAGAAGGTTCTTGATCCCACCATTTCTTCCTATTTAAGTATTTTAATCCAGGTTGAAGGAGCTAAGGGGGTTTAGTTGCAGACGAAGACAAGGAGGATGCATGGAATACAACTTGCTGGAGGTTCCTGGTCCTGCCTATTCTTCCTATTGAAATTGAAGCCTTTTTATCCTAGTTGAGGGAGATGTGGGGGAGTTGAGTGGGTTAAGTCATAGGAATAGTCAAGGAGAATGCGGGAACTGCAGCTTAATCATGTTTCTTCATCCTGTCAATTCTTCCTATTGAAACTGAATCCTTTTCATCCCGATTGAGGGGGTGGAGAGGGGTTAAGTTGCATGTGAAAATAAGGAGGATGCAAGGACTTATGTTAAGAGACATGATAATGACTAGGTTAACTGGGTTTTCCTTTTATTTTAGTTCAGAAGAGGTTTACCTTGGTTTATTTGTCACCCTCATAACATTTCATGTATTTCTAATGCATTAATTGATGGAATGTGACCCATAACGTTGGAAATTTATCCCATTTATATTAATTATGATGCTAGGCATTCTATTATGGGGTTCTTGTTTGTGACACTGTTGAGATTCTTCGTCCTCAACAGGTGTCACAAAATCTCAACAGTGTCGGATAATACAAGACATAATCCTCGCTTTCCATCAAATTCAAAACTCCTCCTCGCTTTCCATCAAAGCGAACACTCCTTGATTGGTTTCTGTCAACACTGCTCCTCGATCGATTTGTTGGACCTGGCTCTTTCCTTGTCTTGTCTGATGGAAGTAAGCACACTCATATTTGCAATCCTTCGATTGGATATGGTGGTCGATGGCATAAAATTATTTTTCCCACTTGGCTATGCTACCTGATTCCATCATAAGGCTAGCAAACCTCCAGTCCATTTATTTTTCTTATTGTTACTGCTTTGCAATGCTTCCCAATTCTTTCGGGAATTTTACTCGACTCAAACGTCTTTCCGCCTTGACGAGATGCAAGAATGTGACCATTTCCAATGAGAGACTTGGAAATTTTACCACGCTAGAATTGTTGGATCCTTCATGTTGTCCCAAGGTGAAAGGATGGCCTCCCCAGGTCACACATCAACGGTTTCTTGGAAAATTATACCTAGTGGATTCCTCTGCCTTGTAGCACAAGCACCTCTTCAAGGATCGTGTAATAATATATTTTATGTATAACATACAATTCTCAATTCTATTATTCCAAGTCCTTGCATGACCTACCAAATTCCTACCTATATTTTGCGGGTGTCGAGCCAGTAATTGGTGGAGGGTGTTATCAGCGAGCGCGATTCGAACCCTGTACAGGTATGTTCTCTGAATTTTTTTCACTCCGCAAATTTTTATTTCTTTGTTTGATTTTTATATGTGTATTGGCTTTTGAGAAGGGTTTGGAGGTTTTATGGAGAATTTGCAGTAGGTTTTGAAGTTATTTTGGCATTAGTTAACATTGGGGTTTTGTATTCCGATGGTTTTATCAATGAATTTGATTGTTTTAATCCTCCATGGGGATTTTCCCGTATGGGTTATTCATCTGTATTGGGTTTTATTTTAATGGTAAATCAAGGCATTGGTTTTTTAAGCCTGCGTTGTTCGTTAGTGAAACTTATTGTTTCAACCTTTCGATAAGGGTTTTTTTGTTTGTTTGTTTAATTAATTTCCTTTTTCTTCTCTTAATTATTTGTTAGAATGCTTAATCTTTTGGTTCAGTTTTTGGTTATAGGCATTCTTCTGAAGGCAGCTGTAATTGGATTTGGATGTTAGTTTCATTGTATGCATATCTCCATTTTTTTTTAAAAATGTCTCCAGCATAACTTTTTTTGTTTTTTCAAATTGTCCTTTTTTTTTAATTGTTGAAAAAAATTATGATATTATAGAAATTGATTTATTCATTAATAATTTTAAAATTTTAAAATTTTATTAATCTAAATTCATTTGAAACTTAAATTTATTAATTGTGGGAAAAAAGCAAATTTATTAGTGTATTTTCAGTTTATCATTCTAATACATATATAATAAATAAATAATCACTTCCAATTCAATTTGTATTTCTTTTTTATTTTAAAACACACAAATATATATAACATATTGATAATTTCTCATCCCCTATTTTTTTAACCAAAGACAAATAAAGAACCATTTTCTACTAGATTTATCATACTCTCATCCCCATATAGACCATCAATACTTCAAAAATAAAATACCAATTAATAATTAATAGTAGTAAGAATTTTATATTTAAAAAAATATATATTTAATTTTAAATAAAAACATTTAAAATAAAGTAATAATTATTTTAATGAAATGAAAAATTAAAATATCTATAAAAGAATTAATTACGACCTTAAAGTAAATCATATTTTGTATACAATGTAGTGCAATAAAAATAATTATGACCTTAAAATAAATCATATTTTGTATATTATGTATTGTGAGTGAATTACAAATGAAGAGTGAAAATAAATTCCATTGTTTATTTCGAGCAAGTTGTAAGTTTCTATGCTTTTGTTTTGAAGGTGAATGTGGAGTTATTTTTCAATTTCTAGGTTGGTTATAGTTGAGAACAATACGAACTGAAACACACTTTGCTTCACAAGTTTCTTGTTTGAATATGCTTACTATAAAAAGAGTATATGTGGATATAGAAAATGATTAAATCTTAGAAAGAATTGGAGTAGTGGTTTTAGCTAGAGAATTGTGCTTTGTCTATAAGCCAACTACTAAAAAGACATGTGAAGTTCAACTAAAAACCACCCCTTGATTAGTAATTTCATGCAACCCAACAATATTCATTCCATCTTAAAATGGTTTGTCTATTGAGGTAATGAAGGACAATGCCACTCAATTTTTTTTTAATATTTATTATCTAATAATGCTTACTATTGTAATTTTAATTCTAGAAGCATAGCTATATATGAAATATTATGTAAAATATATCATCATATTTTATTTATAGTTAGGATTCATTTGAAAATGTGGTGCATTTATTCATACAATGTTCTTCTCTATTGTGATGTAGCTCGGAGTATTATCAGACATTAAAATCAATGCAAATTGGTATTACTGAAGCTCTACTTTGCACCCCTTTGTTGCAAATGCTAGTTGATATTCCCTTCATATCTTCCGGTACTGGAAAATTGATAGCTCTAGTGCCAAAATGCCACGTTCACTTATGTCACATGATGAAAATGTGACTCCTCGGGCCATGTTCTACGACGAAGAGAGCAGGGGTAGAATTTATGGCGCGGGATCAAATCCTCCAACCCTAAAACATTTTTCCTGAAGCCCTTGGCATTTTTTATGACATTTATCATTACTGTCATTTACTTTTACCATTTCCATCACTTCAGGTACTTAACTGTTTCACGGAGAAACCTATTATGGTTCATGGTGCATTAGTGATGCTACAAGACCGTTCTGGGTTAGCTGGTTTTCAAGGCGCTTCCACTCATCATGCAATCTAAATTTCAAGTACCTCCTTTCCTTTAATATTACAACAAAGCAACATTGATAAATTTCTACCAGGAACTGTATATAATTATTTCATTGTATGCATTTCTAGGTATATATTTTTTCTTGTTTAGTATACGGGTTTACTAATGGGTCTGGCTCAGGGACCAAAATCAATGGCTCCTGCCTGGTTCTGCACTTTCATGCCTGGTGTGGTGATGTGATTCAGGGGGCTTCGGATGGTAATTTACATCTCTTTTCAATTATATATTTTATTTTCTATATGCAGATAGAAACCATTGGTATGAGATACGCCATTTCCCTCAGGAGATCGGTGATCTTAAAACTGTCATTTGCCTCATGGATCTACACTCCTATGATGACCTTGTCTATCAATTTTATCTCAAGGTTACCTTCTAGGCTTCTATATTATGTTGAATTATTAGATTTTTAATCCTTCTGATCACCAAACAATCAACTCCTACCGAAACTAATTTCAACTTTGCTTGGAAAAAATTTGATGCAGTTGTCGGTGATACCACAATTTTCGCAAGTTGAAGTAAACATGTGGATTTCACACAATCGTTCACTGAATCAGGTGTAGTGATGGTGGTTCTATCACGGCAGATGAATAAAATAATCCTTGGGCATTCGTGTTACCTTTTACTCCGAGAATGTGGTCTAAAACATCGAAATTTTTCATATTGACAGGATTTGTATATGGCTATTCGAGCATAGGGTAAATCCTGAGTTCAAAGGAAGACCCAAGCAACAAGTGGTCACTCTACTTTGGTATTTTTTCTCTAAATATTTATCTACAGTCTATGCACTTATGTCCTTTGTGTTTAAAGTCTCCAACAAGCTGACCTTTCTTCTTTTCCGTTCGCTTTGTTGTACCAGGTTTTCATTCTTGACGTTGGTTTTCTCACACAGTAAGCAATTCTCCTTCCACTTGAAATGCTTTTATTTTCTCTTCTGGTTTGAAAATGATAAACTACAATGTCACTATTTACATAGATTTTATGAGCTTCATCCTCCTCACCTATTTCTTTTACTGTAGGGGAGAAGTTAGTTAGAATTTTGTCTTGATTGGTGCTTGTAATCTGGCTATTTGTAGTTCTTATTTTAACATCCAACTATTCGGCGAGATTGATCTCTATTCTCACTGTACAAAAATTGAACCCTACTATTAAAGATGTTCAATTTATAAAGGCCAGTGGAGATGCAGTAGGGTATTAGATTGGTTATTTCCTAACTCAATACCTCTAGCTAGAGCTTGGCATAAAAAATCTTAAGACATATTCAACACCAGAGGAAGCCGGACTGGCTCTCTTAGAAGGACCAAAGAATGGAGGATTTCCTGCCATTTTTGACGAGATTCCTTATATCCATATTTTTCTAGCATCACAATGCAACTACATAATGGTTGGACCAATCTACATGACTGGAGGCTTTGGCTTTGTATGTTCCTTTAAAGTCTCCATCATTTTTCTAAACTCTTTATGCATTTCACTTTTTCTTTAATGTACGAGTGGGGCATTTTTATGAACTCTTGCAATGCATTATTTATACATGATTTTTCTAGCATCACAATGCAACCTTCTGGTTCGGTTCAGTCTATAGGTTCTTGAAAAAAATCAAGAAGCCAAATCCGTGGAAATAGTGATGCTTATAGAAGAAATTCAAGTCATAAAATGCCCAGTGAGAGAAAGCTGCAAGTTACCCCTACTGTGAAGAAAAAAAAAGAACCTAGGCACCTCTTTTTTGGAGAAAATGTCTTCTAAACCTTCCAAAATGGGGCATCTTTCATTTAATTACTATTTGGTTCCAGTAAGAGAGTCTTCTACTTCAGCAATTTCCACTACAGATGACAATCGAGGTACTAATAATGCTATTGTATTTCTTAATGTTAATAGCCAAAATATTTTTTTTGAGAGAGTTGAATCCACTCAAGCAAAGAAAAAGAGAAGGAAATCACCAGAAGGGAATTTAATATCTGGCCTTGACATGTGTTCCGAATGAGGATACTTACTGGAAGCAATATCATTGTATGATAAAACACTTTCAGAAGGTGTTTAACTCAACCAACACTACTACAATGTGCTTCTGTATATATGCTACTCTGCTGCCATGGGTGTTCTCAGGCCTGGAAAGAGTGGAGTGAGGATAATAGTAGATATGAACAAGATATATGCCCTTCAGACGGGGATCATGAAATTATAGAGAAGGATAAGGATGGTACCTCAGAAGATGAGGCTAAGATATAAATTACTGAAGAAATTATGGAATTGGCTCTGAAGAGAGGCTTTGAAATTTATCAACAGATGCCTTCACAACAAATTACTCCAAATGAGGCCACTTTTACCTCAGTGGCAATATTGGTTGTGGCGAAAGGGAATGGGGATTTGGCCTTTGAAATGGTGAAGCAAATGATAGCTTATAATGTTGTTCCAAGGCTCCGTTCTTTCAACTCAGCATTGTTTGGTTTCTCTAAAAACATGGAGGCAGAAAAAGCATATGAGGTAGAGGTCAACATGGTAGCTTTTGGTATACAACCAGAAGAAATAGAGCTAGCAGCACTCTTAAATCTCAACGCTGAAGTTGGTAGAGAAGAGAGAGTTTATTCTCTGTTGCATAGATTGAGAGGTAGTATTAGACATGTATCTCCATTGACTACGAATTTTATAGAGAAATGGTTCAAGAGAAAAGTGGCGAAAGAGGTGGGTACTACTTGTTGGGATACTAGAAAAAAAATAGAAACTAGTGTAGCTAGAGGAGGAGGGTGGTACGGGCAGGGATGGTTGAATAAAGGGGATTGGAAAATTAGGCACACCACTATGACCCATAAGGGGGTTTGTAGATGTCGCACGGAACAATTAGTTACAATTGATATTGATCCATTAGAGACTGAAAATTTTTCCAAATCTATTGTAGCTTTAGCTCTTTAGAGGGAGGCCAAATCCGAGTTCACCACATATCGACAGTGGTTGGATAATCATGGACCATATGAAGCTATTATTTATGGGGAAAATTTGTACCTCTATCAACAATGGTTGGACCAATCCACAGGACTTGAGGCTTCGGCTTTGTAAGTTCCTTCAAATTCTCCATAATTTATCTAAACTCTTTATGCACCTCACTTTTGCTTTAAGGAGGGTTGTTATAACTAGTTTTGGCACATGGTGCTTCAAATGGGTAATTACTACTGAAAAAATGATGAAATGCACATATGCATTGATACTTGAAAGGAATTTTTCTTTCTTGTTTGTAGTATTCAGTAGACCACATTGAAACATGTCTAAATTTGTCATTTCAAAGGCTTTGTGTAGCTCACCCTTTAGTCTTACAAGTAAGAAAATATTGAAGATCATTATGTGCATAATTTTCTTAGAGTATGGCACGTTACATTCAAGGCCATTTTTTATTCTAAATAAATTTATTTAGGAAAATATTGATGCTTGAAGGCAACTTCATTCAAGGATGGTTTTCATTTTGTGCCCATTTTAGTTGTTTGTTCTCTATTTTTTTGTATCTTTGCTTTTCGTGCTCTATATCTTTTTTATATGTCAATTCATTGCTCTTCTTGATATTCAATGCTTCATTTGCTGGTGTACCATCAAATTGATTGCACAGATACAGGGTTGAAGACTCTATAAAATTCTAGGAAGCCTTTGTTCTTAAAATAATTATCCAAATTGTGGAGCAAATTTGAGGCTAGAACTTCCTTGGGAAGAAGGAGAATATGGACCGTGTAACACCTTACTAATTGATGATAGTCCTTACAAAGCTTTGCGTAATCCTGTGAGTGTGAATCTCACTCTTGAACATAGTATTTACGGAGTAAAGTTATGGAGCTATTTTTTTATTTATTCTGTTGGTATGATATACTAACATTGGAATTCTTCTTTTTCCGGTTTTATGTTTTAACAACCACACGCTACAATTTTTCCTTATCCATATAAAGTTACCAATGAGTTGGAGGACATTTTAGGTTGGTATTTCAGTTGTTGAGAGTAAAACCAATGTCATGATAATTTTTTTCATGTTGTGGGGCATAATTTATAATTAATAATCATTTAGACACATTTGACATCCTGAAATTGAAAGATCTCCTTATCAGGTATTACTTTGAATTTTTCTTATTGAACTTTATCATATTTTCTAGGAGGGGATTTGCGAAAATATTTAGAAGGGCTTTTCGATACTTCAAAAGTTGAGCAATATGTGGAGCATTACTAGTTTGGACAGTCAACAATCAGCACAGAAAGCCTGAACTTGCATTTCTACCGCTAGGTTCTTCTGGTTAGTGAACCAATACAGAAACTTGTATCTAGGAGAAGAGCAGAAGGTGTTGACTATAATCTCTTTGTTTAATTTTTAATCTAAAATCTAAAAATGAAACAAATGAATCCTTATTTTCCTATTTATTAAGCACCCTGCCTTGATTGTGGATGTTCGTGGTGATGTCTACTCATTGTATGCATTGGAAGTGAAAGGTAAATTATAGTTTTCATCATTGATTATAAAAATCGGGATGTTTCAATAAATACTCTTTCATTTTGCTATCATCCAAAACATAACAATTTTTCTTCCTCCTTTCCAAAAAATACATGAAGCTGATGTTTGTTTTCTTTCACTCAGGGGCCATTGTAAAGGTAGGTGGCATAAGGAAATTGGTGGATCTTGTATTGAAATGGCCTTCTTGTGGGAAAGGGTTTTGGTAAGCTACAAACGTTTATTTCCAAAACTTGACACATAAAATGTTGAAACTAGCAATTCTTTGTATCTTTAAGAGTTTTGTTTTCTGATAATAGAGCCATGTGAAATCATTCTAACGGATAGATAGGATTTTTTTTTTACTCTCATTAGGGGAATTTTGAGGTCTAAAATGGGCCTCCTAAGGAAATAATAAAATAATAGCTAAACAAATAAAATAATATTTTTGAATTTGCAATTCACTTTTTTCACCACAATCCATGTAACCATAGTTATATTCAATTCAAAAGTTGTACCAAAATAATACTAATAAAAAAAATTGTATTCATGTAACTATAAATAAGAATGTGCTTTTCAAGAAAAAATCATTATCATTGAACAACTAATGCATTTGTCCTTTGTACTTAAATAACCTAAAATAAAATATAAATATAAATTTATAAGTTCTTAATTTTATTATATCCTATTAATTAAATTTTATATTATTTAAATTTTATAATAACATGTAATTAATATACTATATAAAAATAATACAATATAATACAATACAATACAATATAATATAATATAATATAATAAATGTATAGGGATATGCATTGTTTCTTTCAAGAAATGTGAAATGACATTTATTATTAGTACTTTAATTTATGTCTTTAAAAGTACTTAGAACACTACCATGGTTAACCATGAGTTTTTATCCACCATTGAGAACGTGACAAGTAAGTACCTTTAACTCAAGCAATGCCACCTCAACCATTAGGGATGATGTCATCCCCTAAAATGTGATTGGTTCTCATAAAGTGAATTTTTATTGTACATTTTCCTTTGGAGGCCCATTTTAGACCTCAAAAGTCCTCTAATGGCTTCACACAAAAAATGTACAAATAAACCTCATAGTCTCGAATGATGTCTTTATGTAATATGGATTTTCTCTACTTAATTTGTATAATATTCAATCTCTAAATATATTATTAAGAGAAATGTGAAGTAAGACAAACTATTTGAGTTCATTTTAGGGAGACATTGTAGAATGTGCCTATCACTAGTCCTTTTAGGTTTTGAATCATAAACGATGGGAGCCCCTTGTAAACTGGAGCAAGTCAAGATGGTTGCAACCTAGTTTTTATTGTTTTTGTAGCATGCCCACTTTAAGGTGACTATAAGCTACATGTGATGCATTTTTTGAATGGTGTGAGTCCAAAAGTTTGAACTTGTTTTGTGCATTCATACGATCTGCAAAGACCAAAACCTACTGAACTTGTTTCATAGCTTTCCTCACTGAATGTCGTTGCTAACCCCTCAAGTGACACTACCCATCCTTGAAAAAATGGCCATTTGAAATATTTTGGGGATGGATACAGTAGCATCGTAGTATCATTGTAGTAGTCAGACTAAAGGGTTTTCAATAACTTAAACAATCATTATAGAAAATACCTTAATAGCCTAATTCGATTGCCATATTCTCTCATGGTGGAATTTAATAGTATATTTCAATTTCTCACTTCTCTCATGGTGACATTTAGGTTGGTTCTCCTACTAAATCATTCAATGATGTCTCTTATGATGGAATTTATTAGTCTAATTCAATTGTCAACTTCTCTTGTGATGGCATTTAGGTTGGTTCTCCTTCAATGTGCCCTTCACCTACCAGCTATAAGGTAGACATTTAATAAAATCATGTAAGGTGTAGGATTTGTAGGGTTCAACTTGAAAATCTGTTCTACCATATACCCTCATAGGTATATATATATATCTATTCTACCTGCACCAAGAATGGAAAATATAGAACACCAGATTATATATCCAAATAACTGTCGCCCAACCCTAAACAATAGGTTTGATGTTTGCAAAGACAAATTAGAGTGTAAATTGCAGTTTTTGTGGCATCCTTGGGCATGCTAAAATCTTGGAAGAAGCTAGAAGCATTGAAGCATAGTTTTTTTAAATGAAAAGAAAGCAGGCCCAACTTTTCACATTCAGTAAAAAATTGGAATACCATTAAGTTCTCCAGTTTGGTTCAGACTATTTTGGTCCAAGAAGGAAAATGTTTCCCTATTTTGTACAATGGAAAAATGCATATTGGGAAGCCCTTCATATCAAAATGATTGGTACTGTACCAAAAGATCCTTGATTCACAAGTAAGATCAAAAGAGGATTTATCTACACTGGTTGTTTTCTTCCTCACACAAAAGGTACGTCTCAAAAGAAGACAAGGCTAGGAAGGCATCTAGGGGATGTTCAAGGAATAGTTAACGCTTGGACTTGGCATCTGAGACTAAACATTTTTTCTTACTTGCAGAGCATGGCTACACAATGAACATTACAGAGAAGAGTGATGTATACAACTATGTGTTCCAACTGTAATATCCCTCGCATAAGCCACCATAAAAACTCCCATAAAATGAGGGTTATTAAATAATTAAATATTATTAATTATTATATTGATATTAAATGAAGAATATTCTTGTAATTGTTGATTATAAGAATATTGGAAGAATTATTTCTTAATTATTTTATTTATAATAATTTATATTCTTCCATGGAAATAAATTATATTTCCAAGTTCGTATATTTTATGAGTTTTAGAAATAATGAGTAATAGATTTGGAAAAGTATGGATAAGTGATATTTTTCTCATAAGGAAAAAGAAAATCTACCTTTAAAAATAAAAGCATGAGGGATTTATGGAATGCTTTTCTGATTTAGGAAAAATGAGATTTATGGAGGCTTTATGGATTGCTTTTGTGATTTAGAAAAGCTGGAATGCTTTTATGATTTAGAAAATATGGAATTATTTTATGATTTAGAAAAAAGTTGGAATACTTTTATGATTTATAAAATCTATTCCATTTTAATTAATTCTATTTTTTTTATTATAATCCCATGAGAGAAATAGAAGAGGGAAATGGGAGAGTACATGGAGAATGGAGCCAAGGAAGAGGAAGAGAGTATTTCAAGCATGCATCAAGAGATGAGTAACCATATCCTTTGAAAATATCTTTTTTTGCATATGGACCATGATTATATAATGATTGAATTTATTTGCAATAAAAATTTCAGTGTATTAAAAGCTAGATCTACACTTATTTATGCATTATTTTGATAAAACCCCAGGGGAATCTTGTTTAGAAGGATGAGTAGTTCCAGATCTGGTATGGATCTGATGTTTCAGCCATATATCATTTGTAGATCTGAATATTAACCTACATCAGCTGAAGCTCCTCATATAAAATGTTGTCAAGTCTTTCTGCAGCTTTTCCAATTGTTTCTGCTATTATTTTTGAAGGATTCTTGCTCTTGCTTCAAGTAAATCCAATGCTTCTACAAAGGAACTTGATTATAGATCTGATTTCTTGATGCCATACTATAACATGAGTCTAATGGCTGATTTCTAGTGTCTTCCGACAGAAACTGCGCAATTTCTAAAGGACGGTTTCTCTATTTACCAACTCTCTCCTTTAGCTGATTTTCAGCTAGTGTTGATTGTGGGAGATCTGTTAAAACCTCTAAACTCATTTATTTTTGCTGAAACTTTTCTTGAGATCTGAAACAGCCTAAAATAAGGGAACCCAGCCCTGTTCTACATTATTTTCACACTGGCTTGCTTATACAATGTCCTCCTTGAGCCTATTGCAGATTTTCCTGAGAGTGGAATTTAGCGCTTCTTCCTTAGTTGGTTTTTACTTCTCTTTTGGATCCATTGTTTAGATCTATAGATCTAACGTTCCTAAGAGCAGAAAAATCTAAGATGAGTGTGTCATTCCCACACTTGCTGTGTTCCACCATTCTTCTATAGACAGAGTCTGGAATGGGCCAGGAAGCCTCTGGATTTCACCCTTCCTTGTGAAGGTGATGCATCTAGTAAATGCCCTGCCAGTCTATCTATGGTTTAGATCTATTGGTGTAATTCCATATTGTTGTGATTCCATAGTGCAATATCTTAAGATATTCCCTACTGAGCCTATATTTTCCCATTTGGAACATTGCATAATTGTATGCAAGGAAATAATTATTGTGTTAAAACTCTTCAAAATGAATAGAAGAGAAAAATATATGCTTGTATGCATTATTGGATTATATTCTTGGAGAGGAAAAAGGGTAATCACATGCTTTATTATGTAATATTATTTAGAGAAACATATATGCTTTTATGCATGGGAAAAATATAGTTTTGAGCATTAGATTTCTAGAGAAAACGAAGATGAAATCACATAATATTTATTGTGTTAGCCCTCTTTTGGGCAAAATAATATGTATTTTTCCAACCTAAAGGGATTAGCTACGGTATTAGGTTTATCTTGGGAGAATATTATGCATATTTATTGGTTATATCTTTTGGATGAGAGGGAAATGTCACTTTGCATGCATGAAATGATAAGTGGTATGCGTTTGACCCTTGGAAAAGAAATGTGTTTATTTTTCCATGAAATATTTATTTGGTTTCTTTTGGAAAGAAATATATGTTTTACATGCGGGAAGAACAAGATATGTTATTGCATGCACAAAACTATAACTTGTATGTTAACTTTGTTTGAAATAGAGTTGGCATTGTTATACATAGTAACCATTATGACTAGATCTTGGGTGGAAAATATGTTTTTGGAAAAGAACATGTATTCACATGCGTAAGTATAACATCTATTGCATTAATCCATATTGAAAAGAAAACATACGAGTAGGCAAAAAGAGAAATTGCTTGTTGGGATAGTTATCTTGAAAATATTGTTATGCATTTGCATGCAGAGTATTATTATATAGTATGTTAGCTTTCTTTTGGAAATAATAGGAAAGTGCATGCAAGATTTTATTAGTGTTTGGTGGAAAGAGGATGCTTGATATTGATTTATTTGTTACTAATGCATGTGAAATGATGTTAAATAAGGAAACTAATGTCAATGTGGTTATGTTTTATATATGCATACAAATATTTGTTGAAGCATCACAAATAGAGATTGATTATTGGTTTATTAATATTTTATCTAATCATGATATCAAGTGTGCTGACGACAGCAATGGCAGGAAAGAAGGATGACTTGAGAAAAGGAAATTTCAAGTTTAACATTGTGGAAGATAAAGAGTTGTTAGTCCATGCAGGTTTAGTAGTTCCAATTGCACAATGATCCCCTGAAGGAAACAGTCTGAATACAAAGACAGAGATTGATGATTCGTGGGTATATGGTATAGTGATGATTGTAATAACTTATAGCTAGTTATGTTTCGTTTAAGATTATTTTTATATGTTTTTATTACAATGGTCAAGGGATGGAATCCCTTATAACCATTGAGTGAGGGGTGACAACCCTCACAAGCGTTTAATAATAAAATTAAACTTTTGCTGGTTTTAACCCTACGGGGTTTCCAGGGTATATCGGTGTCTATTTATGTGATTGTTAATTGTGTCGTTTTGATGATGTTAATTTCTTTCATGATATGACGTTGATATTATCAATTAGGTGATCTACTAATTGAATTAAAATGATCATGGGATCGATGCATAGTTATAGCAGAAAATTTAAGTTAATATGCTACAACAAGAACAATTAATGGTTGTGTAACTCACTATGATTTTTGCTAAATATTTATCTAAGTGATGATAATGGGTATTTAAATGGTTAATGCAGAAATATATAAAGAAATTTATAAGGTTACACATTCATAAATGTTGAAAAAAAAGTCCTAACTCCATGCATTTTTCCTGCGAGGTTATCAGGGTATGTTACAAATGGTATCAAAGAAAAAGGTTGCAACACTGGTGCCTTTTGGGAATCATTATGCAAAAAGGAAGTAGAGGTATGATGCTATTGGGCATCATCTCAGGTATGATTTTAATTAAACTTGTAGTATACTATAATTAACATGAGATGCATGTTGCATGATTAATGACTGCATGAAAGAGTAGACAGTTATAATGTTTCTTTAAAAGTTGTGCTCATGAGATTTGAATATGGATGTGGATAAAATATAGTAAAACTTCTATTGTACCTATGAACCATCTTGAGCACTCACTGTTTATATTGTAGATTAATTACCAACCTTTGCATGCATAATGTGAGAAGAATTATTATGGTGCATAAGAAAAAAAAATGGAAAAACATGGCTAAAGTTATCATGCACTACCTATAAATAATGAATACATGTATGGTTGGTGTGATAACTAAATAATATAAAAGCTGGGTTTGACCCTGAAGAGGACAATGGAATGTTGAAAACAAAATATATATATACTTGAATGAAACTCTTTAGTTGTTAAAAATAAGCAACGAGTGAAATAGAACTCACATAGTGAACTTAAATTCAATGAAAAAAAATCATAGTAGCATAATTGTGGGTTCTCTTTCTTCATTTAGAGCTGTAGAGGAAAGTTTGCATTCAATGTGTTTGACAAAAAGTGGTAATTGAGATCCACGGTTTTGTATTTTAAATAATTTCATCCGTGGAAGTTTTGGATGTGATTAATCTTTAATATCAAGGGGTTTTCATACCTTGAGATCATGTAACCCCCATGGTGATTCCAAGAAAAAGTTATGTTTAGAAATGGATCCATTATTTGGTCAAATTTCCTGATTAGACGCTGTTGTAGGGATTGTTGGTTCTGTTATTAGCAGAAATTTTACCATTGATGATATTAATATGATTCATGATGTTCTAGAAATTCTATTTTTACTATCTCTATGAGAGTATAAACATATTTATGGAAATTTATTTCATCTCTGCTAACTAGTCCCTCAATGGTAGTAGATTGTATGCTTGACAACTATTTGGAAGAATTCCTTATCCACCATAGATTGCATGCTTGAAAATTGTTGTTAAAATTCCTCAATGGATGTAGATTGCATGCTTGAAATTTTTTTGATGGAATGTCGAATTGGTTGTAGATTGCATGCTTGCACACTATTTGAAAAAAAGTCTACAGTGATTGTAGATTTCATGATTGCAAATTATTTTCACAAAATTCCTCAATGGTTGTCGCTTATATGGTTGCAAGCTAATGGTAAGAGAAAAAAAAAAAAAAAAAGAATCACATTTTGTGTCCTAGTGTTCAATGGGATTGTTAATTCTCTACAATATTGATGGTTGCTAAGGTGATACCTTAAATAAAGTATCATGCTATGGTATGCAACATATGTTAATGTCTTTTTTCTAAGCTACATGATTATTATTATTATGTGGAAATTTTGAATGTATACCACCTATATTACATGCGATGAATTGTTGTCAATGTGCTTTGACAAATTTTGGACCCCATGTTGTGGGTCAAGTATACATGCATGGTGTACATAAATGTTCCTTTGCCTTAATGATAATATGCAATGGAAAATTATGTAAATTACAGTGGATTTGTAGACATTGACTATTTTTAGACATTGAATTTTTATTGGATTCAATGGCTATGGAAGCTATAATGGGATTGATGTAATGAGGTAATATTTTATTTTATTGTTGAGTTAATGAATACTTTAGTTGGGGTATTCAGGAAATAACTCTAGAGTTTTTGTAACACCTCCAAGTTCTATGCTTTTCAAATTAGACATTTGAACATAAATCCAAAGGGGAGTGGACCCCAATGGATAATTATTGTGTGGATGTGGTTAATTATTTATTTATGAAAAATAAATAAAATATTGTGTATGCACTATGACCAAATGAGAATTTGAGATCACATGCCTAATCCATGAGGCTATGGAAAAGGTAAAGACTTTCCCCAAAATCTTTCAAAAATCCTTGAAAGAAGTTATTTCTAATTTAGATTTTTGAGGAAAAATCTAAATTCCCCAATGATGAGGAAAGTAGTTGGGAAGAGGTAAAAAGCTGGAAAAGCTGGAAAAGCAGAAAGCAGCTTTAAAGTCCCTAAATAAGGGAAGCCTAGACAAACAGGAATAAAAGCATCCTGAAATTCTGGACGCAGAATTGGAAACAGGCTTTGGGGAGAGCATAGCTTAAATAAGCTGCTCCAGAACAGATTGAGGTTAGTCTGTTCTTGGAGGATCTCAGCTCGGGGGTGAGTTCTGGAGATAGACGAACTCTAAGGTTGGGAGGACTGGTCATAGTATCGATATGCATACATAAATTTGGAGATTTATCTATGAATTTTTATATAAGGTTATATGAATTGTTATGTTATGATTTCTTATGCAAAGTTTATATGAATCATTATGTTATGATTTCTTATGCAAATTTTAGATTGACTGTTTGTTCAGTACCTCATGCAATTGCAAATTAGAGCTATTAGCTTAAAATCCAGTAGGTTAATAGCAGGGACAAATGGTTGGATTCCGGGGATAAGTATCCTGTAGTAATAAAGTTAGATATGATAGATTTCCTGAATGTCAAATCTAATAACAAATGTACAGGTGTAGCTTGCTGTCTTTTAAAATGAAAATGGAGTTGTTGTGTGTATATACCGAAATTTTTAACAAAACGGTGAATAGGAACAACAAGTACAGTCCAAGGGAAGAGTTGTAATATGCACCAGAATTACAAGTATGCTGAATAATCTTAACAATAACATAAGAGAATAGCCCTATTGTTATATGTGGTAAAAGTATGGGTAAAGGAAGATTGTAAACATATTTAAAATACTGGGAAAAGAGCGTCTATCCACTTTCAATATAAAATGCTGTAAAAGTAGTTGAAGAAAAGAAGGTTAACCGAATATAGATAGATGTATATGTAGATATCTATACATAGATGCTGAAATTTTATAATTATAGAGGTTAGAAAGTCTATAAAGCTTGCTAACTAAAAAAGTTAGAGAAAGGGACATATTGATCTGTTAGAGTTGGACAAAACTTTGAAAAACAGATCTGCGAAATACAAATGAGTATATGTTTATATACACATATAAATATCAGTCGACTGGGTTGACTGATAGGAATTGAGGTTAAGCCAAAATTTCTCATGGGAATATTTATAATACCAAGAGTGTATGTAATTACCAAAGAGAAATTAAAGACTTGATAAAAGTATGAATGTGAAATTGATTAATTGAAATATATAGGCGACTGAAATAACTCATGTTAGATAAAATAATGATTTATTGAACTTTAAATTCCTAACATATGAGAGGAACATGGCTGGAGATTAATGACATGAGTTTGAATTTGAATAAAATTACTGTGGGAGAGAAAGACAGTAATTTGCAAAGGAAATGGTTGGAGATAAATACCATGAGTTTGAATTGGATTGAAATTATTGTGGGAGAGAAAGACAATAATTTGCAAAAACACTAGTGGGAGAGAAAGACTAGTGTAACTCCTAAATAAAATGCAATGTGCACTTGATAGAGTTTTCTTATCATTTTGATGATTAAAGGGCTAAGTGCTCCCTGAGTTTTTATGAAAGTATTAGGATTTAGGTATTATTTTACATTTCCTAAATAATTGGAAATGAAAATTAAAGGTTAATGTTCCAATAAGAGAAGAACATCGAGGACGATGTTCTCTTTAAGGGGGGGAGTTTGTAATATCCCTCGCATAAGCCACCATAAAAACTCTCATAAAATGAGGGTTATTAAATAATTAAATATTACTAATTATTATATTGATAATAAATGAAGAATATTCTTGTAATTGTTGATTATAATAATATTGGAAGAATTATTTCTTAATTATTTTATTTATAATAATTTATATTCTTCCATGGAAATAAATTATATTTCCAAGTTGGTATATTTTATGAGTTTTAGAAATAATGAGTAATAGATTCGGAAAAAGTATGGATAAGTGATATTTTTCTCATAAGGAAAAAGAAATTCTACCTTTAAAAATAAAAGCATGAGGGATTTATGGAATGCTTTTCTGATTTAGGAAAAATCAGATGTATGGAGGCTTTATGGATTGCTTTTGTGATTTAGAAAAGCTGGAATGCTTTTATGATTTAGAAAATATGGAATTATTTTATGATTTAGAAAAAAGTTGGAATAATTTTATGATTTATAAAATCTATTCCATTTTAATTAATTCTATTTTTTTTATTATAATCCCATGAGAGAAATAGAAGAGGGAAATGGGAGAATACATGGAGAATGGAGCCAAGGAAGAGGAAGAGAGTATTTCAAGCATGCATCAAGAGATGAGTAACCATATCCTGTGAAAATATCTTTGTTTGCATATGGACCATGATTATATAATGATTGAATCTATTTGCAATAAAAAATTCAGTGTATTAAAAGCTAGATCTACACTTATTTATGCATTATTTTGATAAAACCCTAGGGGGATCTTGTTTAGAAGGATGAGTAGTTCCAGATATGGTATGGATCTGATGTTTCAGCCATATATCAGTTGTAGATCTGAATATTAACCTACATCAGCTGAAGCTCCTCATATAAAATGTTGTCAAGTCTTTCTGCAGCTTTTCCAATTGTTTCTGCTATTATTTTTGAAGGATTCTTGCTCTTGCTTCAAGTAAATCCAATACTTCTACAAAGGAACTTGATTATAGATCTGATTTCTTGATTCCATACTATAACATGAGTCTAATGGCTGATTTCTAGTGTCTTCCAGCAGAAACTGCGCAATTCCTGAAGGACGGTTTCTCTATTTACCAACTCTCTCCTTTAGCTGATTTTCAGCTAGTGTTGATTGTGGGAGATCTGTTAAAACCTCTAAACTCATTTATTTTTGCTGAAACTTTTCTTGAGGTCTGACACAGCCTAAAATAAGGGAACCCAGCCCTGTTCTACATTAATTTCACACTGGCTTGCTTATACAATGTCCTCCTTGAGCCTATTGCAGATTTTCCTGAGAGTGGAATTTAGCGCTTCTTCCTTGGTTGGTTTTTACTTCTCTTTTGGATCCATTGTTTAGATCTATAGATATAACGTTCCTAAGAGAAGAAAAATCTAAGATGAGTGTGTCATTCCCACACTTGCTGTGTTCCACCACTCTTCTATAGAGAGAGTCTGGAATGGGCCAGGAAGCCTCTGGATTTCACCCTTCCTTGTGAAGGTGATGCATCTAGTAAATGCCCTGCCAGTCTATCTCTGGTTTAGATCTATTGGTGTAATTCCATATTGATGTGATTCCATAGTGGAATATCTTAAGATATTCCCTACTGAGCCTATATTTTCCCATTTGGAACATTGCATAATTGTATGGAAGGAAATAATTATTGTGTTAAAACTCTTCAAAATGAATAGAAGAGAAAAATATATCCTTGTATGCATTATTGGATTATATTCTTGGAGAGGAAAAAGGGTAATCACATGCTTTATTATGTAATATTATTTAGAGAAACATATATGCTTTTATGCATGGGAAAAATATAGTTTTGAGTATTAGATTTCTAGAGAAAACGAAGATGAAATCACATAATATTTATTGTGTTAGCCCTCTTTTGGGAAAAATAATATGTATTTTTCCAACCTAAAGGGATTAGCTATGGTATTAGCTTTATCTTGGGAGAATATTATGCATAGTTATTGATTATATCTTTTGGATGAGAGGGAAATGTCACTTTGCATGCATGAAATGATAAGTGGTATGCGTTTGACCCTTGGAAAAGAAATGTGTTTATTTTTCCATGAAATATTTATTTGATTTCTTTTGCATAAGAAATATATGTTTTACATGCAGGAAGAACAAGATATGTTATTGCATGCACAAAACTATAACTTGTATGTTAACTTTGTTTGAAATAGAGTTGGCATTGTTATACATAGTAACCATTATGAATAGATCTTGGGTGGAAAATATGTTTTGGAAAAGAACATGTATTCACATGCGTAAGTATAACATCTATTGCATTAATCCATATTGAAAAGAAAACATACGAGTAGGCAAAAAGAGAAATTGATTGTTGGGATAGTTATCTTGAAAATATTGTTATGCATTTGCATGCACGGTATTATTATATAGTATGTTAGCTTTCTTTTGGAAATAATAGGAAAGTGCATGCAAGATTTTATTACTGTTTGGTGGAAAGAGGATGCTTGATATTGATTTATTTGTTACTAATGCATGTGAAATGATGTTAAATAAGGAAACTAATGTCAATGTGGTTATGTTTTATAAATGCATACAAATATTTGTTGAAGCGTCACAAATAGAGATTGATTATTGGTTTATTAATATTTTATCTAATCATGATATCAAGTGTGCTGACGACAGAAATGGCAGGAAAGAAGGATGACTTGAGAAAAGGAAATTTCAAGTTTAACATTGTGGAAGATAAAGAGTTGTTAGTCCATGTAGGTTTAGTAGTTCCAATTGCACAATGATCCCCTGAAGGAAACAGTCTGAATACAAAGACAGAGATTGATGATTCGTGGGTAAATGGTATCATGATGATTGTAATAACTTATAGCTAGTTATGTTTCGTTTAAGATTATTTTTATATGTAAATTTTATTACAATGGTCAAGGGATGGACTCCCTTATAACCATTGAGTGAGGGGTTACAACCCTCACGAGCGTTTAATAATAAAATTAAACTTTTGCTGGTTTTCACCCTACGGGGTTTCCAGGGTATATCGGTGTCTATTTATGTGATTGTTAATTGTGTCGTTTTGATGATGTTAATTTCTTTCATGATATCACGTTGATATTATCAATTAGGTGATCTACAAATTGAATTAAAATGATCATGGGATCGATAAATAGTTATAGCAGGAAATTTAAGTTAATATGCTACAACAAGAACAATTAATGGTTGTGTAACTCACTATGATTTTTGCTAAATATTTCTCTAAGTGATGATAATGGGTATTTAAATGGTTAATGCATAAATATATAAAGAAATTTATAAGGTTACACATTCATAAATGTTGAAAAAAAAGTCCTAACTCCATGCATTTTTCCTGCGAGGTTATCGGGGCATGTTACACCAACCAATTAAAAAATCACTCATGGGGTACCATTTGGAATTTACACAACTAAATACAAGAAAATAAATAACATTTAAGCAGTATATCATTCAATTATAGGGATATTTGGTTACCATATTTTTCAATATTTGTTTATATGTGAAAATAAATGTAACGGGACTCATATATGAATTTTGGACTGTGCTTGCGCACCTTATGATTGTAGTTTTTATTTTTCTTGAATGAGACTCCCTATGTCTTATTTAGCTGATAGAAAAGGTTCTTATCATGAAGCTAGCGCATCTGCTTCAATAATTACTATTAATGAACCCATTTCAGATCCTAACTGGTAGATCCCTCCTATTCTGCCAAACCAAGTATATAATATGCCTTCATATAAATATCTCATTAAATCACAAGTATGACAGAATTTTGTCGATATAGCCTTCACTACTCAAGATAAGCCAATCAAGATCCCTCTTCTTGAGAAATCTCAAATCGATTAGGCAAAATCAAAAGGCTTTAAGTATTTTCATCTAGAAGAAATACGTTTTGGGTTAAACCCTCTGGTTCAGCCTTTTATAAATATAAATAGTATGTGTGTTGTCATTGATACAAGACAAAATTAGTTTGTAGATGCTATTATTTGTGGGTTTACAGGTGCCTTTGGGACAGTCTATCCCAAATACTCTGTTTCCTTAGATAATCCATACATCTATAATTTCCTCCAAGCATATATCCAACCCGAAGGGTTTGAGATGTCTATCAATTCTCTAATTCTCCAACTTAAAACACTCACCATTTTTCAGTTTGGGAATGATAGTCTTCATCCTTTATTGGCCCATGTTCGGAATACTTCACAGCTCGTAAGTGAGGTGGAATAAGGAACCAGTAGTACAGCCACTCCCATTACCTTTGAATGGACTGGCATTACGTACCCAACTGAGCAGGAATCTTAGTATGAAAAATACTCTGCTAAAGCTCAACAGCAAGAACTACAAAAAAATAGCTAAGTTCAAACTTGTTGCCTTTATCCATATAACACAACCCTTCAAGATGAATCCTGAAATTGTGGATGCAGTCAAAAAGGTACTAGGAGAAGTCACCTAACTTCGTTCAACAATTTCAACATAACTTTTTAGAGAACACAGAGGTTAGCACCAGCAGTATATAGCCTACAACCAGCTGATAGAAAAGTTGGGTACTGAGGCCCAGAAAAATCCCATTAATATGCTTATGTTTTCTCTACTTCCAAGATAATAAACCAATAAAAATGTCAACGTAACCACAGGAGAAGAAATCTACATTCAGGAAGAAATCTTCCTTTCATACGTTTCAGACAGTATGATGATAATGGTTCGAAGAAAAGGGAATTCCTCCCTTACAACACTGTTCTTGCAGCATAGTCTTCAGGAACAAATACTTCACAACTAAACTATGCAAATCTCCAGCTTCACTTAGAAGCTAAGAATATTGATGATTTGCACAGAGATGTTCTAAAAGTGAAAGAAGCTATCTCTAAAAAGTAGTTTGTAAAAAATACTAGCACATACAGAATTTCTAGATCATCAGGTGAGTGACTTAACCAATGCCTTAGAGAAAATTGAAAAAAAAGGCTAGTCACTATTAATAGCCTTGTCCATGCAACTCCCACTTCTCAAAATATTAGAGGAGAAAGCTAAGCCTAGACCTAATTATTCGGCTATAATGGATAAACCTCAATCATGTGCACTTTAAGTACCCAACTGAGTGGGAATCTCAGTATGACAAATAATCTGCTAAATATCAGCAGAAAGAACTACAAAAAATAGATAAGGTCAAACCTATTGCCTTTAGCCACATAACATAATCCTTCAAGATGATTCCCGAGATTGTGAATGTAGCCAAAAAGGTACCAAGAGAAGTCAGCGAACTTCCTTCAACAAGTTCAACAGAACTTGTCAGAGAACACAGAGCTCAGCACCAGCAGTGTATAGCCTACAACCAATTGATAGAAAAACTGGGTACTGAGGCCCAGAAAAAGCCCAGTCATCTACTTATGTTTTCTCTACTTCCAATAGAAGAAACCAGTAAAACTTTCAAGGTAGCCACAGGAGAAGAAAGATACATTGCAGGAATAAATATTCCTTTCATACCTTTCAGACAGTATGATGATGATGGTTCGAAGAAAAGGGAATTCCTCTCTTACAACATTGTTCTTGCCGCACAGTCTTCAGGAACAAATACTTCACGAACTATTTTTTCTTCAGAGATAGTTGTTTCACTTTTAGAACATATTTGTGCAAATAGTCAATATTATTAACTTCCAAATCAAGCTGGAAATTCCCAAATTTCACACCTTCCATTCATTATTGTTGATATGCATTTTTTGGCATCTAATGCACTTTTTCAATTCAAATCTAAAAATCCAGATGTCACATATTGTAGAATATCTCCTTTTTTTCATGAGTTGTTTCTACATAAATTTCCCTTTGGTTCCATTTTTCTTTTTTGACCAAGGGTTAATTTTTTTACACTTTTAGCTATTTGGAGATTGCAAGGAACATTTTATGTTCAAATGGTCAAATATAAGACTGATGATATTTAGGCCAAGTTGAATTCACTAGTTGGAAAAGTCAATGAATTCTAAAAATTGTAGTTGAAAGCCAAATTTTCATCCCTTATTTGCAACCTATATGTCCCATTGATATACTATAAATCGCAGAGTGAAAATGCAATGAAATGGAACCTACAATCCCATTTAAATTTATTTTATCTTTAACAAATATATATTCCTTCATGCAAAGCTACCTTGAAAAGACTCCCAATTTCTTTTGTACACACTAGTGGTAAATCACAATATGGTATGTCTTAGTGAATTTTTGAGGTGATTTTGCAAGTTTTTTGAATGGTTACTTGGTGCGTTAGGCATTTCCTACAACAAAATCTCCAAAAATTTTAGATATGATGCACACGAGTGTACTGAGTGTTTTTTGGGGTTAAATGTGTTAATATATATCCGTTAGTTTATTTCTAAGGTGCATCTTTGATGATGGATTTGACAGTTCATAGGTTCACTTCGAATAGCGTTTCTGAGGTCGGAGTTACCTACCTTGGAAGTTTCCAAAAATGCAGAGGAATAATGGCTTAATTCTCATTTTTGTACAAATTCAGAGTGGGTAAATCTGCATTAAAGCAGGTTGTACGAATTACACATAGATCACATGGTGTTATGTGTTAGCCCTAAGCTTCACAACAAAAATCATAGTAAATAGTTTCTTGAAGTATCTCATATTCAATGGGTTCTTCTTCTTTTGGGTTCATGTCTGTTTTTGAAATTTTTGGTTTCTTTGTTTCATTCGTTTATTTCATCCACCCCCCAAATTGGGCATTAATGCTTTAGATGACCATACCCGTGGTATCTGTTTCACTTAAACTGATATTTTAAAAAATAGGGACTTTCTTTCAAAAGTTTCTATATGAACATATGCAATAGTGTCTTTAAATTGATGGCTTCTTTTCACAAAATTTTATCCATTGAACTAGAGTCACAATTGAAGCAGGCCTTAAGGTTCCTTCCCAAATTATTGTGAATAAATTTGATCAACTATTCTTCCCAACAATCAAGCTATATAATGACTAATGTTATCCATATTTGGGTCCACGAAGGAGCCTGCAATGCTGTGAATCCAACATCCTAATGTGTCATAAACATAAATGCACCATTTTTATAATATGGCCTTCATTTCAAAACCTCACTTGTAAATGAGAATGTAATACCAAGGTATCCCCTTACCTTTCAAATTCCACTCAGATTCAATCCAAACCCAAGTATTTGTCATGGATGACCATAATACAATACATTTTCATATCGACCTTCTCTTCTTTTAGAATGAAAACATTTATTTTCAAAACATTTCATTTAAAACTAATTCTTGGCCTATCATGGACCTTTTAGTTAACCATTTTGAATATCTTCGAGGATGGATCATGTCTTCCTTTTCCTTCTTCTTTGTGGTAGGTTTTTCAATGGACTATTTGAAATTACAATATCAGGCTCATGTAGTGTTTGCATAGCATATGAGTCTGAAGGAGTAACATTCCTATTGTTTCATGTCATTGTAAAAGTGAACTATCTCTAGAGTCCTTTATGCATACGCTTCAAGAATGTATTCTCATATTCTTTATCAGTTATCTCATCATATAGGTTATTTTAATGTCGTATAGATGTTGATAAATCAGTCGGGATCCTTTCTGATAAGAATTTTAAATAACTATAAATTTAACATAACGTGGTGTTAACAGAATCGTATTAAAAATCAGTCCTTGTCTTGAATGATGACAAAATTTGTAAAGCTTCTTAATGTGAAATTAACCATAAACAACATGCCCCTTTTGAGTGAAATGGAGGCTAGATACTTTTTCTGGCTCAATGGTGATATGTTCTAAGAGGAAATATATGATATAATGGGCTTATATATTCCACAGATCCTGATTTGAATTACTTTTTCTTGTTGAAAAATGTCTTATATTTACATAAAAACAAAAAATATTTACAAATATTAGAGGAAAATATTGAATTATATATGCAATGCACATCATATCCTTTTTCTATAAAGCTATGAAAATTGAAATAAAATCTGAATACACTATGGTTTCTAGAGATTGTGCATCTATGATCAACATGTCATCTTTGGCAAGTTGTTGATGGTGCACCTTATCTTGCTACATGGTACAAAAGTAGACAGT
Organism: Pinus albicaulis; assembly: GCA_034641835.2. NCBI lineage: Eukaryota > Viridiplantae > Streptophyta > Pinopsida > Pinales > Pinaceae > Pinus > Pinus albicaulis. Next base: position 92,891,339 of record CM076581.1, read on the forward strand.
GAACTAACATCTTTCTCAAAAACAAACTAACACTTTCTTTTCTAGAGAATGAAAAAGGCTAATATCCTCAAGCATTGCAAAACCATAGTGAAGGAAGAATATAATAGAGAGTGGAAATCGCCAAATGAATAAACATGCAAATAGGCCCTACCCTCAAGTAGATCGTAACTGTGATATTGTAAATGCTTCCAGCTGCTCTTAGAAAAGTGGCACTCCTAGAAAATTTGTTTCATCATCTATTCGTGATGATAGACAAGAAAAATGCGAAGAGCCTACTTTGGGTTGGCTGGGCCTTGGATGGGATCCCCTAATACATAAACAACAAGGGGAAAATTATTAACTTATAAGAAAGTGAATATCCATATCTTATAAGAATGTTTGATGGACGAACGTTATGGAATTTTCACACCCATCTATCCTTTAGATTAGTTGACACCCATCTCAGATTGAGAGCCATGAACAATAGAATTATATTATGCAAAATAGAATATAGTCACCCAGAGACATATTTCTAAGGAATTTGACTAAAACTCCGTCCCCAAATTACAATCCCTCGAAAAAGGCCGAGGCATCTAGTATATTCACTTTCAATATACATGTATGAAGCATGAGATTTCTCATCTGACATGCCAAATGATGTGAAAAAGTTGGAAAATTTTCTTGAAATTGGTGAATACAGTGACATCGATATTTAAATTGAGGGTCATGGTCTGGTCGTCCAAGTACACAAACTTGTTTTGAGTATCTGGAGTGCTCCTTTTTCCAAGGTTGTATTTTTTAATTTGCTTGCCTTGGATCCTATTTTCATTTTTCATTAGCATATTATAAATATGATTTTTCTCGAGTGTGTTCCTTTATGGTGGTGCCAAAATTTTGGAACATATACTCTTGATTTTAAATGTATCATCGTTTTTTAATAATATATATGTTTGCAAATAATTTCTTTTCATATCATGTTTGGATATTAAACTATACACATGTAATGTACTTGTGTCATACTTGGTAGCATAAATTTTCCCTTTTGATTCAAAGTCTATTAAATGAGAATTAGAAAGTAAGAAGTTGTTTCTTGGAAGATGTTTACGAATGGGATGAGTGAAAGAAATTCCTCGGGAGTCTGCTTGAGGGATGTTTCCCCTGAAGAATTTTTAGCTATGGTGCACTTCATGTACAGTGGGAAGTTGGATATGGATGAAAAACAAAACTGGGGTTCCTTACTGCTCCCCCTTATTGTACTAACTGATCAGTTTGGAATTCACCTACTTCAAAAAGAATGTTGTGAATGCTTATTTGAGTGTATCTTGAAGGTGTTGTACTTTCCCAACCTGTAAATTTGTTCATGTAGTAGGAGGGGTAGTTTAATTGTGTAAAAGGAGTGTTATGCTTGTTTCTTTTGAATATTGCATCTTAAAAACTTTGGCTTGGACTTTGAGGTAGTGAAAAGGTTGCAACTTACAAGCATTGAGGAGATCTTCTATAAATTTATTCATGTCGTAGGAGGGGTAATTTAATTGTGTAAAATTAGGAGTGATATGATTTTTTCTTTTGAATATTGCATCATAAATCTGGCTTGGACTTTGAGGTAGTGAAAAGGTTGCAACTTCCAAGCATTGAGGAAATATTCTATAAATTTCTTCATGTCGTAGGAGGGGCAGTTTAATTTTATAAAAGTAGGAGTGATATGATTGTTTCTTTCAAATATTGAATCATAAGAACTCTGGCTTGGACTTTGAGGTAGTGAAAAGGTTGAAACTTGCAAGTATTGAGGAAATATTCTATAGCAAAAACTTGCCACAGAGGATGAGGATTTTACAAGGCATACCTACCTTGAGCTTCGAAGGGTTACATGGTGGTTGCGCATCACGAAAAAAAAAGGAAAAAAAGAGTTTTCCTACTTAGGTAGTTATAATTTGGACTTAGAAATTGACATAAGTTGCTGTATACATATATGCAGGCTTGGTGTGCTACTCACTGGAAGCAACTTCTTCATCAGCCATTATTTTTATAACAGAAAACTGAGTCCATATTGTGGGCACTTTCGCCAACCATTCAAATGAGCTACTGCAATTTCATTTTGGATTTGAAGCTGACCTTTTGAGTTTTTTTCTTTGCAGGATTTAGTAGGTCCAATCCTACAGGTGGTCACCTCAATGCCTGCATGCAGGCCACTGGAAGAATCATGTGAAGAAATGTTTTCTAAGCATTTTGATTACTGCACTACTACCAGTGTAGAATTCAAAATATTAGAAAGGGGCTCATTTATGAAAATACGTTAGGTAGGCTATTATTTCGCACTTTTGGAAATGTCCTAGAGTGTTCTGGTATTGCAGGATAGTATTTCTAACAATGCCTCTTTGCATGCTCAATAACCACCCTAATTTTGTAGAATGCATACATGAATACAGCAAGGGTGACTTGTTCGCCTTTGACAATCTGGAATGGTGAGAGATGGATAAATGTAGTAAAAATTTTGAGTTGTTATTATTATGACTTTTGCAGCACCCCTATTTGGTAGTGACCTCTGAGGAAAGATTTATGGATGCTATTATGACTTAGGGAACACAAGGAGATGGCTTTCATTTTTGGGAAGCAGTAAATCAACAGCTAGAGGAATCCAATCCCGAGATATTATTTATAGAAAGAATAGAATCTCTAATTGAATTTCTTGCTCCTGTTAGTTTTCCTCTAATGCCACTTTGTTTACTTGAAAAGGTATTCCATATAAGCCGTTTATGTTCGTGAAAATTAATTTCGAACATTTCTTTCTTTACTAATCCTGATACTAACATATATGTGATTATATGGAACTAGTAGGATGTACCCGCACTTGACACTTTTCAACTGTGCTGTAGCATGAGCAGAGTAACCTAAGCAAGAAAATTCACTAATCCTCATACAAACATATATGTGATTATATGGAACTAGTAGCATGTACTAGAACTTGCCACTTTTCAATTGTGCTGCAGCATGACCAAAGTAACCTAAGCAAGAAAATTCCAGTCTTTCGACAGCTGGTTAGTGAGAACATATTATTTATGTAGCTTGCCCTTTGCTATAAATTTTTGTAATCTTTCTTCATGAAATGAAAAATAGGAAGTGATGGCTAGTTTTCCATGTAAACAGGTAATGGAGGTGCTTCAATATCTCGGGACGGATGCAAGCAATGCAGAAAATGAACAGAAGGGTATACAGTTATGCAAGCATTTTCATACTAAACTTAGCTGACACGCACTGTCCAACACCTTGATTTTTTCTCGCTATTACAAGTAAAAGTTTTATTATATGATATATTTCTCGTTTATTGAAAATGTTGCAGTGGAGATACTGATGCCGAAGTCTGAGTCATATCGACCAGATATTAAATGGATCAACTTAAGCTTCCTATCAAAAGAGAATGGCAGCCTTGTTTTCATGAGCAACAGGCAACAATCTTTTATACATTTTTCACTTCTAATTTTTTCTAAAATCTGACAATACCTATTTTTAGTTAGTTGTCAAGAAATATTGGAGCTATTACTTATTGTTATTTGTCGAAAGTCTTACTTACGGTATTAATTAGTATTATCTGTTTCTGGCTATGTTGTCTTAATTCATGCAGGTGGCTAGATGGACTCAAGACTAAGAAGGTCTAAAATTTGAAGCTGGTTGTAGATCATACATGTTGATCAATGCCTACTAGCAAGCTGGTGTAGCTCTTTGGGTGGTGGTTGTATTGCTTGTGTTGATTATAGATAATTTTATTTGTATGGCTAGATTAATTTGTTTGTAGATTATTGTTTATTATTAGCACTTTGTGCAAGTCAAGCTACAAGGGTGTCACAGTGAGCCAACTCCATTGAGTTATTTTTTTATTAAGTTAAAAAGCTAACTCTATTGAGTTATTTGTTTATTAAGTTAAAAATAGGGGCTTGCATGATTATATATTTTACAAGGATTATGCCATTATGTGTTGAATTTTTTTTAAAAATCAATGCCTATTATACAATTTCAAGGATTGCCATAACTCCTCACATAATTCTTTAAAAGGTGCTAGCTCAATGGAAGAGAACCTACCATGCAGGAGGTTGGTGGCTCGATTCCATTGTACTCTAGCATGAATTACTCAATGATATTGTAGATTTTTGTAATTAAATAATTTTATATTGATTTATTTTAATGGTGAGATATTTTTCTGGATTCATTGTTTTATATTGTCTCTGATAGGATTAATGACATTGTCTCCATAAAGACAATATGTCTTTAATTCCAACTATTGTCCTTGGAGAGACAAATGAAATTGTCTCATAAGAGACAATAAATGAAACTGTCTCTAGAGAGACAAAAATGAAACTGTCTCTAGAGAGACAAAAATGAAATTGTCTCTTGGAGAGACAAAAATGCTTGTGTTATATATTGTCTTTATAGAGACAATATTTTAAGACAATTTAATTTTAAGACGATTTAATTTGAGGCACCTTCTTAAAGAAAATATTTAAGACAATACATAAGTTTTCTTTTGTCTCAAATTAAGACAATTTACCCAAAAAATTGTCTTAAATATTGTCCTAAAACCCCCCTTTATGTTGTAGTGTATTGATTATCAATGTAAAATCCTGAAATAATTAGCGCAATGATTGTATGGTGGAAGCCACCACATACATAGCACAAGTGTAAATGATATCAAATTTCTGATATTATTTTTTTATTTTTATTTTTTATCCTATGTGTTTAAAACAAAGTATTGGACGATTATTCAATCTTCAATAGAATAGGATATTCTACTAAGAGATACAATGAATCTCAAATAGATAAATACAATACTCTAAAGAAAAGACCTATATTGAATACACCATGGAAAAGATACGATTAGGAATGGACCATGGTTTAGAAATGAGTAATTATCCTCTTGTCCACATCGCTTAAATTATGGTGTTGCAGCTTCATTGGGAAATAATTAGTAAGTCCAAATCAACATAAATTGATCAATAGATCATTATTATCATATAGGCTATGTCATTAACATAGAATTATACCAAATTATGGAATTTTCATATTTTTTTTGCACATTGATTTATAGGTTAATGTTTTGTATTTCCATTTTCATGGAGTTTTAATATATTTATATTAAGATTTTTAATATCGATTTTAAAGTTTAATATTAATTTTATAGTTTAGTATACTAATATCACAATTTATAATCTTAGGGTTCCTAACCTTAATTTTAGAGTATGTATATTAATCTTAAAGTTTTTTAATAATCTTAAAGTTTAATATATTAATCTGAGGGCTATATATTAATATTATGGTTTTTAATTTAAGGGACTTTAATATTAATATAAGGGTTCAATATATTAATATTAAGGTTTTATAATATTAAAATTTAAAAGATTAATGCTAGAGTTTAATATATTAAATTTAGGATATATAATTTTATGGCTTAGTATATTAATCTTAGAGTTTTATGTATTAATCTTTAGTTTACTAATTCTAGGTTTTAATAATAATGTCACGGTTTATAACATTAGTATGAGTAATATTAGAATCTATAATCTTATGGTTTCTAATATTAATCTTAAGGGTTTTAATATTAATTTTGAGATTTCTAATCTTAATATTTCTAATATTAATCCTAGGGTTTAATGTATTAATCTTAGGACTTATAATAATAATCTTAGGGTTATAATATTAATCTTAAGGTTTATAATAATAATCCTATGGATTATAATCATAGGGTGTATAATATTAATATTAAGTTTATAATATTAATATTAGGATTTATAATATTAATCCTAGGGTTTATAGTCACAGGATTTATAATATTAATCTTAGGGCTTAATATTAATGTTAGAGTTTATGATAATATCATTTATAATATGAATCTTACAGTTTGTAATATTAACCTTAGAGTTTATAATATTGGTTTTAAGATGTGATATGAATATTGACATTTGTAATATTAAGGCCACTGTTTATATATTTAAAAAAAATAAAAATTATTTTATATTAATTCAACTAGAATACACCTAATATACATGCTAATAGCTTTACATTGAGCTTCATCGTTCCAAAATTTCACAGAATAAATCTTGTTTCTATCCCACTAGTTACTAACTAAACTCCTAACATCATTTATTTATTTTATAGAGTCTCGAGAAGAATCCTTGATTGTACACTACATATTCTCCGATCGTAAGAAAACACTAAAATACAAACCACTACCATCTTTCCCAGTTTTAGAACGTTCTTCTTGTGTTCTTCTTGTCATGGTTGAGTATTCTGCATTTTTTGAGGAGCGTCCTCATCCATGGTTTTCTTCAACAATTCTTCTTGTTCGTTCCCTGAACGCACTCCTTGGGCTATTCATAATCCCGAAGCACTCCTTCAGAATTCCTAGTGTTGTAATTTCCACAGTTAATTCTATATTACCCATTTTGAAAGTCAAACTATCCACCGTCATCTGCAAATTATCAACATCAACGTGCAACGTCTTTAGCTGTTGGCTAACCAAGGCGGAGTGAGAGCTTCCAAATATGACAGACACATTGGAAGTTGTGCCTTCGGGTCTTCACTGGGTTCCGTCCGTACCATGTCAATGAATTTTCCATGACCATCAACCGCCATGTATAACCAAACTCTCTTAAGCCGCTTTTACCTCCAATATCATGTTGGAATTCAATTCAATCATCTTGTTTTTGTGATTTATTTACAATATTTACCATCATTAAGTCTCCTCTACTGTTCTCGAGCTCAATCAAATTTACGTAAACTTTTATTACAATCTGTGTGCGAGCTTGCTCGACCATAGCACTATATTAATAAGATCAAGGAAATCATGAGGAAGCATGGAGTCTCCCTCCTTGAAGGCACATCTAGAGAGACCTATGACACCAAAGAGAGAGGATGCATGCTGTAAAATTTGAGCTTTCAAGAGATTATACCTCATGCAAACAATTCATGTTACGACAAGCCTTAATTTTATTTTAATCAAACTCGAAAGCTAAAACGATCTCGATATTAAATCCCAATAAAAATTGAGTTTTTTATTCATGGTAGATTTACTATGTTTGTAACACCATGATCCATGATAAACACTCCTTGTTTTAAGGTTGTGCCTTGATTAGCCAGCGAATCCCACTACTTGATTGTGTTTCCTTTTTATGTGATAGAACTCAACTCTTTCAAATTTTTGAATTTTTATCTTGATTCTAAGAATCATTAGAGGAAGATCATTTTTTGATATCTCTATAGTTTTGATGATTTTTTGTATTACAATCAAGGAATCTCCATAGATTTCCAAATGATAAATCTTCTTTGTAATCGTAACCTCTAGGCCTTGTGAAAGAGAAAGGAGCTATGCTTGATTATTAGTTGTTTTTCATAAATCCCAAGAAAATTGTGTCTCTTTTTCTTCCTTAAGGTGAAATATTACCCCTCCCACTCATGCCTCCCTTATTAGAGTTTATAATATTAATGTTACGGTTTACAAAATTAGAGTTTATAATATTAATCTTATGGTTCATAATATTGGGTTTTATAATGTGAGGGTTTATAATATTTGGTTTAATATTATTGTTTAATATTATGACATTTGAATGGTACATAAATCTATCTTACATTGCATTGTGAAAAGCATTATCTCAATGGAACAATCAATCTCACAATGATTGTCGCAGTTTTACATTACATTGCAATTTATTAAATGTCGCACTGCGACATTACAAAATTGGAGATTAATATTAAGGTTTATAATATTGGTTTTATAGTATTATTTTTCAATATTAGGTTTATAATTTTAGTGTTTCATATTAGGATTTATAATATTAATCCCGAGGTTCTTAATATTAATACTAGGGTTTAAATACCTAGGGTTTATAATATTAATCATTAGGTTTATAATCTCACGGGTTATAATACTAATCTTAGTATTTATAATCCTAGGGTCTATTAATATTAGGGTTTAACATTAATATTATGGTTTATAATATTAATCTTAGGGTTTATAGTATTAATCCTACAAATTATAATGTCAATCACATGATTTATAATCCTAAGGTTTATAATATTAACCCTTGATTGACAATTGTAGGTTTTATAATATTGATGTCATTGTTTGTAATCTTAATATTATAAACCTATGGTTTATAATATTAATCCCACAGTTTTTAATATTCATCTTAGGGTTTCTAATATTAGTCTTAGGGTTTGTAGTGTTTGAATTGATTATATTAACATTATAGTTTATAATATTAATATTAGGGTTTATAATAATAATATTAGAGTTTATAATATTCAATTTTATAATTTTAGGGTATATAATATTTGATTTAATATGGTGATGTTCGAATGGTACAAAAAATTATCCAACACCGCATTCTAATAAACATTGTCTCAATGTGACAATAAATCTCACAATGATTGTGCAATTTAATATTACATTGCAATTTATTCAACATCGTATTACGACATTACAAAATTTGGGGTTAATATTAGGATTTATAGTCATAGGTTTTATGGTATTATTCCTAGGGTTTAATAATAATATTAGGGTTTTAAATATTGAGTTTAATATTATTTCTTGAGTTTATAATATTAATCTTAGGGTTTATAATCATAGATTTTATAATATTAATCCTAGGGTTTGTAATATTACTTTTAGACTTTATAATATTAATTTTAAGATTTATTACTAATCTTATATATGATAATTATAATATAATAAAATTAAATATTATAATTATTATTTTAATTATAATATAGTAATACTAAATATTAAAGGTTTATATTATTATTATATTAAGATTATAGAGCCTAATATGTATAATAATATATTAGGGTTTATTATCCTAATGTTTATAATATTAACCTTAAGATTTAATAACACCATACAATTAATTTTATTATAATATTCTAATACAATAATAATTATTATAAATTATTATTTTCTTATATTATAATATAATTATACTAATGATAGAAATATAATAATACTAATGGTATATAATATAATAATAATTAGGTTATATAATAATACTCATAACACACAAAATAATAATAATGATTCTATTATAATTATATATTAATAAATATTAAAATTAATATTAGTAGTTCCGAGATGGGGCTGAGAATCCTGGAACATGTGGCTTCTTGTGGTTGATGTCAGTAATCATACAGAAAGTGGATGGAGGACCAGCCTCCTAGTCCTCTCAATTCATTAGGCACAGATGGAAATGTAATGATGATCGTGTGAAACATCCTAAGTCCTCGTCAAGTGTGGGAGGCGAACCGCCAAGGCATTAGATGGGGTATTGCAAAGGCATTTTTTTTGGAGTGCTAATTCAGTTTCATGCTTCTGGTCGGTTCTTCGCGCAAAAGAGAAGTAAGTGGAGCCAGGTCTTTTAAGGGTAGCAACCTTTGCGGAGTTACCTCTCTGAGTTTGAGCTCTTCACTCTTGTCGTGGGTCTTCCGAAGAGGGGTCCCCTGAGATTTTTTATACTTGCAGGGTATGGATTAAGGTGACGTGAAATATTTGGTATTTATTGCTCATTTGGGAATGAGAAGGTGCAGGGTTTAGGTTCCCTGGTGGGTGTTGTTGGTGTTATAGCTGGTGTGACTTTTGGAGGTAGAGGAATCTTTATGCTGGACGCTCCCTCACTCACGGTTGGTTAGTGAATTTCATTGTTTGGAGTTGCAGAGTGTGGTGTTTGGTTTGTAGTGGGGCAAGGGGAATTGCTTCCCTTAAATTTACAGTGTTTTTTGGCTGGTGTGATCTATGAGAAGATCCTTGGTGCACTTTAGGAAGGGCAAGGATTATCTGGACCATTCTAAGCCTGAATTTCTATAATCTCGGTGCTCTCTCAAGACTTTTCCTTGGTGGGAATGTCTGGTGGAGTACAGGAGGTTTGGTTGAAGAAAGGTGTTTTCTTTGTAGAGCCAGAGGCTGTTCACAATCCATATCAGGTGCTTGACAGTCTCAAATCCAAGTGGGGAGGCCAAGGTGGTTAGTGGTTTAGCTCACCTGGACAGGGGTCAGCCACTCCACAATTCATGAATTTGGCAATGTTTGTGGTATTGTAGTTTCTTCCAAAATGAGGCCATCCTCATGGCATGGGAAGTTATCCCTCCTTGCTAAGCCTAGCTTAGTGGGACGAGGTGATCCGGTAATGAACACCCCATTTTCGAATTCCGGACAAAAGGTCGTTAGGATGCGTTGGGACAGAATGGTTGTGAGTTGTTCCCGGCAGACATGAGTTGGTGTGTGAGGAGGACATAGCAGTGCCGAGAAGATGACAAGAGATTGTAGGTAGTCTCCACAGCCGCAAAGGCGATAATATGACGAGCGATTGCGGGCGATCTCCGCAGCCGTAGATGCGAGGTGGAGTGCGACATGGGGGGAAGGTGAGTCGTGGGTCTAGTAAGCACCCGAAAACTAGTCCATGGGAAATGAAACACTATTTTCTGGAGAATTGCTACGTGTTAATTCAATCAATACTGGAACAAATGGAAATTGCTCAGAGTATCAGAAGGGAGAAACATGTAGAGCTAGTTGCCACCTTGGATAGGATGCATTACTTTTAGTGCTAGGTTCAATAACAAGTGGTGATGGTCTAGCGTGGCGAAAACGTGCCTTTAGAAAAGGTAGAAAAGTTGGAGTCGTGGACGGCTCACTTCGAAAGACATGTTCAATGTGTCTTCAGTCCACCGCCTCCTCCAGGAACAACCCCGGATAACCCAACTTCCATCACATCTGATCAATAGCAAGATCAAAGCTATCCTCTTGGTATTACTTGTCTTTTGGAGTCTCTAGCCCTCTTCGGCATTGAGTGAAAATGTGAAGTTGGGTTACACTTTCTGCCCTTTTTTGAGAAAAAAAAATCATTTTTTCAGTTCTTCAACTTTCTGCAAGCTAAAGCAATTTTTCTGTTTAGAATTTCATTTTGCGATAAAAATAAAAGTTGTTAGAAATTTTGTTGGCTTTCTATTTCTTATTTTTCTGAATTTTTTAATACACATTTGTTATGTCAACTTCGCATTTCTTTGAGTTTGTGTTTTTTAACAATCAACGGATTCATAAGAAGTCATGTTAATACGCAATGTTTTATTCTTTGAAAATCTATGTTTTTGAGAAACAAAATGTGTTACAACAATCTAGACAGTGACTACTTCGATTTTGTCATATTTACAAAGCCAATGGATGCATATCATAATTACTAGAATTTTTGAACTGGTCCAATATAAAAAACTGCATATTTTGAATATGTTTCACGACGCAAGAAATTTCTTAACATATAAGTTATAAACTAAAAATATAAAAGCAACCCATTAGAGACAATGGACCAATGTAATGTATGATAATTTTTTCAATTTTTTTTAAAATGTATTTTGGAAGATATAGAATTTTGATTTCACTAAATCACAATGACCTTCAGAAATTGTTTGCATCCTTTTTATTACAAAATAAATTAAAATTAGTAAATATTTATGAAATTCCATGAAAGTTATATTTCCTGAAAGTAGATTCAATTCTGAAAATGCTCATCTCGGTTCTGACACTTAATTGAGAAATTTTCATGGAGTTTAGTCAGTCCAAAGCTACAGAAACGTATTCAGGGCTTGGCTCTGCATAACTGGTGACGCGTTAGCTCGGCCGAACTCTTAAACAAAGCTCGGCCAAACTATTTTTTGCACTGACAGCATGTTAAATCAAAAGAGAAAGTAGTTTAGCCGAACTATTTATTAAAATTTTGGCTGAAAAGTACCGCTGAGCCCCTCCAAAAAAACATTTTGTGGCAATATAAATTTCCGCGAAACCATTCATTAGTTTTTCATATTTTCATACTTTTGGTCTGATTGTACAAAAGTATTGATCTGATTTTGCAAAGAATTGTTTTGGGTTTAAGGACTTTTCTTGGAAGTACATTGAAAGGACTTTTCTTTGAGACACATTATTTTCGTACATTTGATCTAATTTTGCAAGGAATTTTTTTGGGTTTAAAGAATTTTCTTGGAGGTACATTCAAAAGACATTTCTTGGAGGTATGTGATACAGTTTTTTGGGCTTCTTCTTTTATAAAGTATGGATTTGGGATTAATTTCAAAAGGACATTTTTTTGTTTTGGGTTGAAGTAAATCTTTTATAATGATTTTTTAAAATCAATTTTTGTGTAACTTTTTAAATGAAATTTTTTTGTAGGACTTGGAAAGAAATATTTTGAACTTCATTTCATTTTTATAAGAAATTTTTTATTCAATTCTTTAAATTAATTGTTTTGGATTGGAGTATGTTTTTTCTATAAAAATTTTAAAATCAGTTTTTTTAAAATTAAATCTTTGTGATGTTTTTTTTAATTGAGATTTTGTCTAAATTTTTGAAGGAAATTTTTTGAACTTCATACTCTATTACCATGGGAAATCAAAGAAATTGTACGAGAAAATATGACCGGAAAAGAGACCCTAAGGAACATAGAGAAGAGATGAGACAATCTCGCAAAAAAAAGATAGAAGCACTCTCAAATATTGAAGGGGAAAATCACCCTCAACTAGAAGTTGAAACATGCATGTAAATGTAAATATTGTGATTTTGATATATTTAAAATTTTCCTAGTGTAAAATGTGAAGCTTAATTTTTATTTTATGAACTAATTTGAAAAATATTTTGCAATGTAAACAAATAGAGATATTCCTCAAAACATTGATGATTAGATACAAAATTTTGAAAGAGAAAGTGAAAGAGATATTGAACCAATGATTGAAGATGGTGAAAATGGTGAAAGAAATTCAAGTGAAGAAATTGAATCACAAGGTATATATATATGTTGAACACATGCACATATTATTGAAATTATACATATATTTAGTTATTTAGTTATTTATTGAATATGTAAACTTATTATGTACTATTCATTTGAATATGTAAAGATCAAATCAATGTCGATGACGAGATGTTATGATGCAGGGGCATTAGGCACAATCAAATACCTTATATCTAAGTAGACATAGGGGGTCTTATAGTTTTAAATCCTCATGTAATTATTAAGTATTTTGAATAAACTTTGTAAGAAATTGTAATTGTCCTCAAGTCATTTGAGAATATGAGAGAATTAATTAAGTTAGGAATATGAAGAGACAGCTAGGGGTTATGAGAAAATTTAGGATCAGTTTCAGCTGTTCGAGGTTTTGAGTCTAAATTTAGGATTTAGGAAGTCTGAGAGTCCTTGTCAAGCTGTAAGGGACTTGAATCGATTCAGTTCACCATTCTTTATAATTGTAAGTGTCAAAGATAGCGTAGGGGATGATCCCTGCTGAGAGATAGATAATTGTACAGAGATGGGCCAATGATTGAAGATCAAGCCAAACAGAAAGTTTCTGTAAGTAATTGATTGTGTGAATGAAAGAACTTATTTTGGAATTATGTGCATTTTGTTTGATTGATTATCTATGGTAAAACCCTGTGTATTGGTTGATCACTACTGTGCGAACATACTTGGTTCCAATCAGTATATGCCAAGCTCTGAAATAGAATCTATAGGTTGGGGTTTTAATTGAGCTGTGTGGGCAAGTTGTGGGACTCCGCGTTATTGGCTGAATTAGTAATTTCTGGGTGAGAATGGTTTGAGTCTCTGTGAGTAACTATGCGAGAGAATATGTAATTGAGTTTTAATGTAATCTGTGTATTACTAAAGGACATCGACATTCATGTTGATGATGTAATTGTGAAGTTGGATGTGCGCAACTTCACAGATCAAATTCTGTGTAGTTCGCCCTATCAAGGGTTGATTTCCAACCACGGCATGAGTCAATTCCTTTGAAGAGATGTGGTTTTTAATTGGACATAAATCTAGTAAAATAAATACAAGGAGATGTTATACTGTATGCAGGCAGGAATTTGGTGAATGATAGTTCATATTCGGAGGCCGTATGGAACCCGTGAAGGCATGAACTGAAGGAAAAACACATTTAAGAACTGGAGCAACCTCACAACTGAATATTTCGTGGTTCGTTGAGTTAAAGGAGGATCGGAACTATGAAAAGGAAGAAACCTCGAATGAATAGTGATGGTGGTTTTGAGGATTAAAATAGGCAGTACCGCTTGGCTTTCTAACTGGTAAGTGGATTTACCTTTTTGGACACGATGTTGGTCTTCGATGGACACATGGTTTAGAGTGGTATTCAGAAACCACTTATATCGCATAAAATCTGAGGAATATCATCTACGCTATTCAGTTGTGCGATAATCATTGGATATGGGTAATGTTGAGGTTCGGAGCGTGAGAAAATGGGGACCCTCCGATCCGTTCCACACTTAATGCCAAGTAATATGCTGTGGGGCCAATCGCTATTTTCTGTTGGCGTTGGCATTTTGCGTGGGGATCGCATATAATTTTCTTGACATCGTTGGTTTATATCAAATTGCGATGGTATTAATCAACCACATTCGACCCTTGAAATGAAATGTACATATAGTTCCAAACACCAAGATAGCCCTTGGAGGTAAATGATAAAGTCTGGGTCAAAAAAAATAGAATTGAAGGTTTGTATTATGGGGTGTAACATCCATCTCATATGGTGGACCATTATGGATCCAAGTATGGAGTTTGATTAATGATTCAAGCCATGAAGTAAGAGTTGAAGTGAAAACTTTGAAATTGGTTTCGAAGGTTGTGAAGTCGAAAAGATCCATATAGTGGGTTTATAAAAAGGCTTTCATTTGAAGGTGATAAGAGAAGAAGCTTCCGCTTAGAAGAGAGGAGATATGGGTTGCAGTTTATAACCATGTATCAAAACAAGGTAGTCTTCTTGAATATTAATAGGATAATGCAAAGGTTAGTGAAATTGCCAGGTTTGAAAAATGTGTTGAGTGGAAACGGGAGATGGAATTATATATGCATAAAGAGTTGTTAATGTGTGTAAGTAAAGATCCAAGCTCCCGCATAGTGGCGGAAATTTCCAGATTTAAAATTAATTGGGCATGACCTTGGAGTGTAGTATTTGTATATGAGAGAGAAAGGAAAATCGAGGTTAGCCCGGACATGATTTTGGCATCAGAGCATAAGGAATAGCTCTGGTTGAAAGTTCAATTTTTTGTATTAGTTGCATGTGTGATAAAAGATATCAGACTTTGAAACTGATAGAAGATTGCAAGCATACAAAATTACAGTGAACAGAGATGAAGTGTCTGTGATTAGAGAGGAGGAAAGATCAGATTCTGAAATCTAATAGGCAAAGATACATAGGGTTGCAGTGAACAGAGACTTGCAAAAAGGAGTGGAAGACAAGATCATGCAGAGATCTTGCAGGTAAATAATTTTAAATCTGATTTGAGATTTATGATTGCAGGATGGTGGTTGCAGAAAAGTGAAGAAAGTGAGCCTGATATTCAGCTAGAGGCTAGATAGAGAGGACAATTGCAGTTTTCTCAAGAAAAAGTGAGTTGAGGAGCAATATTTGACTCAGGTTAAAATAATTGTTTGCATAATTCAGAGTGCAGAAAATTGAAGAAATCTCAGCAAAGGCATATCATAACTTTGAGAGCAGTGATAGAAGAGTCCAACAGAGGATTCTTAGTGGATAAGAAGCATGGAAGAACCTGGAGAATTACCAACAGAGGTTGGATGAGAAGAGGACAAGTGTGTTCTTGAAAAGTCACAGAGTGAAGCCTATAGAGAGCAGAAGGGAGTGCTCATAAGGTTCCAGTAGACAGGGGACCAGCAGTTGCCAAAATCCGGATCTAGAGGAAGGTATTGGTGAGGTAAGTTGCAGCAAGAGAGCTTGCTGTTGTAGAGGCTTAGTGCAGCTTGTGAGTGAAGAAATCCTGGAGGAGAAAATGGCTACTGATAGTCACAGCAGAGATTGTAGAGGTTCTGAGAGAGGCCATAGCTGAAGAGTGAGGGAAGATGCCAAAGAAAATGGCAGGAGGAAGAAACTCACTAATGAGGAGCATTGGAAAGAGATAGCTGAGATCAGTAAACAACTTTATGAAATAGAGAGGATGATATAGGAGAACCAGAGAGTTGGTTGGCTCATGAGGAAGAAAGTGAATGGCAACCATTACAGCTAAAGTTGAGGCAAAAGGAGAATTCCTTATTGAGAGAAGAACTCAGAGAAGCTGAGCTGAAAGAAGAATTTTTTGGTTGTGAAATAGAACAGAACATTGGTGAAGAATGGAGGACTGCAAGAGATCTTGTGAACCATGGTGAAGACTTGAGGCAGCAAGAAGCTTGTCTTGCTAAAAAGGAAGTCATTGGGAATTTCCTGAGTTATTGGACAAGTCCAGATCAGCTAGATGATGTAAAGACTTGTATTTGTGAATCTGACACTTGTGAGGTGATTGCAGATTCTCCAAAGAAGGAGGAGCTCAAGGTTCTTGAGTCAAAGATGGAATTTTAAGATTCCATGCGCAAATTCGTTCAAAGAGAAGTGCTTGAGGCAGCAACCAAGGCTGAAAGGTCTTGTGATTTGGAAACTAAAAATTTGTGTATGTTTGCAGGTACAACATTGGAAGATGAAAAAGCTTTAGAGTTTGTTGATGAGCAAGAGACATTGAATCTGAAATCTGTTCAGATCAATGCTGAGATAGGGAGATCTCAGGGAGAGATGAAGAAAGAAGAGTCAGATGAATATATTCAACATAATGTTGTGGATGAGAGAGAAGGACCAGCAGATGATTGGTTAAGAACAAGAACAGGCATAAAAGGTTGTGTGAGGTTCCCGAAATCTACTCCTATTGAAGTAGTTGAATTGTATAGGAGGTTGGATTTTCAAAGAAGAAAATTGGAGAAACAGAGGACCTTTTCACAAGATGATTTGTTGAGGGAGCAAGACAGGAAGGTCTTCATGAATAGAGTTCATGGAGCATAATATGGAAGGAAACTGGGACTATCTAACAGTCTCATGAAGGATTCAGATCAGCATGCTGGGGTGCTGATAGAAGATTTAGAAGGAAGTTCAGAACATCACACTGATGTGTTGTCAAAGGAGAAGAAGGTATTGAGACCTTGGAATTTTAATGATGATGGTCCATGTATTGATCATGCTGGGAAAGAAGAACAGCAATTGAAATCTGACAGAGGATTGAATGAAAGAGGGACTATGTTGGCTGGAAACATAGTGAAGGATCATCATTTGAATATGGTGATTGGAGCAGTGGAGATAACTCTTGTAGCTGAGGAGGAGGATAATGAAGAATTTCTGAGTCTTTATAGAGAATTAGAACAACTAAAGGAAGAATTGGTGACTGGGTCATCAATTGAGACCATTGGGTCTCATGGTTTTAAAATTGACAATTTGTTTATGTGTACAGGTGATGTAGAAGACAATTCATCCTTTGGAATTGTCTTGGGAAAAGAAAAATTGTTGCTTAAGGAAGATGAGACAGCCATGCCTCATATGCAAGAATTTGTCACTGCTTATGACAGAGAAGAATTTGCTAGTCTGATGGGCTATGAACAGACTGGAGGGTAGATTTTAAAAGTTGCTAAAGTGAGGAAGAATCAGCATTCCATGTTGACAGAAGATGAGAAAGCAAAGCTTAAAGAACTTGATTGGATTGCGAGAATCCATAAAGAAGATGAAAGGAAATTACTGAATATTTCCCATGAAGAAGAGAAAGATGCTAGAATTAATTTACAGCATATGAAGGATGAGAAACAAGTGTAGAAGAGATGGCTGAATTGTCTGTCGGGAGAAATTATGCAAGAGGAAGAGATTGCAGACACTAGAATAAGATTGCCTGGAGTTGTGAAGGAAAGAGAAGCAGATACTAGTTTGTAGAGTCTAATTAGGCTTACTAGTATGCATAGAAAATTAAATGAGTATGTTACTATAGGTGGAGGATTAAATGGTGATTTGTTTTCTAAGAGTGAATTTACAGATGACAAACAAAAGAAAAGTGTTGCAGAGGGACATGAAGTTTGGGAGGAAGCAACACCCATGGTGGCGGATAACGCAACATGGAGGGTGACATCTGTAGGAGTATCAAACATGTTAGTAACATGTGAGACAGCAAGAGCAGAAGTATTGACATTAGTAGAAATTGATAGCAGCAGCAGTAGGCACAGGAATTTTCATCTAGAAGATAAGGTGAACATGGAGATTAAAAAAATTAGAAGACTAACAATGAATGTGTCTCAGAAGCAGCAGACAGCAGCAAAAAAGAAGGAGAGCTTCATGAAAGGAAAGACAAGGAAATATTGTGAAGATATAACTAAAGGTGATTTACAAAACAAAGTATGGAAACCTGGAAAAGACCAGTTGAAGGATGATGCAACTATTATACAGCAGCAAAACAGAATATGGGACCCAGGAGGCCGAAATTTAAGACACATGATCAGGAGATCATGAACAAATTGAACCTTGGGAGTCCGATGCAAGGGCATTAGGCACAATCAAATACCTTATATGTAATTAGACATAGGGGGTCTTATACTTTTAAATCCTCATGTAATTATTAAGTATTTTGAATAAAATTTGTAAGGAAATGCAATTTTCCTCAAGTAATTTGAGAATATGAGAGAATTAATTAAGTAAGAAATATGAATAGACAGCTAGGGGTTATGAGAAAATTTAGGATGAGTTTTAGTTGTTCGAGTGTTTGAGTCTAAATTTAGGATTTAGGAAGTCTGAGAGTCGTTGTTGAGCTATAAGGGACCTGAATCGATTCAAGTCACCATTCTGTATAATTGTAAGTGTGAAAGATAGCATAGGGGATGATCCCTACTCAGAGATAGATAATTGTACAGAGACGGGCCAACGATTGGATATCAATCCAAATAGAAAGTTTCTGTAAGTAATTCATTGTGTGAATGAAAGAACTTATTTTGGAATTATGTGTGCTTAGTTTGATTGATTATCTATGGTAAAATCCTATGTATTGGTTGATCATTTCTGTGCGAACATACTTGGTTCCAATCATTATATGAAAATCTATGAAATAGACTCTGCAGGGTGGGGTTTTAATTGAGTTGTGTGGGCGAGTTGTGAGGCTCCGCATTATTGGCTGAATTAGTAATTTCTAGGTGAGAATGATTTGAGTCTCTGTGAGTAACTATGTGAGAGACTCTGTAATTGATTTTTAATGTACTCTGTGTATTACTAAAAGACATCGAGATTCATGTTGATGCTATAATTGTGAAGTTGGATGTGCATAACCTCACAGATTGAATTATGTGTAGTTTTCCCTATCAAGGGTTGATTTCCGACCACGACATGAGTCAATTCCTTTGAAGAGATGTGGCTTTGAATTGGACATAAATCTAGTAAAATCAATACAAGGAGATGTTATAATGTATGTAGGCAGGAATTTGGTGAATGATAGTTCATATCCAAAGGCCATATGGAACCCATGAACACATGAATGAAAGGAGAAATGCATTTAAGAACTTGAGCGACCTCCCAACTGAAGATTTCATGGTTTGTTGAATTAAAGGATGAGCGGAACTATGAAAAGGATGGAACCTCGAATGAATAGTGACGGTGGTTTTGAGGATTAAAATAGGAAGTATCGTGTGTCTGTCTAACTAGTAAGTGGATTTACCTTTTCAGACGCAATGTTGGTCTTCGGTGGACACGTGGTTTAGAGCGGTCTTCAGAAACCACTTATATCTCGTAAAATCTGAGGATTATCATTTTCGCTATTCAGTTCCACGATGATCGTTGGATATGGGTAATGTTGAGGTTCGGAGCATGAGAAAATTGGGACCCTCCGATCCATTCAACACTTAATTCCAAGTAATATGTTGTGGGGCCAATCGCTATTTTCTATTGGCGTTGGTATTTTGTGTAGGGATCACATATAACATTATTGAAGTCGTTGGTTTATATCAAATTGCATTGGTATTAATCAACCAAAGTCTACCCTTGAAACAAAATGTACAGATAGTTCCAAACACCAAGATAGGCCTCGGAGGTAAATCATAAAGTCTGGGTTAAAAAAAATAGAATCAAAGGTTTGTATTATGGGATGTAACATCCATCTCATATGGTGGACCATTATGGGTGCAAGTATGGAGTTCGATTAATGATTCAAGCCATGAAGTAAGATTCGAAGCGAAAAATTTGAAATTGGTTTCAAAGATTGTGAAGTCGAACAAATGCATATAGTGGATTTATAAAAAGGCTTTCATTTGAAGGTGATAAGAGAAGAAGCTTCCACGTAGAAGAGAGGAGATCTGGTTTGCGGTTTATAACCATGTATGAAAGCAAGGTAGTCTTCTTGAATATTAGTAGGTGTTATGCCATGAATACGACCACTTTTTAACACTTATTTCATCCATTTTCACTCTTCTTTATCATATCATTTATTATAATTTATCATATAAATCCATTTTATAATGATTTATGCTCTTATGGATGAATATTATTTCTTCTCCTTTATTTTTAATAAATTGATGATTATTATGCATAATTTTATCAATGATGGTTTATTAATATATTTTGTAATATCATTCACCATTTTAGCCTCTAAGATATTTTCCAGATTGAAGATTTGATCTCCAAATCATCATCAAATATTCCAACTCAGAAATTCGTTGGAATAAGAAGTGATAGTTTTGCGGTTGATATTCTAGGCAAATGAAGAAGAATCTGGAAAATCCGGAACATGGGTTTTGTCCCGAACGGCCCCAATTAACTTTAGGAAAGAATGGTTTGCCCAAATTTGGCCTGTATTGAGAGAAACATAGGGTTCTTTGAGCACTATGTTCTCAGATTTGTTGTTGCAGTTGTCCTCCAAATGTCAGCTGCAACGCCAAATTCGCCTTGCTCTTGTTAAAAGATTGTTGAAAATGTATTTTCTGGTTGATCAAGTTGTTGGGAACAATCCAATATTGTTATGGGAAATCATATTTGCTATTTAATTTCTCCTCCTTCTGATTATAAAATGAGAGCATGTATTGTGTATTGGGAGAGGATGGAAAACAATGGATGATTCTTGAATTCCCTTTGTAACACTATAATTCATTGACTCTTGTCAGAAAAGAGAAATTGATGTAAAATCTATTCATGTTTTATTAATACAAAGAGGCGTTCTCATTCTATTTCTCAAGCTCTGCAGTAGCCCAGCGACGCTTTCACCGACGGTTGAGGGCCCGGCCCTGGTGGAGCGAGCTGCTGTTTGTATTTCTATTTCTTTATTTTCTGTTGTGTGAAGTGTGTTTACTGCTTATTTTGATTACATATTTAATTGATTTCTTTGAATACAAATCCATTAACGAATTACATTGCTATCTACTTTGCTTTTCATTTATTCTACTATCATTACGAAAGTCTTGTTGTTTTGTATTTGACTCTAAGTTATTATTCTTCGTGATTGATTGATTTGCAGTATTGGCCAGTGATAGATTAAAGTATTCAGATTAGTGAAGTTTTCAATTGTTGTTCAAATCATCTTGCTATTCTATTTCTAGTTGCTGCTTATTTCTGATTCATAGCTTTAGTAGTTTGGTTACAGTGGTTTTGTATGCGTAGTAGTTACAAGTTGCTGTTCCTTTTTAAGTCTTTATAGTTCCTTTCAGTTACTTTCATCAGCATGAAGATTGAGTTTGCTTTCATTTCAATTGTTTTAAGATCACCAACTGTAGAGGACAAAGGTTATTTCTCCCAAGTCCCCAGAATTGGTTATCTTGCATCGATTTCTAAGGGAAAGAGTTATTGCTACTGCATCCCTGATCGATGTTTTGCAAATTGGTTTAATTAAATTTTCAGAGAATTTGAGTTTATGCTATTGTAGTTAGATTTCTTTTTCAAACATCCATTTACTCTTGTATTTCGAACACTGTACTACATATTGCAAGGCATTACTCTTGGATAAATTTCTGCCTCAGACTGAGTACACTCTTGAAATAAAAAGTTTCTCTCGGATTGATAATTAATGTGAGATAAATAGGTGTTAAAATAGGCACCTTTTATGCCTCGACATTTTGGCGCAGTTGCCGAGGAGAGTGTATGCCATTTAGAAAGAGTGATACATATTTATTTATTTATTTTTCTACTTGGGAAGAATTGGGTATTAAATACGGAAGGTAAGAACCTGTGCACCGAGAGAGAAACACACTTGTTCATTGGCCCGCTTCACAGCAGAATTGAGTGAAAGCTTAAGGTTGGAATGAATGCTTGTGTTTTTTTAAATTTTAGAGGTAGAATTTTTTTTTAAAACATCTTGTAATTCCACTCGAGTGGTGATGTAAGCACCACCCATTTCACTAACCAATTGACAGGAACATTGGAAGGAGCATCCTTAAAGAAACACCTGAAGAACATCTTCTATTATGGTAATAAATGGCTCACATTGCAACTTTTGAATTCCCTATCAAAGATCTAGGAGGACTGACACAAATGCACATAATTCCCCCATTATCTCTACCAATTTTTCATGGTTTGACAAATGAAGATCTAGATACATTCTTATTTGAGTTTGAAATACTTTGTAGAGGATATGATTATTGTACTAATGATCAAAGATTGAAAGTGTTTCCTCTTACTCTAAAAGGAGCAGCTCTCCGATGGTTCATGAGCCTAGGTGGGAATTTCATCCAAACATGGGAGGACATGAAGAAAATACTCTTCGAGAAGTACCGAGACTACTACAAATCCAATGAATATATTTTCGGTATGATACAAGAGGAAGATGAAAGCTTGGAGGACTATGTGGAGCGATTTCGATACAACCTTCAAAAATCAAAGCATAAGCATTTGGAAAAAGAGATCTTTAAAACACTCCTTCTTAAAGGAATCAAAGATAAATTTTTAGAACTCTTAAATCTGATAGGGAAAGTTGATGTTTTTCAGTTATCATATGATGATGTTTGTGAGTTGTGCATAAGGTATTCAAGAGGAATTTCCAAGGCTGGTAAAAATTCTAAAGAAGCTTCTTCTTTCTTTTCCAAATTTGATACAAGAAGAAAAGACATAAGAGCTGAAATGAAGGTTTTATTTGAAAATTTTAAATATGATTTTATTAGCTCTCTAAATTCACAATTGAATGTTTTGCAGGTTCAGAGAAATCAAGAATTTGATGAAGTGTTTTTCCCTCATTACCAAAAGGAGCATCCCATAGATACTCACCCTTCCTTATCTAATTTGGAAGTATCATATCAAAGAGATGAGGAAGCTGCAACAAGGTCAAAACCATGGAAATCATGGCCTATAGGTATGGTTCAAAACACTTCCTCTCCATTATCTTACTTGCATAATTCGTTATGGAAGACTAATATGTTAGGGCAGCCATGCCAATCTCAATATAACCACTACCAATATTGTCTACAAGATTGGCATGGTTCATATTATGATTTTATGACTATTCTCCCTCATCTTGTAGCACAAACACATCTTCCAACTCTTCAACAACACCTTGCCTAGCTATCAAAATCATCCACTCAACACAATCAACTACATCATCAAGATGCTCCATTCCCTACACAATCTCCTGCTCAACTCATTCCACACCCTTACCATAATAAACCAGTACAACATGCTTACAGTGTTGAACTGCAAAATTCAGCCACCCTTCCCACCCATTCTATCTCACATGAACTATTGGAGAAAACTTACACTAAGATCCAGAATGTATCAAATCCAAAAATTGTACAAGTTACGAAAGAAAATGAGGTTTCTTCTATTTTGCACCAACAAACCATTTTAAAAGCTCAAGAACTTCATGATACGATGGTTATGGGAAATCAAGGAAGTAAAGGATATATTGAAGATTGGTTTCAATCCATCATTTGTTTGCAACATCACTCCATACTTCAACAATTTTTGGTACCATCTTTTCAGGGGAAGTTGGCTTCTCATACCCTAATTTTTATTAACATACATTTTTCAAATTTGGCTATTTATGTACTAAAGTTATTATTTTGGAAATGGCTCCAGTAGAAATAATATTAAAAGTAATATTATTCATTCTCCAAATAAGAGTAGAATATTGGAGAAAATAAAATAAATAGGGAAATAAAACAAAAACATTTTTTTATTTTTGTAAAAATAATTGTTTCTTTGTTGCAACACGCTGTGAAATCAACATTGATGATAAATATTCTAATTTATCTGTGTATGTAGATGAATTATATTGCAAAAAACAATTCTACAAACACTTATATTCATTTTTATCATCAATATGGAAAAATTTCTTGAAAATCATATTTTTTTTGGCTTGCACGCTTGATGAAATTTATGAAAACACAGTTGGGAAAGTCATGTTTTGGGGGACCAAAATTGAATATTTTAAAAACATGTTTCTATCCTGAGTAGCCCTTAATTTATACTTTCCAACCCAATTGGAATCACTCAATTTGGATTTGAAACGAAATATTTAGAACCAAAACATTGACAGGGTGTCTAGTAGGCAGCTCAGGAACAAAGTTGGGACAGTCAGTTTTTGGAGCCCTAAATGACTATATTTTTAAAACCTGTTTCTATGGGAGATTCCTCTATGGATCTAGTTTACAACAAAGTTTTAATCACTCAATTTAGACATCGTATGAGAAATTTATGACCAAAATACTGACTGCCTATCATAAATCAGCATTTTTGAAACTTTGTTTTCTCGGCTGTTCCTTAACGTATTTGACCCATCAATTCTTCTTGTATTCAAAAAATGTTTCTACTGCAGATCAATAAGTGAATATACGTTAATCTCCAATTTGAATCAGTTCAATCCGCCATCAAACGAAAAATTTATGCTTGAAATACCAACTGTTGGTCTGAGTTGGAAAATCGAAAATGACTCTATTATGCAGGTTTTTCTAAGAAAATTTGATATATCATAGCATTGAATTTTTAAAACCTATTTCTATTGGAGATATAACTTTGAATTAGCTCTCATTTGGCTTTGGAATCACTCAAATCAGACAAAAAAAGAAGAAGGTATGATTAAAACACTGCCGGTTAGTATCGTCGACCACTGCTCTCCCCCAGGTAGCAAATGTAATTTGTTTTATTTTTCCATGGAATTGTTCTATAGAGTAACTAATTGTTAGTTTTTTTGCATAATTCTTGGATTAGGAGAGCCCAAGCACCTCTCTTTCTCCATGATTTAATGTTTTATTGCAGGTAGACACTCGTTTTTTGCAGGTCCTGTAAGAACAAAAAGGTCAATTTATGGACGAGCGATTCTTGAGAGAAATTTTAGTGAAACAAGGGAATTTCATCCAGTTCATTACCTAATAGATTCATAACAAGAAGAAATGAAGAATTGGTTTCCATTTGAAGGTTCATGTCACTGCTGCCAAACATTTTTCAAAAAGATCATTTTTTTCCATTCATAGATTTGATATTTTCTTAGAAATAATATCATAGTTGTTGTAACTTAATAAAGTGTTGTTTCTTTTCTGATCTCTTTTATGTTTTTGTGTTTCAGGTCTTGATTCCTCTAAATTGTAGTTTCTGTTACATTTGAAACTGAACAATAAGGACCCCACCATGCAAGTTTCAATTGCGGAATGCAATTATTCAGTAGCACCAATTCTGTAAAAAAATTACTTTTTCTTGAAACCTGTACATAAACTTTCCTTTCTATTTGATTGGATTTTTTTGGCAATGGATTGCATATTAGGTTTGTTTTTTTTTCTCTTTTTTCCTTTTTACGTGTTTATATTTGTTTGTTGTTCCTCTTAAGGAACAGTTATTATTCATCTCGGGGAATAGTAGCCGTTCCTCTTAAGAAACAATGTGTTTGTGTGTTTATTTTTGTTGTTCCTCCCAAAAGGAATAACATTTTCGCTCATTAGTTTTATTGTTCTTTTCAAAAAGAACAACATTTTTGCTGCATGTTTCATTGTTCCTTTCAAAAGGAACAACACCGCTCGTTTTTTTTATTCCTTTCAAAAGAAACAACACCGACTGTTCTTGCTGTTCCTTTTCAAAGGAAAAGCATTTTCACAGATTATTTTGCTGTTCCTTTTCAAAGGAACAACATTTTCGCAAATTATTTTTAATGTTCCTTTCCAAAGGAACAACACTTTTTGAGTGTATTTTTCTTGTTTGTGAACAACTTTTTGAGGATTTTTTTGAATTTTTTCAAAGACAAACATACAATTTATGCAAGGATAAACAATCATAAAAATTAAAGCTTATTGTAATTAGCAAATCAAAAGAAATCGTCATTTTTAATAAAATTGTTTAGTAATGATAAGAAAAAGGAAAAAGGGACATAATCAATAACATGATCTTGTTGTCTTGCTACTACTAAATTCATATGATCGATTATATTTATCATGTTGGTTCTCTCCCATATTTTATAACTTTCTTTGATTTTTACTTATGGAGTAGGAACAAGGGCATATTCTTTTCTATTGAGCTGTTTAGACTTCTTCCACCATACCTACTCTTAAGGAGTGCTGAGCCATCCTTTATGAATAAATAGGAAAGTGTTATATGAAAGGAAAAATAATTACATATTTCATTAATAATTTTATAATTTGACAGATGGAGGATAGGGGGTCTCATCAAGAGCCGGCCTACCAGTTCATAAGGAAGCAAGTGAAGTGGCATTCCCATCATGGCCACCAAACCAGGGATATGGTCCAATGGACAATTAAAAAATTAAGCAGTCCTTTGAACGGGAGGTCTCATCACGAGCCGGCCTGCTCACTTTTCACTTCTTCCCAGTGAATGGCATTGTGATTTATCTGGTCACCAAGCCAGCACAATGGCCTCCGTTATGACAATTCACAAGCACTTCCTCAGCATAAATAAAGGACAATGGTTCCAAGGGTGAGAGAGCAACTCTGTCAAGGTTATGGACACCTATGGGCAACAGAGCTCTGCTGATGGTATTGGAGTCACATTTATACACATCAATAGCAATATTAAACCCTTTTTCCTATATCTCTATTTAAATATCAGATGAAAGTATGAATCCTTAACCTTTGATTTTGAACCTATTATACATGAAAATAATCATAAATCGATCATATTAGTTTAACTGGGTAATAAATGCATTTGTACTTATGTTTATCTTAACCTGTCCCTTCTCCTTATCCTCGAATCATTACAAAATGCTTCTATATCTGTTTACGATTTATCACATGCATGGATTTCAGTAAATGTTATAATTTCATTGATCATATCATAAGTATGTATGCCTTTCCATCTTGTATAATTGATGTACAGTATGCTGCTCTTCTATTTTGCTGATTTGCCATAATATTGATACTGCATTTCTACAGAATTTTTGCTGATTGAACTTTTTGCATGCATCTTATCTGTTGCCATTCAAAACTAAAACTGTGGATTCAAGAAAATTGTATACAGAATTGTTTTTTTTTTACAGGAGAACAACAAATATGGGGGGAAATTCTATTCGTAGCACGACCACATTATTCGTGAACGCGTACAATTCTTTAGACATGATGTGCTTGCATGGCTTCCACCTTTTGCATCACTTTCAGTATTCGCTCAGCCTACATCAGCTTCAACAAAGGCCAGTCCCTACATGTCATTCCATTTTTTCGGAGGTAACACTTGAGGTAACATAGCATAATTTTCTGATTTATTATGAATTTAGAATAATTTCATGAAAATCCATTGAGCATTATTTATCATCATTCATTCTACATCTTCACCGCTTCCCATTTTTCTAGACATGTCTCATCTTTCAGTTTGGGGGAGTGTTGATTTCTTTCATTTCTTTCTTATGACCATGTCAGTAATCTTCTTTAATATTTTTATTCATTCTCAACACCTCCTTTATTCCATGGCTTTTTCTAACAAGCATAGATTTCAACAGATTTTAGCAACCACCTCTCTTTGTTTTCTAGCATCGCATGAGGACATGCTAATTATTCAGTTTGGGGGGGGGGGGAATCGCTACACATGATAGATGTTTTTCACTTTCTTTTTCATTTAAGGAATACAATTTCATTTGTATATGGTGCAGATATTGTTTTGTATATATCTTTAAAACTATGAACTGAATTCTTGTGATTTCTGGATAACAAGGAGGTATTATTAAAATACACAAACCCAGATGATTTCACACTAAATTAGTTCATAAAATTTCTAAAATTATGCACTATCACCTACAACCATTTTTTTATATATCTCATGATCCATGTATCCAAACGATCTGATTTTTGAGAAAATGGTTAATGAAGTTTGTTGTTACTTATGTTACATTTTTCTACAACTTCATATACATATAGTTGTTATGCCTTCATCAAGAGTGCTAAAATTGAATATTCATTATTTGAGGAAAAATTCATGTGTTCTATCCATTTCATGAGTTGGGATGAACAATTTTCTTTGCTTGGTTAACACATGGGTTTTGTCTTTGGATTGCATGAGGGCATGCAATATATTTATTTTGGGGGTATGTTGGGTCGTGAATAAGACCACTTTTTAACACTTATTTCATCCATTTTCACTCTTCTTTATCATATCATTTATTATAATTTATCATATAAATCGATTTTATAATGATTTATGCTCTTATGGATGGATATTATTTCTTCTCGTTTATTTTTAATAAATTGATGATTATTATGCATAATTTTATCAATGATGGTTTATTAATATATTTTGTAAAATCACTCACAATTTTAGCCTCCAAGATATTTTCCAGATTGAAGATTTGATCTCCAAATCATCATCAAATATTCCAACTCAGAAATTCGCTGGAATAAGAAGTGACAATTTTGCAGTTGAGATTCTGGGAAAATGAAGAAGAATCTGGAAAATCCGTAACATGGGTTTTGTCCAGAACGGGCCCAATCAACTTTTGCAAAGAATGATTTGCCCAAATTCAGCCTATATTGAGAAAAAAGTAGGTTTCTTTGAGCATGATTTTCTCATATTTGTTGTTGTGGCCGTCCTCCAAATCTCAGCTGCAAAGCCAAATTCGCCTTTCTCTTGTTAAAAGATTGTTGAAAATGTATTTTCTGGTTGATCAAGTTGTTGCGAACAATCCAATATTGTTATGGGAAATCATATTTGCTATTTAATTTCTCCTCCTTCTGATTATAAAAGGAGAGCATGTATTGTGTATTAGGACAGTGTTACACAACAATTTGTCACCGTCTCTGCAATTCCCCATCCCGCACAATTGGAGGGCTCATTCCGTGACCCGTGAGCAGTGAAATAACTTGAAAACACTTTCATGGCATTCCCCTAAAGATGTACTCTCATTTCCCTGAAGACAACTCCTTGTGAAAAACCCTAAAAACACCCCTTTTTGCATTAGCGCGTGTAGCCAGTTCATTACCCGCGCCAATGGGGGAAATCCTTCAAAGAGGGCGTGCCAATTGGTGCTCTGTCCCAAAGTCGCACCCGCGCCATCCATTTTAAGGAGTGTTCTCTAAAAATAAATGGCAGAATTTTCGTCCTAACTGATCCAGGAACTAGTATCTAATTTGAGTTGGGAGATTTTGCTCCGAATCTCCATGTAGAGGAAGTGGTTTTCCACCTCTCATGGAAGCTTCCTTGAGGATAGGGCCAATCCCATGATTATAGGGATCCAAACTCCCCTTCCTCCATCTATAAAAGCTTGTTCATCTCATTTGCAAGCTAGTCTCCAAGTTCCCAAGAGCCTTATGCTACAAGAGCTTTGACCCATTCCCTTAAGGCCAAATCCAAGCAAGGAGATCATTGTCGAGACATCCGAAGAGAGAGGTTTGTCCCATCCCCACTGACTTTTTCGAGACGTGTTCCACTGGTGACCCTCTGAAGGAGAATTTAGCATCAGGGCTAGGGTTGTATTCTTCTTTGATTGATTAATGATAAGCGACTATTGGTTATGGTTCCACTCTTGTTGCTGACTATGATGTTGAGTTATGTCTTCTCTGACTGACATATGGTTGCATATGCTGGATTTTACGCTTGCGTTTGTTTTGTTTCTCGCATGTGCAAGTGTCCGATCATGGAGATCGTGAGGATTGTGATCTTCCAGAGCTAAGGAATGAGAGCGCTACTTTCTCTACAAGTGACAGCGTTGGATTCTAGGTAAGCCTTCATTGCTAGTTGGTTTATTTGCAATTAGGAGCCTTCACTATAGCGTGAACAATTGTTGCTAGACCCGGTCTGGGCTAGTAGGGATCGCCTCTTTCCGCAGAGGGGATTTACCTCCACAACAAATTGGCGACTCCACTGGGGATCATTGGCTTGTTGTTGTTCTACTTTGTAAGCTACAGACGGAGCCTAAAGTTAGCCATATATCCTTCGAAACGCTTTTGCTCTGCATTAGCGAAGTAGATCAATGCTGCTTCAGTCAATCTCCGGTTTAGTTTATGAACTGAACACTTGGAGTGTCGTCTTGTCTTTTCGGTTGATTCTTGACCTTGCTTGCTTGGTCAGCTCTTTGGGTTTGTTTTTCTATTTGTTTGGCTTTTGTTTGGTCTTGTCATCACTGGTCTGTGTCTGGACTGCTCTTTTTTATTTTTCCCATAGTTAACTCGACTGGCCCACTTTTCATCTTGACAATCACGCCCATTGGCGCAGGTTTCTTATGTATCACCCGTGCCAATTCCATTCTGGCACTTATTTCAGCCTCACAGTCATGCCAATCCTGTGAGGTATTAGGGTTTTTTGTGTTTTGAGCCTTTTGAGACTGATTTGTGACTTTGGCCTTATTTTTTCGCTTGTTTGAGTGTTCTGGAACCTTGTTTGACTAGCTGACCTTCGTCCTTTGGTTGTTTGCCCGTTTCCATCAATTTCACTTTCTAGCCCTAGGGCATCTAGGTCCTCTTGTGTGTCGAGCCTCCCTTGGGAGTTTTGGGTTTCTATCGGTTCAGTCGACCTTGTGATTGCTTCTTTACATTCGTTTAGCAATTGATTATCACTTTATTGCATTATTTGAGTGTTTGTTCTCTTCTTCATTCGAATTTCGCTTTGCCTCGTTTGGGCCTAGATTAC
Source organism: Pinus albicaulis (assembly GCA_034641835.2). NCBI lineage: Eukaryota > Viridiplantae > Streptophyta > Pinopsida > Pinales > Pinaceae > Pinus > Pinus albicaulis. Next base: position 92,922,155 of record CM076581.1, read on the forward strand.
ATGGTCCATTTGAGTCTTTGGGATTCTTTTGGTTTTGAGGGACTGTTTTGTCAATTTGAGGTCTGATTGTGTGTTTGTCATTGAGTGATTTGCTTATTTTTTCTCTCTTACTATAGCATCTCAAATTTCTCTTCATTAGTTTTCATTTTGTTTAGTGCTTATTGCTATTAAACATTGAAAATATTAAAAAAAAAAAAATCTCTTTTGCTTTGATTAGTTAGTGCAAATTAAAATCTTTTCGATCTTATTAGTGATTGGTGATTTTGAGAGAAATTTTTTTGGTTTACATCAGCTGCATCAGAGACTTTTTTGGTTGTTTTCTGATCATTTTATTTGTGTGAAAAGCTCTCAACCCTTTCGTAGTTAGCTTTCATCGAATGAAATGATATACTGTGGCATATAGTGTGCATTTAGGAGATTTTGTGACATCACACTCGCTAGGGCCTGAAAACTGAAACGTAATTGAAGATAAACATTAAAATTTATTCAATTTACACTAAGGCAGCATTGAAACATTAACGCAACATTTAGTGGTCTAGGCTAGAGACGTGTTCTGGCGTCTTTAAACCTAGTAGCTGTCGTTCACCTCTTGGCTTTAGACAGCGCTAGTACGGACTTGTGCTCCCCGTACCGTCGCGTATATAAAGGGAGACCCCACTAAGTTTCTATCCTTTATCCATAGGAAGTCGAGTCTGCCGCCCTATACCCATGATACACCGGAAACAACATTCGGGGAGATTGCCTGCACGTACGTTAAGTCCTTGGTTGATTTCTCTTTCATTTTGAAACCAAGGTGTATATTGCAGTTCACGGTTATTTGGTACACCCTTTGCCTAGTATTCCTGAGTAGTCATTTGATCTTTTCTAACTCTTTAAATTTGAAAGGATCACCAAGCGCTTGTCCTTTCACGCTTGCTTCAAAACTGAAAGAGATAGAGTCACCTTTTATCCATTTCTCGACTCTTAAAACATGAAACGGTGAAGTTTCTAAGTTTCAATGTGGTAAAATAAATCACCCGCGATCACACGCCCTGTTAGATTTTGCTTGTTGGCCGTTTGATTGTGTGTCTTGACTCTTTTTCAGCCCGTGTGTGTTGTGCTTGATCTTTTTTCATTGTTGTCACAGTGGCGGAACCTTCCGTTTCGTCTACTGGTAGTCCATATACGGACGATTCATCAGAGGCTTCTCAATCCTCTGCTGAACCCCAGCAGCCCATCGTTTCCGAGTTTCCTGACGGGGGACCAGTTCTGTCTGAGCAACCCTTTAGAGGACCAGTGAGTTCAATTGGCCCTTTTCCGACCCTTGGTTTGGATTGGGAGTGGGGGAAGATTTCCCTCCTCTTACATCGAGTTCGCCTTTTATAGCTGTTGTTGTTCCTCCTAGTCCTCGCCGTCTATTACGAGATCTAGCGGCAGGCTCAAGCATGAGTGAATCTAGCGAGGAAATCCCCACATCCGGTGAATATTACCAGTTATTTCCTCGGAGATTATTTCCAGGAGACAACCCTGAACCATCTGTTATGTCATCACCTGGTCCCTCATTACCTGCCGGGTATAGATCTTTGGGTCAGATCATCGCCGTCGCTGCCTCTATGGGGGTATCAGCTCCTTCTACGAGGCTGGTTTTTCCTTCATTGGGGATGTCTCCATGGACGCCCGTTACATCATCCCCTCAGGTTACTTTTGTACCCTCCATGCCCACCATTTGTGTGGCCGCATCTGCACCCACCGTTACTACCCAGTCCGTAAGGACCACATCCCTTCCTGAAGATATATACATAGCATATGCTATGCCGGAGAACATCTCTCTGGAGGAGTATCAATTGTCTCTGCAACAGTCGAACCCCGAGGTCGGACAGTCCTCTCAAGATCCCAACCGCTCGTACTTTTCGCATTATGCACAAGATGGTACACCCGTGTACGTCTTTCCATATCAGTACGATGAGCATGGAAACCCTTTACGTTTACCTGCTCCTAAGGCTCAACTTCATGCTCAGGGTTTACCGTATAACCAGGCTGGACAACCCTACAACCCGCAAGGACAACCTTTTCAAGGCCAACCTTCGGGCCAGTCTGGCTATCTTTATGATCCGCAGGGATAGTCCATACAGGGCTACCCTCCGAGCCAGCAAGGGCCATTATACGGTCCGCAAGGACAGTATTACAACCCTTCCGGTCAACTCGTGCAGCCTCTCCCTGGAGTCCCAACTAGGCAACCTCAAGGACTCACAGGTCAACCGGGGTACCAACCCGGGCCGGTATACGGTCCTGGGGGGCAAGTCCAACCCTCTCAACCTTTGCAACCACAGTATCCTCTTGGTCCCAACGTTGCACATCAGCCAGGACCATCTTATGGTCCCGTTGCAGGTCAAACCGGTTATCAGCAACCACCTGGCTCCATTCCGCTACCAGGCCAACCAGCCCATCTGACAAAACCTGGTATCTTGCCACCAGGCCAACTGGCCAATCCGGCACAAACTAGTGTCCCTCCACCAGGCCAACCAGCCCATCCGGCACAACCTGGTGCTTCTCAACAGCCAGGTCAACATGCACAACCAGCTCAACCTGTTTATTCGGGTCAACCTGTTCAACCAGGGCAGCCTGCTCAGCCAGGTCAGCCTGTTCAGCCAGGCCAGCCTGCACATCCTGTCTACCCTGCCCAACAGCCGACTTATTCAATGCCACAGCCAAATCAACCGTTGCGCCCTAATTATCAGGCTCAGCAGGGTCCCACCTATCAGCAGCCCACACGACCTTAGGGCGGCTACTATTCTCATGGTCAATATTGACCAAATTATAGTCGGCCCCAAGGTTCTAACTATTACTCTCAACAACCTGGCTACACCTATACTCAGCAGCCAAATCCAAATGTTGCTTACACAGGGCCGACTTACAATCAGGGACCATACTCTAGTTAACAAGCTTCGTACGCTGGTTACCAGCAACCGAATCAGGCTGGATATACGACCTATACCCCCTACAGTTAGAATCCTACGGGACAGAAACCGTGGGGGCAAGGTTATTCTCAACTAGCGTGGAGTACAGGTACTGGTCCTTATCCAGGGCCAGGTATGTCGTCCAATCCACCATTGCCATTTCTGGCTACCTTGGAATTATCGGATGTTTTGAAATTAACGAATGATCCAATTCTGCATAATCCTTATTGGCCTCCGGTTCCTACCAAGGTGCCTGGTGATTGCCCCAAGTTTGAGGGTAAAGCTGGAGAGGACCCCCAAGCTCATGTGATGACTTACCATCTTTGGTGTTCGTCCAACTCTTGAGTGGATGATTCAATCCGTCTACGCCTCTTCCAACGCACTTTGACTGCCGCTGCTGTTAAGTGGTATATTGAATTATCCCGTGGCATCTTTCAAGATTTCAATACGTTAGCCATGGCTTTTCTGACTCATTTTCAGTTACCGGTTTGCTACGAAGCCGGGACACACCTCCTGACTTCTTTGAAGCAGGACAAAGCCACCCACATTTCTGATCACATTCATGAGTGGCGACATCGTCGTAGACTGATCAAGTTTCATATACCTGATCAGATACTAACTCATTGGTTCACCACCTCCTTCGTTAACAAAATCGCTCAAGATATTGCTATGGGAGCGTGTGTGACTGAAGAACAAACCATAGCGCGTGCCCAATATCTGGATCTGGTATACTCTCAGTCTGGCATGCTGTATGATATATTTCCTGATGCTCCATGGTTTGGAACCTCTAAAGCTCCACCTACCCCGGCGGTGGATGGTGTTATTGGTTCTGTGTCTCAGAATTCGAAGAAATCTTCCAATGGGAAGCAGAAGTCCAACTCAGCCAATAATTCTGCTTCTCCCGCTCCTCCTGATTCTAGAAAAACTTCGGAGGTTAATGCCGTTCAAGCCAATCCTACGGAGAAAGCCTCCAAAGGCAAAAAGAAGGGCAAAGGTAAATCCAAATCCGACGCCCCGAAGCCAAAGTCCAAACCTCGTACCGAAGACGGTTCCCAACGCAAACCGAAGTACCCCTGCCTCATTTGTGAAGGAGATCATTATACAAAATATTGTCCACGACAATCTAAAGTTAGTCAACTTCTAAAAGGCTCCAAAGGGACTCCGGCATTTCTTAAAGAACCGTTCCCGTCTCAACAGACCCAGATGGTTGAACAGCCTTCACCATCTGCACCATTTGGGTCTCAGGTCTTTATCATGAATGGTGTTTCACCTATCTCTATTGCTACACGTTCGAAGGACTACAACGAATCGCGTCAGGCACCTGGGAAGGCAGTTGTGGATGGTCCACCTCCCCCACCTGTCTCCAGTTCGTTGGAGATTGAGAAGCCTACTGTCGAACCTGTTGTGAGGCCACCTTCTAAAGGTGTTCTAAGAAGATCTTCCTACAATCCTAATGCCCGTGCCACTCAGCACTACAGTATCGTTGAGGATCTGGCACAGGCGCCTTCTGCCATGTCTGCATTAGAAGTTCTTCAAAGTTGTCCGTCACAACGGAAATCTTTGTTATCTGCAATCGGTGGGATTGATCCCACTAATTCTAATCTTCTCACCTTCGACTTAGAGAACTTTACCCCCCGACTTCCACATCAGATCTCTCTTGTTATTCAAGTCGGGATCAACGGTCTTAACATCCATAGGGCCGTTGTGAATGAAGGTGCTTCTACCTGTGTCATGTCATCCGCTTACTGGAAGGCCATTGGCTCTTCGGCCCTTTCATCATCTCCTAATGCCGTAGAGGCATTTTATGGTCGGGAATCGAAACCCCTGGGTGTTCTCGAGAGTTTAGCGATTACTTTACAGGGGAAGACAGTCAACGTAGAAGTAGAAGTAGTTAACACCAAGCTTAACTACAATATACTTCTTGGCCACAATTGGACTCACGCCATGTTATGCGTGTCGTCCACCCTCTTTCGACTTATTAAGTTCCCTCACGAGGGCAAAATCGTTACGGTGGATCAGTTGTCTTTCTTCACCTCCACCTCTGAGAACAACGTTCCGTAAGTGGATCAGATCCCAAATCCCCCTAACAGTGTAGGACCCGGTCTTTTTAAGGACTCCGTCCTCATGGGTATTTTTCCCGCACCACCACCGCACACCGCTCAAGTTAATATGATCTCTAGGTCTGACGACCCATGGCTCATCCCTACGCCTGAGCAAGTGGCTGAGTTTGGAGAATCGATGCCCTTAACTCTGGTAGAGATTAACTACTATGAAATCGTCGCCGCATCTGATCCTCCCCCTCCTCAGCATGCTCCTTTGAGCATGGCTTTAGACATCTATTCTCAATCCCCCTGGCTCGGTGAGGCCGACTCGCCTTATCCTCTTAAAGAGATTTTCCCTTCTGATGAAGCCATTGTTGAAACAATGTCTCTTGAGGAGCTGCCTTGGAGCGATGGACATCATCGTTCCTCATTCATGCCTAGATTGGGGGCAATGTCAGATTTTCTAGAGCGTTTTGCATCTCAGGTTCCCACTCCACCTCTCCAGACGCCCATATTGACACATGAGTCGCTTTCAGAGGGAAACCTGAGCAACATCACTCAAACCATTCCAATCGACATCTCCGTTAAACCGAGGATAGTTGAGAACATACACGTGGAAGTGACTTGTTCTCCTGATGAGATAAGAGTTTATACTGACCTTTTTCTAGAATTCAGAGACGTGTTTTCTTGGTCCTATGAGGAAATGCCTAGGATTGATCCCAGCATAGTAGTGCATGAGATTCCTACCTATCCTGGTGCGAAACTCATGCGCCAACGCCTGCGCCCGGTGCATCCTCGCAAAGCCGCTGCCATTAAAGCAGAAGTTGAAAAACTTCTGAACGCGGGCTTCATTTACCCGATTCCACTCACAGAATGGGTCTCCAACATTGTCCTTGTAGATAAGAAATAGGGCACTATTATAGTTTGTGTTGATTACCGAGATATTAATCGGGCCTGTCCAAAGGACAATTACCCCACTCCTTTCATAGATCAAATCATTGACGAATGTGCTGGGAGTGAGATTTATTCCCTGATGGACGATTTTTCCAGGTACAATCAGATAAACATTCTACCTGCTGATCAACACAAGACTGCATTCATCTGTCCGTGGGGTACTTTCGCTTATAAAAAGCTCCCATTCGGCTTGAAGAATGCTAGAGCCACTTTCCAGTGTGCTATGTCTTATGCGTTCCATGACATACGCCATATCGTTCAGCCTTATATGGACAATTTTCCAGCTCATTCAGCTCGGCGAGAGGACCACCCAGAACACCTCCGCCAGATTTTTCTTTCGCTGTCGATGCTATAATATCCGGCTTAATCCTCATAAGTGCGTCTTTTGCGTGGATTCTTGCCGTCTTTTGGGGTTCATAGTCTCCAAGGACGAAATTCGCCTCGATCCCCTCAAGGTCGAGGCCATTGTCAATCTCCCATCACCCTCTTCGTTATATCAATTGCAGAGTCTACAGGGAAAATCTAACTTCCTATGACGCTTTATACCGAACTACGCGGAAGTGGCCAAAGGATTCACGCGTATTTTAAAGCAAAACGTTCCCTTTCATTGGGACGACATTGCTCAACAATCATTCGAGAAGCTAAAGACGTTACTTGTTAATGCTCCGTTGCTTCGGCCTCCAAACTATCACCGTGATTTCACTTTATACTTGGCTGCCGCGTTTAGCACCATAGCTATGGTTTTGGTACAGGATGACGACGATGGAAATGAACACATTGTTTACTATCTATCGTGAAATCTTCTCGACACAGAAACGCGGTACGCTCATGTCGAGAAGCTAGCTTTAGCAGCTGTACAAGCTGTGCAACATTTCCGCCACTACATCCTGCTGCATACCGTAACCGTGGTTTCTGATTGCAACCCCATGACATATATTCTTTCTCGATAATTACTGGGGGGCAAATACTCCAAATGGATCTTTATCCTTCAGGAGTTTGGCCTAGAGTTCACTACTGCTAAGTCGACCAAATCACTGGTTTTCGCGGATCTTATTTGCTCCCTCCCAACAGACTCCCCCCATCTCATTCTGAAGAACATATACCAGACGAAATCATCTTCCTTATCAGCACCCATGACCCATGGTATGGTGATATTATAGTGTATCTTCAGACGTCATCCTTTCGCTCTGAGTTGACCAAAGATGCCCGACGTCGGATTCGGCATCAGTATCAACCCTACCACATTGTAGGAGATACATTATACCGGGTTGGAGTAGATTCGGTGCTCCGTCGGTGTCTGACTTTGGAAGAGGCTGAACGAGTCTTAAATGACCGTCACAGTGGCGCCTGTGGCGATCACATGTTTGGATATGCCACCGCCCAGAAGATTCTACGTGCGGGTTACTTCTGGCCATCAATCTTCAAAGACTGTATTGTTGCAGTCCGCAAATGTCACGTGTGCCAGGTTTTTCAGCGCAAGATGCACGCGCCACCCCTCCCTCTACATCCTGTCATTACCGTCGGCCCTTTCGAAAAATGGGGCATAGATTTTATGACGTTTCACCGTCATTCGGCCGGGGGGCATGCATATATAATCGTCGCTATGAACTACTTTACTAAGTGGGCCGAAGTGATGCCTACACTAGCCGCCGATGGTAAGACAACTTCCCAATTTATCTTCAACCATATCATTGCACATTTCGGGGTCCCTCAGTCCATTGTTACCGATCACGGTACTCACTTTCGAGATTACATGATGGCCGAGCTGACATCAAGATTGGGCTTATGACACGATAGCTCAACGCCATATTACCCCTAGGAAAATGGCTAGGTTGAGGCTGTGAACAAGGTTTTGGTCACAATGCTTCAACGAACAGTTGGAATTCATAAGTCCAATTGGCACCTCCAATTGTTCTCATCTCTATGGGCATACCGGACGTCAGCAAAGAGTGCAACCGGATTCACACCATTCCAATTGGTGTATGGTCTGGAAGCAACTCTTCCGGTTGAGTGCGAAATTCCTTCCTTAAAGTTGGTTGTGGAACTTTTTCCCAATACTTCTCCTGAAGAAGAGCGTCTCTTGTATTTGGAACGGTTGGATGAAACCCGCCGCTTGGCTGCTTTAGTCATTGAAGCACAGAAAAAGCGGGTCAAAGCACACTTTGATCAATCTGTCTCTCCACGTTCCTTTGTCGAAGGGGACCTTGTCCTCCTATACGACCAAGCGCACGACAAACTCGGGGCAGGAAAGCTCCAACCCATGTGGCATGGGCCCTATATAGTAAAACGAGTATTGAAGAATGGGGCTTATGAGCTCATTGATTATGAAGGAGTTCCGTTGGCGCAGCCTAGAAATGGGTTGTACCTTAAGAAATACTACGCTTGAAGTTATTTTTGGTGTGGTGTGTGTACATAGGTGTGTATATTCATTTGTGTGCATGTGTGGTGTGGTGTGCGATGTAAGCATCTTTCTGCTGATCGGGTCTTCCTGATTGTGCAGATGTCCATTACTCCGTTTGTGGGTTTCGCGGATGGTGCCTCCCGCAGTACCAGGAATCTGTCTTCGGTAGCCTGGGTAATCTATGATCCTGCTGGTGAGTTGGTTAACCTGCAAGGTGTGTGTCTGGGTCCTGCTACAAATAATATCGTGGAATATAGTGCTGTATTGGAATTATTAACCGAGGCTGTGGACCTCGGCATTCGTGAATTACTTGTGTATCTAGACTCACAACTTGTAGTATTACAACTTAACGAGCATTATTCAGTAAGAAATCCATCCATTTTACATCTGTATTTGCGTATTCATCTGTTGGAAAGAAATTTTGACTATATTACATATTACCACATACCCAGACATGCGAATACATTAACAGATGCAGTAGCTAATTTTTGTTTCGGATAGACATTTGCGCAATTTATAAAACATCATCACATGTGAGAAGATCCATCCAGAAATAGGTATGTATATATATGTGTGTCAAAATTTTTACATAGTGTGCATCACATAAAATCAAAATATACATGTTCGTCTTAATACATCCGGAGATTACATGTATCTCAAAAAATATGCATGAAAGAAGCCCTAGGTGTCTAATCCGCATGGTGCTCATGGTAACATGCTACCGCGCACACTATGTGTCTCAGTAGTCGGTGGAGGCAACTGGGCACCCCCACAGTGTGTCGCTGGTATGCTAGCAGAACATCTGCTAGCCGTGCATAGTTTGGGATCCCCTGGGTGATGCCCTCCAGGTTCTGAATCAGTTCACCTCCCTCGCCACCCTCAGCCTGAGGGTCATGATCAGCATGGGTTCTCTGCGCAATGGGCGAGATGCCCGCAGGTCTCTTTGGGCTGACATATACATACACATAACAACTGTTATTAGAACGGACATGTGTTACCAAAAAAAATCATAAAACATAAAAATAAAAAAGAGAGGTCATACCCAACTCTTCATCCCACTCATCCCCCTCCGGGAGCAGAAGATCTGGGTCTCTGGTGAAATCAGTCCCGGCATAAGGCCAATCCTCGACCACGATCTGCTGCCAATGTAACCATCCAAAAAAATCCGGCCTCTAGGACATCTGTTGACCTCCTCCTGATCTGGGCATAAGTGCTGCCCAGTGAGCCATCCTTAGCTCTCTTGGTATCAGCTCATCAACTATGGCCCCTTGGCCCTGAAAGATTGGTAATTTTTCCAGGATGAACGATACCAAAATGGAACCGTAGCCAAACTGTTTCAGCTTGTCTTGCTTGCACTTTGTAAGCTGCCTTTTGATATTGGTTGTCACTGTTGTGGCCCAATAAAATAGTGTAGGATTCATACACTCAGAGGCTAATAGGATATGGGCCTAGGTGGCCTCATGTGGAGCTTGTGATCCCGCAGCTCATGTGATGGTGTGTAGCACTACTCTCAGTGCTAGATCCTTGATAGTGTGGATATCCACCTTCCTGCTTCCTGATCTGGTCTGTGCCCTTGGGCACACCCTCCCATTACTTGTTCCATGTTTTCACCAGATGGTCTACTGCCTGTCAAGATGGGCACTGGACCTCTGCGCGACAGTCCAGTTATGAAGTATGCATCAGAAACCTCCAGTTCCATCACTTGGTCCTGAAGTTCGAACACTCCTTCATTTTCGTCCCAAATACTCACCAAGTATTGTAGGAGCTCAGGTTGAGCTCGTAAGCAGGGTGTCAGGAAGAACTTCTTGAGTGCACAGTTCTTAAGTGCATTCATACAGGCCTCATTCTCCATGGCTATTTCATCCTCTTCCCCATGCTCCCTTTCCTTCCATTCGATAACCATTGTGTTTGGTTTCCTGCATCAACATTATCAAAAAACCTTGATTAGACCTCTGTTACATGGAAAATCCATTGGTTCATTCTCTTTTTGGAAATTTAAAACAGAAAAACCGCGTTGCTCCATTGGCGCGACCCCTTTGTATGCAAAAGGCCATTGGCATGGGTCCATGCCCGATACCCGTGCAAATGGGCGTAGCCCTAAAATTTTAAAAATCTTCCACAGAAGCCCAATCCGCAATGGAAATCTCTATAAAATGGATCAAAATGGAGTTCAAGGAAGCGCCTCTTACCTGGGACAAACAAGGATCTGAATGGTAGCCAGATCAGTTGTATTCACTGTCAGAAGTTTGCACACAAATGGACCACTGTTTCTCTCCAATGAGGTAAATAGTAAAAGTAATTTTGTTTTTACCATTTGAGACTTATTAATAACTTTTTGAAATCTAAATAGGTTTTAAAAGTCATTTTTTATTAGTATTTTAATATATTTCATCGAAAATGGGTTTTACACTTGCCTTTATGTGCAGTAACAGGTCTTTATGTGGCTTAAACAGTGACACGAGTTGTATTTTATACTTTTTCGGACTCGGTAAATGCACGAGAAAGTCATTTTGGAGTCATCTTTCAGCTCTTTTCTGACTCTCTAAACATGAAAATATTGCCGAGTTCCTTGTCGTTTCGATCTCGTTAAAGTGGAAACGAAACGACATCTACCCAGTATATGTTTACCCCTTTTTCAAGATGGGATAGATTATTTATGAAAAAGGAATACCCTAGCCTATCGCGACTAGGAGGTTTTCTCAAACAAAGTTTTCTACCTTTTCGGATCTGAGGAACTATTTACGAAAAGGGACCTTTGGAGCTTTCTTTTCCGTTGCCTTTTCAAACTCTCTAAATATGAAAAGACGACGAGTTCTTCCTTTGTCAGACTCATTAAACCCTGATGACATTGGATTTAGTTGCAATGACGTTATTCGAGTCGCTCCTTTCGAGGGCTAGTTAAATGTACTAGGATGGATTCATCTGAAGGACGAAATTATATTACAAGCATATGCTATCCCCTTCAAGCTTGTTATCAAAAATAATTGGGGTACTCACCAGAAATGGTGGGGAAAAATGGAACCAGAATCATTGTCGTGTCAGCAGTATGTCGCTCTTGAACATGGCACTTGTCTGCATTCGTGTCGAGTTGGGGACATCTCATCTCATTTTCCACTTGCCTCCGTGGGTTTGGGTAATCTTTTTTGACCTCTCATCTGCTCTTTGCCTTGTCGAGATGACCTCTAATCCGTTGATGTCGAATACTGCCAAACTCACTGTAGTGCCGCCATGTGTTCAAGAGAAGTTGACCTTTGCAAGTTTTTAACCCTCCTCTGATTCTCATCTGATCGTGATTCACAAAAAAATTATGTTCCTCTGTCTCGCGTCGATGATGTGGGAAACACTATGGCCCACCTTCGATCAAGGTCACTTCCTTTCGACTTCAGCTCATTATCCAGGAAGTTGATCTAGAGACTCCCTTCTGGTACCTTGGACCCTGCATGCCTCAATGGTAGGTTCTTCGCATTCGACGTGAGGTTTTCATCATTTTCCTCCGATCGAGTGATTTTGTGGGTGTTCGACGTCAGCTCATTGTTCACATGCCGTAGATTGTACCTGTAGTACCTTGAGGACCATTGGTATTAATAGTGGTACCTCTCGCGTCTGTTAACAGCTTTCATCATTGGTTGGTAATCAGGCGATGTTCCTCCATGTTCGACTTCAGCTCACATATTTGCATGCTTGAACTTGTACTTTGTTCGAGTTGAGATTGAGTGCAAGACCTTGGATTCCTATCTGTTACGATCCAGGCTGCGATTTTGTGGATTATCATGATTAGTTACATGAAAAAATGATTCGATGGCTGTGACCATGCCTGAGTCTATTTATCGATCCTCACTGGATGGCTGCGTCCATGCCTTGGATCTGGATTATTGTATACTCTGTTATGGATGGCTGTGCCCATACCACATATATCATGTATTCGAGACATCAGTTGTACTTCTCTACGCAGGTTTTCCGATGGCAGTGTTTTCATTTGGACACGTTCTCGTAAAGCTTTTCACCCCTCTCTCTCTCTCTCGGGCCTCATGCTTTAGGGGGCATCTGTTACACAGTAATTTGTCACCGTCTCTGCAATTCCCCATCCCGCACAGTTGGAGGGCTCATTCTGTGACCTGTGAGTAGTGACATAACTTGAAAACACTTTCATGGCATTCCCCTAAACATGTACTCTCATTTCCCTAAAGACAACTCCTTGTGAAAAACCCTAAAAACACCCCTTTTTGCATTGGCACGGGTAGCCAGTTCATTACCCGCGCCAATGGGGGAAATCCTTCAAAGAGGGTGCGCCAATTGGCGCTCTGTCCCAGAGTCGCACCCATGCCATCCATTTTAAGGAGTGTTCTTTAAAAATAAATGGCAGAAGTTTCGTCCTAACTGATCGAGGAACTGGTATCTAATTTGAGTTGGGAGGTTTGGCTCTGGATCTCCATGTAGAGGAAGTGGTTTTCCACCTCTCATGGAAGCTTCCTTGATGATAGGGCCAATCCCATTATTATAGGGATCCCAACTCCCCTTCCTCCATCTATAAAAGCTTGCTCATCTCATTTGCAAGCTAGTCTCCAAGTTCCCAAGAGCCTAATGCTGCAAGAGCTTTGATCCATTCCCTTAAGGCCAAATCCAAGCAAGGAGATCATTGTCGAGACATCCGAAGAGAGAGGTTTGTCCCATCCCCGACAGACTTTTTTGAGATGTGTTCCACTGGTGACCCTCCGAAGGAGAATTCAGCGTCAGGGCTAGGGTTGTATTCTTCTTTGATTGATTAATGATAAGCGACTATTGGTTATGGTTCCACTATTGTTGTTGATTATGATGTTGAGTTATGTCTTCTCTAACTGACATATAGTTGCATATGCTGGATTTTACGCTTGCGTTTGTTTTTTTTCTCGCATGTGTAGGTGTCTGATCACAGAGATCATGAGGATTGTGATCTGCCAGAGCTAAGGAACAGAAGCGCTACTTTCTCTACAAGAGACAACGTTGGATTCCAGGTAAGCCTTCATTGCTAGTTGGTTTATTTGCAATTAGGAGCCTGCACTATAGCGTGAACGATTGTTACTAGACCCGGTCTGGGCTAGTAGGGATCGCCTCTATCTGCAGAGGGAATTTACCTCCACAACAGAGAGGATGGAAAACAATGTATGATTCTTGAATTCCCTTTATAACACTATAATTCCTTGACTCTTCTGAGCAAAGAGAAATTGATGTAAAAGCTATTCACATTTTATTAATACAAAGAGGCGTTCTCGTTCTATTTCTCAAGCTCTGCAGTATCCTAGCGGGGCTTTCACCAGCGGTTGAGGGACTGACCCTGGTGGAGCAAGCCACTGTTTGTATTTCTATTTCTTTATTTTCTATTGTGTGAAGTGTGTTTACTGCTTATTTTGATTACAGAGTTAATTGATTTCTTTGAATCAAGATCCATTAACGAATTACATTTCTATCTGCTTTGTTGTTCATTTATTCTGCTATCATTACGAAAGTCTTTCTATTCTGTATTCGACTCTAAGTTATTATTATTTGTGATTGATTGATTTTCAGTATTGGCCGGTGATAGATTAAAGTATTGAGATTAGTGAAGTTCCCAATTGTTGTTCAAATAATCTTGTTGTTCCATTTCTAGTTACTGCTTATTTCTGATTCATAGCTTTAGTAGTTTGGTTGCAATTGCTGTGTATGCGTAGGAGTTACAAGTTGTTGTTCCTTTTTAAGTCTTTACAGTTCCTTTCAGTTACTTTCATCAGCACGAAGATTGAGTTTTCTTTCATTTCGATTGTTTTAAGATCACCAACTGTAGAGGACAGAGGTTATTGCTCCCAAGTCCCCAAAATTGGTTATCTTGCATCGATTTCTAAGGGAAAGAGTTATTGCTACTGCATCCCTGATCGATGTTTTGGAGATTGCTTTAATTAAAGTTTCAGAGCATTTGAGTTTATGTTGTTGTAGTTAGATTTCTTTTTCAAGCATCCATTTACTCTTGTATTTCGAACATTGTACTACATATTGCAAGGCATTACTCTTGGATAAATTTCTACCTCAGACTGAGTACACTCTTGAAATAAAAAGTCGCTCCGGGATTGATAATTAATGTGAGATAAATAGGTGTTAAAATAGGAACCTTTTATGCCTCGACAGTAGGCTAATGCAAAAATTAGTGAAATTGCCAGGTTTGAGAAATGTGTTGAGCGGAAATGGGAGATGCAATTCTATATGCATAAAGAGTTGTTAATGTGTGTAAGTAAAGATCCAAGCTCTCGCACAGTGGTGTAAATTTCCATATTTAAAACTAATTGGGCATAACCTTGGAGTGTAGTATTTGTATATGATAGAGAAAGGAAAATCGAGGGTAGCCCAGACATCATGTTAGAAAATGTTGACACTCACACATATGGAGATAAAAAAGATGACCATTATATACGATATCGTGTTAATCGTTTTTTTGAGAATTATTTCATAAGGGAAAATGTGACAGTTCGAGCCCAAATGTCGAAAGGTCTCCTATCACTAAGAAAATTAAAAGAAGCTACGACTTTATTGGGTATTCGAAAATCAACCAAAGATTAAAAAATGAATGAAAATGTGATACAAAATATAAATAGTGCTATAAATCCAATGAAAAGATCTAGAGAGAAAAATGTTTCAGTTTTACGTAGAGCAATACATATGGCAGTGGTTTCATCAAGTACTAAAGAGAATCTCTTGGTAAAATCTATGGCACGAGCATTAGGAACCTCGGGAAAAACTTTTCATAAACATCAGAAATTTCGGTTGCACATAGATGTAAATGATGAACTTGCTTGTTAGAGAGCTATTTATAGGAAACCATATAAAGATAGACTTGGAAAAAATGTTAAAAAAATAATATAATAATATTGGAAGAACAATTCGCGTGTTTCACCAACTGCAAGGCATGTGATGCAAAGAAGAATCGCACGAAATCAGAACGAAGAACATGAAAAACATTTCTTGGAAACCACTCAGATAGAGTTGTTCAACAAGTTCAAAGAAGAGAATCATGAAAGTCATGTTTCAATCAGTGATTTTGTTCAACAAAAACCATGGTATGTAAAACCTATCACTATACGCGACACTTGTTGTTGTTGTTATCATATGGAATTTGAGTTATATTATGACACATTACTTGATTTTGGTAGAACATTTTGGAAGGATTCACCTCCTCCTTCCACTATCCATAATTTCATATCACAAATTCTATGTGAAAGAGAAAGCGATGTACTATTTTACGAAAATAAATGTGTTGGTGGTAAAAAATGCGATGATTGTGGAAATTTGACTAAATTTCCAAAAAAATATCGTACTGATATAAATGATCAATCATTGTCCAACATGAAAGTGAAATGGAAGAGATATGAATATATCCATACATCGACTCAAAGTGTAAATAGTGTTAAAAGAATTGAATTATGAAAAGAAGAATTTTTTGTGATAGAGTTTTTGAGAAAGTTTGAGGAAAAAATTTACAAATACACCAAGCATTGCCATAGAGCTCAATGGCAAGACTTGAAATTCAAAAAATCCCATGAATTTTTTCCACGAGGTACCATTTTTTCAGTAATTAATTTTGCAGAAAACTACACATTTGTTCCACAAAAATAAATTTAGAGTGAATACTATCATTCTAACCAAGTCTCCATGCTCGTCCATATTCTATATAGACATGCTAAACAAAACATTGATCACATAGAAAGCACTAGTGAAAATCGACATATTATTAAAGAATATCACTTTTATAGCAGTGACGATTGCACACATGATACATATTTTGTACAACATTGTTTTGGAAAAATTTATGATTCCTTGAAAAATCGTGGAATAACACATAATCAACATTGGATATGGTCAGACGTATGCGTAGGACAATTCAAATCTGCACGATCATTCTTTTGGTTGTGTTGTCTTCATAAGAAAACTTGCATTAAACATTGTTGGAATTCCTTTGAGACTGGCCATGGAAAAGGA
Source organism: Pinus albicaulis (assembly GCA_034641835.2). NCBI lineage: Eukaryota > Viridiplantae > Streptophyta > Pinopsida > Pinales > Pinaceae > Pinus > Pinus albicaulis. The sequence continues at coordinate 92,938,468 of CM076581.1, forward strand.
GAACATGATGGTGCAGGGGCATGCATAAAACGAGCACTTCAAAGATATCAAATGAACCCCTCTGCAAGCCGACTTCTGGACGTGAAAGAAGTTGTTCAATTTTGCATCGCTACTCTAAGCCATGTGACTAACCGATCAAGGGAAGTGTGAAGGTACATTCAATTTAATTTTTATTGAATATCTAATTAAATAAATAGTTTACATTTATCACAACGATTATCTTTGATTGCATTTTGATATCATATTTACATTCTTCTTTAAATTTTCCATATAAAGATTTTTTTGGCATATTGGGATCAAAGACGTAGATAGATCAATTGGAAATGACGTTGAAACAATAAAAGGGACTCGAAAATTTCATTCAATTAAAAAAAATTCGTCCAGAAATGTTTTTGCATTGGATAAAAGAAAATATTTTTGTTTTTGTCCTGTTTGCATAGAAAACAGAAAATCCAATGATATTTGTGAAAACAAAATGTATGTAAAAGATTGGAAACATACAGAGCTAAATACAAAGTGAAAAATGTCTATTGCAATTTTTGAAGGAATGTAATCAGAGGAGACTACAATATCATCTGATGGTGATCGAGTTTCTAATATTGTTAGAGAAGGCAACATTTGAATTGCTTTCTAATGATAAAGATCTGGAAATAAATTTGAATATGTATAATTTTGTGAAGTTTGTTTTACTGTACAGGAGATTTTTTTGCTGTAATTTCACCTACTGACAACGATGAAAATGTGAAGTATTATTTGATGCATTGCACTGAACGAAAAATGAAATTATTAGAACACTATAATGATCACAGATTTCCATATAAACGAGGATCTATTATACTGAAAGGTTATTTTTTCAAGACAACTAATCAAAGTGGGAATTTTGTTTACTTTGAAGACTATGAACCTGATTTCATAAGTTGTCAATATAGTCACTTGGTGTGTGCAACACACATAAAGTTGATCGAAGTTCAATCAAAGAAAAAACGAATATTAAGAAATGGAAAATGTCAAAATCCGATCATGAATGAATTATTGAAGATGGCATTCCATTGGAATTTTTTTTATTGAACTGCTCAACAATTTATTCTCTTTGGATTATATTTTCTAGAACTTCTAGTACTCAATTAAAAGTTGAGTTGCCTTGTTATGTTATCTGTGCAAGTGTTTGTACATGTGCAAATTGTTTTGGTACATGCACCCTCTAGTATCAACTGAAAGTATCTTTTTTATACATGCATTGATGAAATTTTTTTGATACATATTGGATATATATGTATATGTTCTAAAGTGAAATTAATTGTTCAAGTAGTTTTACTATGTGCATTGATGAAAAATATTTAATGTACTCAATATATATGTTCTAGAATGCAATTAACTGAAAGTAGTTTTTCTATGTGCGTTGATGAAAAATGTTGCATGTACTGGATATATACACGAACTCAATGCACACAGTTTTTCTTGCGGGATTTTATGGTAAAATGTATCAACAATATAAATAAATTATCCGCAGTATAATTTTGTAGGAATATACCTTTCAGACAAGAGACTCGAAGCACTTCTTTGACTTTTGGTAGGATTTGACCCACATCTATATTCCTGATTGAAAATATAGTACAAAATTTGTCTCTCCAATGGTCGAATATGTTCTATGTACATTAATGAAAAATTTACATTCTACATACTATTGTTTGAGTGAATTGTTTTTTTAAAACTTACCAAATTTACTTCAACCATGTCTAAAACTTGAATTTTAAAAACTTTTTGACTATATCAAAAAAAATTACTTCACATGTCATGCCAATTGTAGTTCAACTATCCAATAAAAACATTAACCATTTAACATTATATCACATGCCAAATGTAGATTAAAATGGTATCCAAAACTTAGTTTTAAAAACTTTTTGATTATATCACAACATTACTTCACATGATTAATGTACTTAAACCATCCAAAACTTGGGTTTTAAATTTTTTTTTTTATTTCACAACATTACTTGACATGCCATCCAATTGTAGTTCAACTATCCAATAAAAACATTTAACATTATATCACATGTGCCAAATGTAGATTGAAACCATCCAAAACTTAAGTTTTAAAAACTTTTTGATTATATATCGTGCAACATTACTTCACATGCCATGAAAACTAAAGTTCAACTATCCAATAAAAAAATTTAACATTATATCACATGCCAAATGTAGATTGAAACCATCCAAAATTATATATCACAACATTACTTCACATGCAATGCCAATTGTAGTTCTTGACTATCCAATAACATCATTAAACATTTAACATTAAATATCACATTCCAAATGTAGATTGAAACCATCCAAAAGTTGAGTTTTAAAAACTTTTTTATTATATCATGTAACATTACTTCACATGCCATGCCAATTATAGTTCAACTATCCAATAAAAACATTTAACATTATATCACATGCGAAATGTAGATTGAAACCATCCAAAACTTAACTTTTAATTTAACAAAAAATTATAGATCACAACATTACTTCACATGCCAAATGTATTTGAAGCATCCAAAACTTAAATTTTAAAAGAAAAACAAATTATAACACATCATCACATAACATGCCAAATTTAGTTCAAAATCAAAACAAAACTTAAATTTTAAAAACAAAACAAATTATAACACATCATTACATAACATGCCAAATGTAGTTTAGAAGCAAAACATTAATTTATAGATGACAACGTTTCTAGTAGTTCAATTATCCAAAACTTCAAATTTTTAAAAACCAAACAAATTATATAACAACATTACTTCACATTCATATGCCAAAAGTACTAAAACCGTCCAAAACTTAACTTTTTGGAACAAAACAAATTATATTAACACTGTAATAAAATATGTCCAAAAATTGTGAGTCACTAGAAATATCAAACATAAGTTATATATATATATATATATATATATATATATATATATATATATATATATATATAAATTAAATTAAGACATAAATCTTGAGTAAAATCTACAAATCATGTCCATCAAATACAGATTGATGTAGTGTATTTCCTAGCGGAGTCTCAATCTGCACGCTATCTTGCGAAGCATGTGGAACTACACAATGCACATGTACAAAAATTAAAATTTGATGTTTTAAAAATGAGTGAGAATATATATAAAACTTCAAGTAAAAAAAAAAATATAAAAAAAAGAAGCATGCAATACATCAGGAGGTTCCCTCTCCATTTGTTCATGTGCTACAAGTTCCCCCCCCATGGGAACATCTGCAATGGTAAACTGTACAATATACATGTAAAGGTATATATATATATATTAAAAAATTTCAGATGAAAATGCACGTGTACATATATAAACTTATTTTCAATAATATTAAAAAAAAGGTTAGACAACTTGTTCAAATGGTTGAAATGGTGTGGATGTTCCTATCTCCATCACTAGAGTCCGTGGATTAAAGAAATCTTCTATAGGAACCTAAAATTCAAAATTTTAAAAGTATAAAATAACTCAAGATCAAGATCTCAATTTATAATAAAACTTAAATAAACAACAATTTATAAATTATAACTAAATTAAGAAAACACACACACACAGATATATATATATATATATATATATAAGTGAAAAATTGAATACTTTTGTAGGTGAATTTGGGACATCTCCTAAGAGAGGCTCCAAATGAAAATCTCCAAGAACCTAAAATTCAAAAAATTTAAAATAACTCAAGATATAGATATATATATCTCAATTTTTAATGGAACTTTTTGAGGTGGAATATATATATATATATATATATATATAACTTAAACATAAATTTTAAAAGTGAAAAATTGTCCATACTTGTTGTGGATGTGGCACATCTCCTAAGGAAGTAGAAGGTACATCTCCCAAGGAAGAAGAAGGTACCGCCATCCCAAAAAAATTGGATGGAATCAGAATCTGTTAAAACATTTTATCATTATATATACATACATGTACATGTGTGCACAATTATTTATTTTAAAAATATCACTTAAAAAACACTAACATTTTCCAACATATCTTGATGGTGAGACCCATCTGCATTGTTTGAACCAGAGGTCCCGAACGTGATATTAACATTTTCGTCATTCATCATGCGTGACAACTGCAAATGGTGTTTTAACATATAATGATACATTTTTGTTAGATTAATGTACATACAAATAAATGTATACATGTACATACACATGTATTTATTACAAATTGTACACATGTATGTGTTAAAATAATTGAACCCTAAGGTCATTAACACATACCGTTCTTGTGCCCTCTTCCTCATGAAGAATTAGGTCTTGAAAACCATTCCGACAATTTTTTGCATATATTCGAAGACCTTCAACATTCATGTTGTCAATCTCTTCATATGTACAATACACAAAATTGGCACATGCATTTTCACGTGCTCTTTGTCGATTTAGACAAACATCGACTCCACCCAATCCACTGTAAACATTGTCGATCATGACATCCCTTGCTTCTCGACTTATTTGAGACATCGCATCCATATCTGACCACAGAGTTTCAACTCGAAAAGGTCAACTCATCAATGGCGGCTCAGGGTGAGGCAACTCCACATCTCGCTTAGCACCCTTACGGTCATACAATCGACCTTTCCCCAGACCAAAATATTCTGACGGAAGGTCATTGTAGTTGGGTTTCATGTTAAAACAATTTTTTTCATAAAACAATTGTGCAAAATAAATAGGAACCTTGTCGTTCCATGGGAGCCTTCCATAGGCCCCAAGGTTCCTGTCATACAAATAGTGAGCTATATTGGGGTGCTTGAAATATTGCACGTTTAGAATTTTTCTTTTTGGCCCTTCCTTGAAATTAAACATTCACTTCGCCATATCTCTTGTAACTCTTTGTTTTACATCCTCCCATTTATCAGGACCCACTACTGTTTCCTTTCTCTTTCTCATGACTTGTACAAATGTATCAGTCGTTGGCCCAAGATTTTTGTACTCATTTACTATTTCGCCCAATGAATGTGTAACTATTTCGAGGCTTTGTTAACTCTCAGCAGGTAGAGTCAAAGCCACAAGATCTCTCCGCAATTTTGCATGAAGTTGTTGACACCATTATAAGGTGCATTGCGCCATGTTTCTTTCCCATGGTATATCAGAGATGTCGGCCGGATAAGTTGTGGTGGGTAGACAACCTTCTTCTTGAATGTAGCGTTCTGCCCTGCATCTATTTTGACCAATATTTGGAACATTTTCAGCCTCTGCATCAATATATATAAAATTTTGTATATTATAAAAAAAACATGTAAACAAATTTGTACAAATTCAATGAAAAAAATATTGAAATTGATGGCAACCTCGACGTGGTTGGTTAGCATCTTCTCCACCCGGAAACTGTTGAGACCCAGAACAACCCTACTAAGAACTAGACCGAGAATGACCCTGCTGAGAACCAGCACCAGTAGCCATTGATTGGCCTCCGGGAGAATAAATATCAACCCCTTCATGCAACCCGCTACCACTTATTAGTGGCTCTCTAAGGGGATTTGAACCACCACCAACCTCTCGAGAGGAGAGAGAAGCTTCATAAAAAAATACGAATTTATAATCAATTGAAAAATACATTCATGTACATATAAATACTCACATACATATTCATTTATTAAATTGCATTCAAACCATACAACGACTGGGTGAACCCTAGGCATCCATGGTTGGAATAGAGACCCTTCTCTTCTTATTAGCTCCTAAAAAATAAAAAAATGAAACTTATTTTAACAACTAATTTAACTGACAAAGTTGATAAAATATCAATTCCATATGTACACACATGTGTGGAGATTTAAGATTATATTTAAATTTACCATAAACAACTCTTGATCCCGATCCTTGATCCTCCCCTCTCGTAGATATATGGGATTATGTTGATGTTCGTCGTTCATCCTCCATGATATGTATATCTATGGTGGACATTTACAATATATTTTTTAAATAACTAATTTAAATTAAATTCAAGATAAAGTTCAGAAAATTAATGTTTAATTTAAAGTGTAAACAAATTATGTCGATGAATAAATTTTGAAGGAGAGTGTCTCAACACTAATTCATGTTTAAGAGATGAATCTTGAATTTTTGAAGAAGAGTGTCTTAAAACTAATTCATCTTTCCAGAGATTGACTGTAGGGGCATTTACTAGATATGTCACCTTTCATAAAAGATGAGATCCAGAGGCTACCTGGCCCTTTACAGACTATGCCTATAGAACTACCATGGATATGAAAATGAAAAACTTCTAGTTATATAGATATAATAAATATTGTGTTGATCATATGGTTAACATTCACTTTTGTTCCCAATTTTGAAGCCTCTCTGTTTGCAAAGAAGAATGCCCAAAAGGCCTCCTTTTCCCCTATTTCATTTCCCACTAAACCTCTGTTTCCTTCCCTTTTACTCCTCTCTATTTCCCTCATTAACCCTCTAAATCATCTCCATTCCCCTTTAAACCTTGTAAACATCCCTTGTTTGGCTTAAGAACCCCTTTTCCTCTCTACCGTTACCCCTTTTTCGCCTTCAAATGCATTGAAAATAGGCCAAAAAACCATATTTTACATATGAGGCTTAGCCCTATTTGGGACAGCCCCCTTAACCACTTCCCCATATGCCCCATGCCCGAGACCAAGCACTTAAGGCCCGGGCACTAATCGCGTCGGATAATCTGAGCGGAAACGCCTTTTTCGTTTATAAAACCATGAATGTCTTGATGCAATAGTGTTAAGTCTATCGACCCTTTGAAGCAATCTCCGCTGTTTATTTTAATAGATCTAACGGTCCAGCGCGAATCGCATCGCGCCCATCGCATCACCACACCAATCACAATCACAACTTTTAAAGTGTGCTGCCCGCCGCACTCCCCGATTGCGATCCTCCGATTGTAATCTCCATCGTTGATCCATCACTCTGATCCTATGACCATCGCATAATCACAACACCTCTCCAATCGCAATCGCAAGTTCTTCAATGTGTCAAACCCGCTACCTCCCCCGATTACGATCCACTGATCCAATCGTGACCGTCCATTCAACCTAGATTTAACTACTCACATTTAATCGCCCTCTGCCTTAACCGGATCCCACCATCAAAGGCCTAATTCCATGCGTTTGATCCATTTCCTTTGTATTTTCTCGGGACTTAAAACTCTGGGATTTACACTAATTATCATTTCTTCTCTCGTTTTCGCCATTCCTACCACCATTCCTCTAGGCCTTCACAGCATTCCTTCTGCCAGTCCCTGGATTTCTTAATGAGTTTATCGTATTCTGCAGGGTTGTTATAGAGTGATGAAATCACTCTAGGTTCCCCAATCACGGTCACTGTGATTCAGAATGCAGAGAGGTTATTGTAGCACCAGTTAGACTAGCAGCAGAGACGGGTTAGAAGAATTAAAGCCTATTATTGAATAATTAACACTTAATCCCGTGTCCAAAGGAAGAAGGCACAGTTTGAAGACCAAAGAACACCGAAGAGTCATATCTGTGTTTTGAAATCGGTAGAACAAAGAGCTTTACAGCCAGATAGGACTCCAAAGAAACATCAGAGGCCCTCACCTAGCCAATCACAGTGGCTCAAGGCCAAGGATGATGATCCTCCATGCCCAGGAAGTAGAGAAAAATATGCAGAGAATCATTCCACGTCCAAGACAATGGATCATGACCATTGGCCATCCTATGGGACCCTCGAGCAGAGAAGTCCAGTTTTTCCCACTACTGGCAGTACCACATGCTCCAACACGGAAGGCCAGCTCTTCCCATGACTAACGGTATCTATTTTTCCAGTAGCAGCAATGGTTCCACTTCATCAAACAACAATAATAAGTCATGACAGGGACTTTGTGGTCTTTTTACCGTATATTCCGTCCACTTTGTCATTTCAAGTGAAATCTTCAGATTTACTCTCACAGATTTACTTTTAGTTCAGTCAATTGTTACATTTCAGTTAGAAACAACTTTAGGCCTACATTGTAAGATGATAAGAGGAAGTTTTTTCTCATCATCATTTCTGTTTTGATTTAGACCTGCAACAGCATACCACCACGCGAGGAAGATATTTTCCAAAAATATCTTCTCACGCATAGGAATCAGTGGTTATAAAATCAGGAAGCAAACACTAAGAATAGGTTCCAGATTTTCTAAAGAAATTGTTGTGAAAGAGTTTTTGTATGAATATTGTGGAAGCTTTAATACAAATGTGAAGAGCCTATTGGGTCTCAATGAGAGGATTTCTATCTTTAATGAGGATTCTGGTCTTGGTGTTTTATAGTCTGTAACTCTGCCTTATGTGATATAGTTTAGCTGTTCATTTCATTATTTTCATCTCTCTTGTATCATGCTCTGGAATGCGAGTGGCTCACTGGTTTTGGTATGAATTTATCACAATTGATACTTATGCTGAACCTGTCTAGCACTTTAAATATGGCTCAGTCATGATATGCTGTTTCATTTTACACTTCATCCATGATTCTTCTATATTAAGTGCTATGGGATGTTATTTTTAAAAAGAAATAGACATGTATGGATTCTTATTTTCATAAACCCATCTCATGTTCAAATCTTTTTATGGGATTTCATCTCATTAGTGGTTAGTATTCCTTCTATTTTTCATACACAGCAAATACCGTCTTATTTTTATCTCTGTGAAGCATTTTCAGAATCCAGCCCTCCTTATAGAAAGCTACCTTTGAATTTTCTGATACATCTATCTTGAGAATTCGCATCTTGCCTCTGCAGTGTTCCTTTCATCACGCTGAGTCTATGAGTATTCTGGTTCCACCTACATTGTACCTTTTTGTTAAAATTGAAATAGAAAAAGAGCCTTGTTCTACTAATTATTCTTGTTATATCATATCGCTCTTTGCTATATAAGATGTCCTAGGCACTAGTCTTTCACAACTCAAGGCTGTCTCTAGGGTTGACAACAGATTGAATGTAGGGAAATTTACTAGGTTAGGTTTTAAAACCTATATGTTTCGTATCGAATCACTTTTGGTTTCAATGGGAAAATTTTATGGCTAATTTGTGTTTTACATGTTGAATATAATTTTTTTTTTCTCTCTCATTGTTTGAGACCATGGATATGAAAATGAAAAACTATATACTTTGTTAAAACCTATGTTTTGTATCAAATTACTTTTTGTTTCTAAATATTATATACATGTTGACTGTAGGGGCATTTACTGTAGGGGCATTTATATCTATTCCAGAGATTGACTGTAGGGGCATTTACTAGATATGTCACCTTTCATAAAAGATGAGATACAGAGGCTACCTGGCCCTTTACAGACTCTGCCTATAGAACTACCATGGATATGAAAATGAAAAACTTCTAATTCTAGATATATTCTAAAGATTGAATGTAGGGGCATTTAATAGATTAGATTAAAACCTATATGTTTTGTATCAAATATATTTTGGTTTCAATGGAAAAAATTTATGCCTAATTTGTGTTTTACATGTTGAATATAAAAGGTTTTTTCTCTGTCATTGTTTGAGGGCATGGATATGAAAATGAAAAGCTATATACTTGGTTAAAAACTATGTTTTGTATCAAATTACTTTTTATTTCTAAATATTATATACATGTTGACTGTAGGGGAATTTAGATCTATTACAGAGATTGACTGTAGGGGCATTTACTAGATATGTCACTGTAATATCCCATTTCGGGGATATCTCTAAAACACGGCACAACTCCAACCAGAGATAGACTGGGAGGGAATTTACCAGATATGTCACCTCTAAAGAGGACGAGATACGGAGGCTTCCTGGCCCTTTCTAGACTCTATCTAAGAGTGAAATATAAACACACCAAGTGGTATAGAACTAGAATGCTCAAAAACAATAATAGAGATATAATATCATAGAAAGAGAATACTGCAATGACGACAACTACGAAAACTTATCCCAAAAACATAGAGAAGAAATGCTGAGCCATTTTATTAATATGAGAAATATAATGGAGTACAATAGGCTAATCATATGCAAGGCAAGTGAGAAACACTCTCAGAGAATACCGAAAATGGCTGCTCTAGGAACTGTGTCCTAGTTGCTGGAAACTGCTGTGTAGCTGCTACTGTTGGAATGGACTGAAGTCTAGGGGATAATCCCCTTGCTGGAAAGAGCTGAAAACCGGTAAAACTCCTCTCCTCAACAACCCGGACGAGATCCACAAACCATTCCAAGAATGGCCAACCCCAGAAATCACCAGAAACTGCCTCCCCAGTGAATTACGCTAGCCTCCAAGGCACTGCGCATTGGCTAGATAGAAACGGCTGAAATACTACCACAAACTCTGCCAAAAACCTCCGATGGGAAAAGGTTGACCCTCTGCTCAAAATATCGGCTAGATCACCTGCAGTAACCCCAATCTGAAGCTCCTCCACAATGGACTGAGTCCTCTCTCCTAGTGACTCTGCAGTCTCAATAAGCTCCATCTCCGCAACAAACCCAAACAATGAAACGACACACAAAATGCTGAAAAAATAACCTTGCCCGAGCAGGCACTTGAAGTCCCCCGAGGCTAAGGGCGAGATCTCCGACCAGAGACACTAAATGCACTAAACAGTGCTACATATAGGCTAAATAGCCAGCGTGCTCAAGAAGACAAAGTCTCACTCCAAAATCATCAACTCAAGAATGAATCAAATGAGAAGGCTCCTCCATATTTTATAACGTTGGTTTCCCTCCAAAACCCCAATGTAGCCTGTCACTCCTCCACGTGCTCATCCTTATCTGCGTAGTAGTTTCTAGAGTGTACGTGGGCCCCCTTCTCTACGTGGTGTTTGGCCACCTTGGCTCCCCCTTAAGTCACAACGTTGTGGTACTAGGAAAGTGCACTTTATTTTTAGAGTGAGTTATGTCCCCCTCTACTTAATTTTATTTATAATTTAATTATGTAAGGAAAAATCGATCAAAATTAATATTTCCAATTAGTTACAGCTAATTGGGAATATTACAATCCTCCCCACCAAAAATTGCTTGTCCTCAAGCAATTCCTGAACAAGCCTCCTCTTTAGTTGGTGCTCCCCCACCAACACTGCAAAATGTGCCTGGGTCCCAGATGCACCACTGAATCTTCCCTATCCTCTGCATCACCCTGATATGAAGCGATCTATCAATGCTAGGATCCCAAACTGATCTCTCATGGTACCAACTAACCAACAATCCCCCCAAATCCCATCGCCACCACAGCCAATAATAGCCCAAGTCCCACGGCTCGAACTGCACACTGCCTCTGGCTATGACTGATTATCTAAGAAGCGAAGACCATGACCCCTGTTGCACTGTATCTATGACTATGTAAGCTGTCCCATCAACTGTGTACCAACTCATCACCTCTCTCCAATCCAAGTCCTGACTCAATCCCATGCTGATCTTGCTCTGCTGAAATCGGGATCGAGTGCTGAAGAAATGAAGACCTGTGCCCCCCTGCCAGCTGAAATCTGTAACATCTGCTATGTCCAAGGGTCCCTGCTCCGCTGTGCTCCCTACGAAGAATACCGTACCATCAAGAGGGTACCAACTCATGATCTCCTGCTAGTCCATCCTGGAAGAAGAATCCGATGTAGGAACAACAACTGCATATGGAACATGCCTGGAGTGTTGCCGCCAGTCCATAATCAAATCCCATTGCTCTGCCCTATCTTCCAATGAAATTTGTCTGTAGAAGGAAGCACCTCTCTCTATAATGGGCTAAAGTGGGCAAGATATGCTATAATATCCATCGAGGTACTCCTGTAGAGTGCTACACACTAAAAACATTGCATCTCTACCGATTGTGTGTATATCTATCTGCGCCTCATCCTTGTGTCGACCCATAGACGGATGCTCCACCATATCCAACAGCTCCTCCCACTCCTGATCAGGAATGTCACGCTCTCGCTATCTACTGGCCCCCTACAGGACAATCCCATCAACCTCCAACACATCCAGAGGATATGGATCTGCAACTGTTATCACCGTACTCGATGTTAGTGCATCTGACTACCCCACCTCATTGGCTGACCCCAATGTTAGCTGCATATCCTGATCGGCTCAATGTGGGTGCCCATCTGGCTCTCCCCCAAAGGAATATCATGTATGATGTGAATAATTTCCTCCCCTATCAACTAAGGCTCCATCACCTATTGCTCTAGCTGAATCGTCACAAGTGACTCTTCGCCCAGAGTATCTCCAGCAGAGTCCCGTGACTGCTCACCCTGGACACTGGAATGCAGCTCCGGTCTACTATCACCATCTCTTCATGACTGCTCTCATTCCCCAGAAGCGTCCTCAATTGATCCTATGGATTCATATGAAAAAGGGTCCTCACCCTGGGATACAGAAGGAATGCCCTCCTGTTCTACCTCCGCCACCTCACCTGCATTGAATATGCCACCCACCCTCTCGATAAAGTGTCGATACAATGTCTGGAGCCTAGAAACATACTGGGGTGCTACCTCTGCTGTACCCAATATCCTCTGCTCATGCATGATCTCGACATGCCCTGAGCGAAAAGTGACGCATGCCTCCCTCCTGACCCACTCCCAAAGCGTAGGCTCAGCGATGACTGATGTGCCACCCCTGCAGAGGATCATCTCATCCCCTAACTTCTGGCTGTCAAGTACCACCCCGACCCAGTGCCACTACTGAAAAGTCTCTTCCCTAGTGTGCTGAGTGTCATCCAAATATCTTGGGTGAGCCTCACGTACCCCGCTGCTCATGCCCAAGGTGCCAAAGGACATCGCTAAAATCGACTATGCCCATGAGTGATGTAGTAGAGGGTCAAGTGCATGAGTCCCCACAGATACCGTCAAGTATCACTCATCTGTCTCCCCATCGATCTTGGGTGAAATAACCCCAAAGGTAAGCCGGGTGTCCCTGTTTGTGAGTCTCCCAGGAGGCAATGCTCTAAGAGCCTATTGTGCAGCACCATACGCCCTCGCATACTACCAATCATCCTTGTACTCCTCGACATGCCACTGAACACTGAGGCATATCCCTGTATACTACTGGATACCCCATGCTACTGTTGCACCACCCTGTACCGTCTTGTGCGCTTACTGTGTCCAGGCATCTGTCACTCCCCGCGTGCTCTCAATGTGATGTAGGACACTCCTACTCCACAATGCAGTCCCACACACTATGGTACACCACCATGCAACTCCATGTCCACTAGTAGTCCATTGCTCAATACTAGAGGCTCCCACACATCCATAGATGTGATGACCTAAAGTTGTGCCTCTATATTTCAGACTACCCACAATCGGTATCATCGTCTCCACCGTTGCATCACTATACCCACCGACGAACGGATCATCACTCCAAACGCTCCTCGAGGGGTCTGAGAAGTGAATCTCCCTATGTGTCAGTAGTCTTACCTCCACTACTCAGCTCCGCTGCGTCCTATGTGCCCCACACAAAGGTGAAGAATCCTTAGCCCCATACAAGGCGCCATCTGGTGGCCTTCCAATGCCACCTCCTCTGACAAGCTCCTGCCAAGGTATGTTGACCACCCCATGATCCCGTGTATAGGTTTCATACCAAGAAAACCTAGGGAGTTTGAAAAGAGGCATCCAACTTCTCCGCCCAAGCTTTTTCCAAATGCTTGGATGGCTCATCAAATGCTGGTAAATGAAATATACCCACTGTGTGATGCAAGCCCCCGTCATGTGAGTGCTTCTTCCCTCTGTGAAATTTGCAGGGTCTGCTATCCCGCTGGAGCTGAAAAAAATCTCTGAATGGAAGGGCATCCCCGAACCCCTGCCCATATGCCTGATACTCGGCGAAATAATCACCCATGTGGCCAAGCTCTGGCTCCTGCTATGCTCCTGCCCTGTGTCTGCACCCAGAAAAGTGGGCATAGTGGAACGTGTGGGTGTATGTGATTCCATATACTAAGTGGCATCATGCTCTGGCAAATGGTGGGATGTGCCTAATCCCTGGCCAATCTAGAAACCCCTTGGGGTTTCACATTGTCTCACCTCCACAGCGGTGAATCTCTGCCCCATCACCTCAATCTGTCAAGCTAAATCCTGCACCGACTTGAGGAGTGCCTCTCCAAACTATTTGGCCTCTGTATCACCTGCCATCCGCTCTTTCTGCCTCAAATATACCACAAGCTCCACCTACTCTACGTCCGTCATAGGCTCTCTCTCCTAATCCGCCTCCTCTACCTGGGCACGGTCTCCCTCTTCGTAGGTGGTCTCCAACCTACGCTCATGGTCTCTATACTTTCTGCCTCTGTAAGGTCTCTTTCCTGATGTCATAGACCATACGATGAGCCAGAACTATGCTCTAATACCACTGTAATATCTCGTTTCGGGGATATCTCTAAAACACGACACGACTCCAGCCAGAGATAGACTGGGAGGGCATTTACCGGATATGTCGCCTCTAAAGAGGATGAGATCCGGAGGCTTCCTGGCCCTTTGCAGACTCTATCTAAGAGTGAAAGATAAACACACCAAGTGGTAAGAACTAGAATGCTCAAAAACAATAATAGACATATAATATCATAGAAAGAGAATACGGCAACTACGGCAAATTATCCAGAAAACATAGAGAAGAAATGTTGAGCCATTTTATTAATCTGAGAAATATAATGGAGTAAAATAGGCTAATCTTGTGCAAGGCAAGCGAGAAACACTCTCAGAGAATACCAAAAATGGCTTCTCTAGGAACTGCATCCTAGCTGCTGGAAACTACCATGTAGCTGCTACTATTGGAATGGACTAAAGTCTAGGGGCTAATCCCCTTGCCGGAATGAGCTGAAAATTGGCAAACCTCCTCTCCTCAACAAATCAGACAAGATCCACAAACCATTCCAAGAATGGCCAACCCCAAAAATCACCAAAAACTAGCTCCCTAGTGAATTACGCTGGCCTCCAAGGCACTGCACAGTGGCTAGATAGAAATGGATGAAATACTACCACAAACTTCGTCAAAAACCTCCAATGGGCAAAGGCTGACCCTCTACTCAAAATCCCAGCTAGATCACCTGCAAAAACCCTAATCCGAAGCTCCTCCACAATGGACTGTGTCCTCTCTCCTAGTGACTGCGCAGTCTTAATAAGCTCCAGCTCTGCAACAAACCCAAACAATGAAATGACACACAAAATGCTGAAAAACTAACCTTGCCCAAGCAGGTACTCGACGTCCCCCGGGGCTAACGGTAAGATCTCCAACTGGAGACACTTAATGCACTAAACAGTGCTGCAGACAGGCTAAACCTCCAGCATGGTCAAGAAGACAAAGTCTCACTCGAAAATCATCAACTCAAGAATGAATCAAATGAGAAGGCTCCTCCATCTTTTATAACGTTGGTTTCCCTCTAAAACCCCAACGTAGCCTCTCTCTCCTCCACATGCTCATCCTTATCTGCGTAGTAGCTTCTAGAATGTAGCTGATCCCCCTTCTCTACGTGGTGTTTGGCCCCCTTGGCTCCCCCTTAACTCACAACATTGTGCTACTAGCAAAGTGCAATTTATTTTTAGAGTGAGTTATGTCCCCCTCTACTCACTTGTATTTATAATTTAATTATGTAAGGCAAAATCGATCAAAATTAATATTTCCAATTAGCTGCTGCTGATTGGGAATATTACAGTCACCTTTCGTAAAAGATGAGATCCAGAGGCTACCTGGCCCTTTACAGACTCCGCCTATAGAACTACCATGAATATGAAAATGAAAAAATTCTAATTAGATAGATATTCTAAAGATTGAATGTATGGGCATTTACTAGATTAGGTTTTAAAACCTATATGTTTTGTATCGAACAACTTTTGGTTTCAATGGGAGACTTTTATGGCTAATTGGTGTTTTACATGTTGAATATAAAAGGTTTTTTCTCTCTCATTTTTTGAGACCATGGATATGAAAATGAAAAACTATATACTTGGTTAAAACCTATGTTTTGTATCAAATTACTTTTTGTTTCTAAATACTATATACATGTTGATTGTAGGGGCATTCACTGTAGGGGCATTTAGATCTATTCCAGAGATTGAGTATAGGGACATTTACTAGATATGTCACCTTTCATAAAAGATGAGATCCAGAGGCTGCCTGGCCCTTTACAGACTCTGCCTATAGAACTACCAGGGATATGAAAATGAAAAACTTCTAATTCTAGATCTATTCTAAAGATTGAATGTAGGGGCATTTAATAGATTAGGTTAAAACCTATATGTTTTGTATCAAATCACTTTTGGTTTCAATGGAAAACTTTTATGGCTAATTTTTGTTTTACATGCTGAATATAAAAGGTTTTTTCTCTTTCATTGTTTGAGACCATGGATATGAAAATGAAAAAATAAATACTTGGTTAAAAATTATGTTTTGTATCAAATTACTTTTTGTTTCTAAATACTATATACATGTTGACTGTAGGGGCATTTACTGTAGGGGCATTTAGATCTATTCCAGAGATTGACTGTAGGGTCATTTACTAGATATGACACCATTCATAAAAGATGAGATCTAGAGGCTACCTGTCCCTTTACAGAATCCGCCTATAGAACTACCATGGATATGAAAATGAAAAACTTCTAATTATATCTATTCTAAAGATTGAATGTAGAAGAATTTACTAGATTTGTTTTTAAAACCTATATGTTTTTTATCAAATCACTTTTGGTTTCAATGGGAAACTTTTATGGCTAATTTGTTTTTACATGTTGAATATAAAAGGTTTCTTCTCTCTCATTGTTTGAGAGCACGGATATGAAAATGAAAAACTATATAATTGGTTAAAACCTATGTTTTGTATTAAATCAATTTTTGTTTCTAAATAAGTTATATACATGTTGAATATAAAAGGTTTTTTTCTCTCTCATTGTTTGAGACCATAGATATGAAAATGAAAATTTTCTATTTAGATCTATTCTCTAGAGCTATGGCCGATTTGTGCTTTACATACATTGACTCTTAGGTTAAAACCTATGTTTTGTATCAAATCACTTATGGTTTCAATGGGAAACTTCTATGGCTAATTCAAGTGTTTTACATGTTGAATATAAAAGGTGTTTTTTTCTCTCTCATAGTTTGAGACCATCGATATGAAAATGAAAAAATTCTATTTAGATCTATTCTAGGGATATGGATAATTTGTGTTTTACATACATTGAATATAAAAGGTTTTTTTCTCTCATTTTTTGACACCATGGATATGAAAATGAAAAACTTCTAGATATTTAAAACTATTCGAGAGATTGATTGACTTGTAGGGACATTTACTCTTCTAGGTTAAAACCTACGTTTTGTATAA
Organism: Pinus albicaulis; assembly: GCA_034641835.2. Classification (NCBI taxonomy): domain Eukaryota; kingdom Viridiplantae; phylum Streptophyta; class Pinopsida; order Pinales; family Pinaceae; genus Pinus; species Pinus albicaulis. The sequence continues at coordinate 92,955,746 of CM076581.1, forward strand.
AATAAATTATGGTTTAAATGGGAACCTTTTATGGCTAATTCAAGTGTTTTACATGTTGAATATAAAAGGTTTTTTTCTCTCTCATTGTTTGAGACCATGGATATGAAAATGAAAAACTTTTATCTAGATCTATTCTAGAGATATGGCTAACTTGTGCTTTACATACATTGAATATAAAAGGTTTTTTCTCTAATTGTTTGAGACCATGGATATGAAAATGAAAAACTTCAAGATATTTAAAACTATTCGAGAGATTGATTGACTTGTAGGGGCATTTACTGTTCTAGGTTAAAACCTATGTTTTGTATCAAATCACTTATGGTTTCAATGGGAAACTTTTATAGCTAATTCAATTGTTTTACATGTTGAATATAAGAGGTTTTTTTCTCTCTCATTGTTTGACACCATGGATATGAAAATGAAAAAATTCTATTTAGATCTATTCTAGAGATATGGCTAATTTGTGTTTTACATACATGTGCATATAAAAGGTTTTTTCTCTCATTGTTTGAGACCATGGATATGAAAATGAAAAACTTCAAGATATTTAAAACTATTCGAGAGATTGATTGACTTGTAGGGGCATTTAATATTAGGTTAAAACCTATGTTTTGTATCAAATCACTTATGGTTTCAATGGGAAACTTTTATGGCTAATTCAAGTGTTTTAAATGTTGAATATATATTTTTTTTCTCTCTCATTGTTTGAGACCATTGATATCAAAATGAAAAACTCGTAGATATTTAAAACTATTCGAGAGATTGATTGACTTGTAGTGGCATTTACTCTTAGGTTAAAACCTATGTTTTGTATCAAGTCACTTGTGGTTTCAATGGGAAACTTTTATGGCTAATTTGTGTTTTACATGTTGAATACAAAAGGTTTTTTCTCTCTCATTGTTTGAGACCATGGATATGAAAATGATAAACTTCTAGATATTTAAAACTATTTGAGAGATTGATTGACTTGTAGGGGAAAATACTATATATCAAATCACTTATGGTTTCAATGGGAAACTTATATGGATAATTAAAGTGTTTTACATGTTGAATATAAAAGGTTTTTTTCTCTCTCATTGTTTGAGACCATGGATATGAAAATGGAAAACTTCTATTTAGATCTATTCTAGAGATATGGCTAATTTGTGTTTTACATAAATGTGCATATAAAAGGTTTTTTCTCTCATTGTTTGAGACCATGGATATGAAAATGAAAAATTTTTAGATATTTAAAACTATTCGAGAGATTGATTGATTTGTAGGGGCATTTACTCTTAGGTTAAAACCTATGTTTTGTATCAAATCACTTGTGGTTTCAATGGGAATATTTTATGGATAATTTTTGTTTTAGATGTTGAATATAAAAGGTTTTTTTCTCTCTCATTGTTTGAGACCATGGATATGAAAATGAAAAACTTCTAGACATTTAAAACTATTCGAGAGATTGATTGACTTGTAGGGACATTTACTCTTCTAGGTTAAAACCTATGTTTTGTATCAAATCAACTATGGTTTCAATGGGAAACTTTTATGGCTAATTAAACTGTTTTACATGTTGAATATAAAAGGTTTTTTTTGCTCTCATTGTTTGATACCATGGATATGGAAATGAAAAACTTCTATTTAGATCTATTCTAGAGATATAGCTAATTTGTGTTTTACGTACATTGAATATAAAAGGTTTTTTCTCTCATTGTTTGAGACCATGGATATGAAAATGAAAAACTTCAAGATATTTAAAAATATTCGAGAGATTGATTGAATTGTATGGGCATTTACTCTTAGGTTAAAACCTATGTTTTGTATCAAATCACTTATGGTTTCAATGGGAAACTTTATGGCTAAATCAAGTGTTTTACATGTTGAATATAATTTTTTTTTTTCTCTCTCATTGTTTGAGACCATGGACATGAAAATGAAAAACTTCTATTTAGATCTATTCTAGAGATATGGCTAATTTGTGTTTTACATACATTGAATATAAAAGGTTTTTTCTCTCATTGTTTGAGACCGTGGATATGAAAATGAAAAACTTCAAGATATTTAAAACAATTCGAGAGATTGATTGACTTGTAGGGGCATTTACTCTTAGGTTAAAACTTATGTTTTTTATCAAATCACTTATGGTTTCAATGGGAAAAGTTTATGGCTAACTCAACTGTTTTGCATGTTGAATGTAAAAGGTTTTTTTCTATATCATTTTTTGAGACCATGGATATGAAAATGAAAAAATTATATTTAGATCTATTCTACAGATATGGCTAATTTGTGTTTTACATACATGTTAATGTAAAAGGTTTTTTATCTCATATTCTGAGACCATGGATACGAAAATGAAAAACTCCTAGATATTTAAAACTATTCGAGAGATTGATTGACTTGTAGGGGCATTTACTCTTAGGTTAAAACCTATGTTTTGTATCAAATCACTTGTGGTTTCAATGGGAGACTTTTATGGCTAATTTTTGTTTTACATGTTGAATATAAAAGGTTTTTTCTCTCTCATTGTTTGAGACCATGGACATGAAAATGAAAAACTATATAATTGGTTAAAACCTATGTTTTGTATTAAATTAATTTTTGTTTCTAAATAAGTTATATGCACATTGAATATAAAAGGTTTTTTCTCTCATTGTTTTCAATTCCATGGATATGAAAATGAAAAAATTCTATATTTAAAACTATTTAAGAGATTGATTGACTTGTAGGGGCATTTACTCTTAGGTTGAAACCATGTTTTGTATCAAATCACTTATGATTTCAATGAGAAACTTTTATGGCTAATTCAAGTGTTTTACATGTTGAATGACTTGTAGGGGCATTTACTCTTAGGTTAAAACATATGTTTTGTATCAAATCAATTATGGTTTGAATGGGAAACTTTTATGGCTAATTCAAGTGTTTTACATGTTGAACAGAAATGGTTTTTTTCTCTCTCATTGTTTGAGACCATGGATGTGAAGATGAAAAACTTCTATTTAGATCTATTCTAGAGATATTTCTAATTTTTGTTTTACATGTACATTGAATATAAAAGGTTTTCTCTCTCATTGTTTGAGTCCATGGATATGAAACTGAAGAACTTCTATTTAAAAATCTTCAAGAGATTGATTGACTTTTAGGAGCATTTACTCTTAGGTTATTTCAACCTATGTTTTGTATCAAATCACTAATGGTTTCAATGGGAAACTTTTATGGCTAATTTGTGTTTTACATGTTGAATATAAAAGGTTTTTTTCTCTCTAATTGTTTGAGACAATGGATATGAAAATGAAAAACGTCTATTTATATCTATTCTAGAGATATAGTTAATTTGTGTTTTACATATATTGAACATAAAATGCTTTTTCTCTAATTGTTTGAGACCATTGATATGAAAATGAAAAACTTCTATATGTAAGGGAATTTACTCTTAGGTTAAAACAATGTTTTCTATCAAATCACTTATGGTTTCAATGGGAAAATTTTATGCCTAATTTGTGTTTTACATGTTCAATATAAAATGTTTTTCTTCTCTCTCATTGTTTGAGACCATGGATCTGAAAATGAAAAACTTATACTTAGATCTATTCTAGAGATATCGCTAATTTGTGTTTTACATGTACATTGAATATAAAATGTTTTTTCTCTCATTGTTTGAGACAATGGATAGGAAAATGAAAAACTTCTATATGTAGGGGCATTTACTCTTAGGTTAAAACTTATGTTTTTTATCAAATCACTTATGGTTTCAATGGGAAACTTTTATGGCTAATTTTTGTTTTACATATTGAATATAAAAGGTTTTTTTTCTCTCTCATTGTTTGAGACCACGAATATGAAAATGAAAAAAATCTATTTAGATCTATTCTAGAGATATGGCTAATTTGTGTTGTACATACATTGAATATAAAAGGTTTTTTCTGTCTCATTGTTTGAGACCATGGATATGAAAATGAAAAACTATATACTTGGTTAAAACCTATATTTTGTATCAAATTATTTTTTGTTTCTAAATACTAGATACATGTGGCAGTAGGGGCATTTACATCTATTACAGAGATTGACTGTAGGGGCATTTACAAGATATGTCACCTTTCATAAAAGATGAGATCGAGAGGCTACCTGACCATTTACAGACTCTGCCTATAGAACTACCATGGATATGAAAATGAGAAACTTCTAATTAGATCTATTCTATAAATTGAATGTAGGGGAATTTACTAGATTAGGTTAAAACCTATGTTTTGTATCAAATCACTTTTGGTTTCAATGGGAAAATCTTATGGCTAATTTGTGTTTTACATGTTGAATATAAATTTTTTTTTCTCTCTCATTGTTTGATACCATGGATATGAAACTGAAAAACTATATAATTGGTTAAAACCTATGTTTTGTATCAAATTACTTTTTTCTTCTAAATACTATATATATGTTGAATATCAATTGGATGCAAGTTATGTGCAGATGATGGATGATGCATGAGGTGATGTTGATCATAACCTTTAAATCTATATGATAGGAAACTTGATATACATAACAAGGTTTAGACTAGATATAATTTTGGAATTCAAGTTATGTGCAAATGATGGATGATGAATGACCTAAGTGAATCTCCATATTAATTGGATGAAAGCTATGTGCAGATGATGGATGATGAATGAGGTGATGTTTTTCATAACCTTTACATCTATATGATATGAAGCTTGATATACATAACAAGGTTTAGACTAGATATAATTTTGGAAATCATTTTATGTGCAGATGACTGATGATGAATGACCTAAGTGAATCTTCATGTTAATTGGATGCAAGTTATGTGCATATGATGGATGATGAATGAGGTGATCTATTGATCATAACCTTTACATCTACATTATAGGAAGCTTGATATACATAACAAGGTTTAAATACTAGATATAATTTTGGAATTTTAATTACTTGGAATATTTCAATCAACAACTAAATATATTCATCTATTACCAACAAAAACCAAAAAACAGATATGAAGATACTTGAAAGATACTACAAACAATGGACTATAGTACCTAAAAGGTGAGAAAGTCATCTATTACCAAAAAACAAATATTAAGATACTTGAAAGAGACTACAAACAATGGACTCTATTACCCAAAAGGTGAGAAAATTACATTGAAAACAGTAGATATTCAACTAGAGTCTTGTGTGGATGACATGAAAAGTCCAAGTGGAAAATGTATAATTCTACTTAGGAAGAGTATTTGGTTTAATGTTTAAGCATGAAAGAGTCATTAATTTCTCTATCTAGAGTAGTTACTTATTTTTTAGTGTTTTGGATGAAATGGGCTCTACAATATATGAAGGTAAATTTCAGTGAACCTAGATATCTATTAAGTGTTTCATTACAAGTGTAATAATAATTTCAAAAATAAAATATTCTCTTTCTCTTTCATGACTTACAAGGGGAAAAGTAAAAAATTTGTTCCTGCATTTAATCTTACAAGATTATATTATTCAATTATCATTAAATTAATTAATTAAGAAAGATGAATATATTCTTCAAAAATATAATATCTTTCCTCCTCTGGAATAATAGGTTCCTCATAAGTTATGAATATTAAGTCTGGTCAAAATATACAAATCATAACAGAGATTTATTTTGGGGAATTTTATACGAAAAAACTAGCTTGCAACCATAAAAGTTGAAATGAGAGTCACGAATGTGCCATGTTGTCAAAGATGAAGCAACAATGTGGTTTCCAATTTACCTCAAATATGAAGAGCATGGTTGAAAGTTTCTGTGTTATGAAGAAATCAAACATTCATGAAGAACTAAAATAGGTTTATGTGGAAAGTACTGGAATGATTTTAAAGGAGTCAGTGACTCAAATCAGGCATACTGACAAGTCCAAATCTGACACATTCAATCTACCAAGGACAAATCCGCATGTCGAGAACTCACTCTACACTTGATTTTCGATGAGGTTGCAATAGTTTGATCATTCAATGAGGTAATGAACATCAGATACAACGAAATTTCGATACAAACCCACTACCACCAACTTAGCATTTGGCATACAACACTAGCATTTAGATTCACAAATATGGATCATGAAATAGGGAAAAATTAAGAAACTTATGGTTGTATAGATTTGATGTTACAAGAGTTCGATCATTCACTGAGGTAATGAACATCAGATACAATGAAATTTCGATACAAACACACCAGCATCAACTTAGAATTTGGCATACAACACTAGCATTTAGAGTTGCGAATATGGATCATGAAATAGGGAAACAGTAAGAAACTTATGGTCGTATAGATTTGAGGTTGGAATAATTCAATCATTTACTAAGGTAATGAACATCAAATACAACTAAATTTCGATACAAACCCACCAGCACCAACTTAGCATTTGGCATACAACACTGGCATTCAGATTCACGAATATGGATGATGAAATAGGGAAACAGTAAGAAACTTATGGCCGTATGGATTTTCATATCATTGGTATGGGCCCAATGGCAGATGGTATCTGATCAGTTACTCCATTAATGGTAAGTATTAAGGTAAGTATTAAGGTAGTAGTCAGTGGGAAACTGGAACATTTAAATAGCGTTTAAGTTGAACTATATGTACAGGTATGAAATCGGATATTATAAATTTTTACATTTTACTTATGAAATTAGACTTCATTTTGACAAGTTGGAGAGTTATAGCACACGTCAAACTTGAAGTCGCAGCCAAAAAAATAGATACAGGGCCAAAAATAGAGATAGGGCCAAAAAATTAGAGACGGGGCTAAAAAATTAGAGATAGAGCCAAAAAAATAGAGATGGAGCCTCTCTCATTCATAAATTCCTTACTGGAAACTGAAGACGATGAAGACGTACCTGGACGCTGAAGACAATGAAGACGCTGAAATTTCTGCAGAGTATGCTGAAGTTGCAGCAAAGGAGGCTGAAGATGTCGCGGAAGACCTCTGCAAAAAAAAATGAACAAAAAAAAAAAAATAAAAAAAAAATTAAAACCAATCTAAAAACAACAAAAAAAACTTACAGAAATTTAAAATATTACCTCCTTGAACTTAATGTGTGTGAGAATGCTGGACAGCAGTGAGCATGCGCGAATGCTGGATAGAAGTGAGTTCACGAGAATGCGACAGATAAGAGCATGCGAGAATGCGACATATAAGAGCACGCAACAGAATGCCGGACAAAACCGAGCACGCAACTGTGAACAGAAACCCGGAAAAGGTTTCCGGCGATATATTTATAAAATAATAGTTCGGTCAAACTAAAAGTTCGGCCAAAATTTTATTTTCGATTTTCCAAACTCAGGAAAAAAATTTGTTTGCCATTACCGTCAGTACACCATCACTGTAAATTGAAAATGAAGTTCGGCTGAACTAAATTCAATATTTCAACCGAACTCTTGAATTGTCTGGCCGAACTATGCAGGAAAAAAAATTTCCACCCTGGGTTGTCACAAAAGTGTTACCCATATTTGCATTTCCACCCTATGTCCTTAGATTCGTTTTTGTATTTTTGTCATATTTTGTACACGGTGGTCAACAAATCTGGTCGGGGTGAGACCAGCTCCCTTTTAAAACACCATATTTATATCTGTTTTGTGATATGAATAGAATATTGACTTATATATATATATATATATATATATATATATATAGTAAATCTCTACCAAACATATTTATCTTTATATATTACCACATTCACTAATATAATTATACATATGATTAATATAATTGTACATATAGTTTAATTATACCAATTAAAATATATCAACCATATTTATTTATATAGTTATTCAGTGTTTGTCATGTTAAATATGAATAATGTAACTATGCTACGAATTATTGGTGTAATCGTTTGAGTTTGAAACATTGTTTTGCTAGTAAAATTTTAGGTTAAATGGGTGTCGATGAAATTGAAAAAACTTATGAAAGCTATTATGCTAATCATAATGGTCGATATTAATAATTAATTATGAAGTGAAACCGTATGAAATAATTTCAAAAACTTCAATGATTAGGCACATTTGGTTAAAGCGTAAATTTACTGGAGGAACTTTAAGAAGATTTAAATAAAATATCATCGAATTAAAAATGTCCCCTTCTATATATTTCACATGGGGGTCAATGAATATGGCTGAAAAATACGAGACACGCCATTAGATAAAAACTACTAAAAACACTCATCTATTCACACAATGCTGTATGCGTCAACACACACAGAGATTACATTCATATTATTTTATTAAATAGAGTTTTCCAGATATATCTTATTCCCAATTAGAAGTAGAGTTTGAGAGAATTTCTCAACCATCATGAACCAACATCTCCAATATAGGATGTAAGAATTAATTTCAACATCCCCTCTTAATGGTTACATTACATAAATTTATTGAAAACACAATCATTCTTTAACTTCTGAGTATAGGCTCCATCAAGTTGCCTCATAACCCTCGTAAATGTGTAGTCATCAAGTTGGATTGCCATGTTCAACTCCTAAACTCCCTAATCAGGGACCTCCCGAAGTCAATTACTGGACATCGTCCCAATCTGTCCTATAACCTCATTAGGAGACCACTCCATGTCTACGACCAATGAGAGATCCTTCCCTAGATCCACAACTTCCATACTATCTAGATAACCAACCATATTTAGCCTTACTTCCACTCGATCTCTTAAGTACTGGCTTCATACACATAGCTAAATTGTTAGTCATTATATGGACGAACTCCCATCTACCGAGATACATGGGTGCCAACCGCTATATTCACTAGTTTTATAGAATAGTTTTCTAAATACGGAATGTATCTAGATTCAGCTATTAAATCATGACCTCTTTGTCTAATTTTGAAAATTCATCTCACTTAATGCATTGCCATACCACCATCACTCGTTCTTGAACCTGGAACTAAAATTAATGCATCCTATCCAAGGTGGCAACCAACTCTGTATGTTTCTCCCTTCGGATCCTCTCATCAGTTTCCATCTATTCCAGTAGTGATTCAATTAACTCACAACAATACTCCAGGAAACAGTGTTTCATTTCCCATGGACTAGTTGTCGGGCGCTTAATAGACCCATGACTCACCTTCCCCCATGTCGCACTCCACCTTGCCTCTGCAGATACGGAGACCACCCGCAATCGCTCGTCATATTCTTTCCTCTGTAGCTGCGAAGACTGCTTGCAATTGCTCATCATATTCTCACCACCGCTATGTCCTCCTCACACACTAGCTCATGTCCACTGGGAAAAAATCGCAGCCTTTCTATCCCAACACATCCTAGAAACCTATTATTTTCAAGGGCACTACTCGCTCTTAGCATGCATTTACATACAATAAAATAGATGGTTATTAAATTGAGGTGGCGGGGGGTAGGTGGCGGGGAGAGACTTTAAAATCGAGGTGAGTGAGGGAGTGAGTTTGAGGAGCGAACCTCCTTGTATTTGAATGGTTCAGGTTCTAGGTTGGTACAATAATGAGACCATTGACTGTGGGAATTTGCATGGAAAGTTGACGACTAATATATTTCCATGTGCCATGCCTCCCTAGAAAAACGTGCACAATAGGAGGGGTGGTAGTGACGGTAGCTGACCGGGCCAACACAGGACCTGTGTACTTTCCCAAGGCTCAACCAAGGCTTGCTTCAACTTTGTTCCTCCTAAGACTTAGTGAGAATTTAGGAATTTGGAGATGATGGCCTTAAGAGGTGATTGTATTCTGATTTTAATATAATGGAGGATGTTTCATGTTGGCTACCTCGTCGTGGTCATACAATGGCATAGAGAAAGAAATACCTAACTCAATTGCATTAAAGTCAATGGTGAAGAACCTATTTAGCATGGTGCTGAAGGATAACCAAGTGGAAAGATACAATGTGCTTTTTTCATTGGAAAATATTAAAATAATGCTAAGAAATGATCATTTTTTCATGGATAATCATAGGGAAAGATTATCCCATATAGAAGGTTATCTTCAATGTGACATTAAAACTCATAGTCCTCTAGGTTTGAGTGCAAGTCTTATGGAGATTGAACAATTGTTGTAGGGAATCATAGTCCTTGTGAGTTAAATGAATATTTTTTTTTTTTGCAGAAAAAATTGAAATTGATATATAAAGTGGAAAAATTAATTTCGTGCAAAAGTTCAAGGAGTTACATAAATGTTTGGGGGTAGTAACCACTAGTAACTATACACATTTACATTTGTACTCCTTATTGCCTACAAAAAAACAAGGACATGCACATTTACATTTTTATTCATACTTATTAAAATGTTGAAGAACACATAAATAATGGTGGGAATTAACTCTGGTAATTATATTTATTTAGATGTTCTTCCTCTATTTTTTTATGAAAATAATAGCTTAGATTATGGTGGGTAGTAACTGATGGTAAATATGTTATGTGCATAAGTATGAGTAAGGATTTTGATTTTGGGTGGGTTTCCTATGAAATTTAACAATGAAAAATCACTACACAAATATCCAAAAATCATGGCTTAAATATCACAACTCCATTTAGAAATTATGACATAAAATTATGAGGTAGATATCCACATGGAATTATATTGTGAAAAGGCTATAAAATATCCAATAAAATGTTTGAAATTTAATTTTTCCAATAATAATTAAAAAAAATATATTTATTTTTTAAATTTCAACATTTTAACTTTTATTGATGAATGTTAAACTAATAGTGGTCAACAGAAAAATCAATTACTAGAATTGAGTTTCTAGAATCCTTTCATGAAAGAGACTAAAAATTAACAAAATGTGATTCATAGACATTGAAAATAATTTTAATGAGCAATATATAGATGAGTAATGAATAACACTAAATTCATTTAATATTTCATTTATTCACTGAGAAAGCAATTATTCAAATTTCATAATATAAAATTTCTAGGTGTACCTCTATGACGCTTTTCTATCACCACTTTTACGATACATTAGCTAGGCCCTATAAATATAAATTTAAATTATCATAGACATATAAATTAAATGGAATCAATATAGAACAAGTGCTTTTAGGCACGGTATTCCTTGGGACTCAGGTGAAAATTATATTTTCAGAAAAATAAATAAATTATGCTTTGCGAAAAATTACAAATTGATATACGAAATGAAAAAATTAATTTCTACTAAGGGGCTAGGACTTCCATACATTTTGATAGGTAGTAATCATTAGAAAGTCTACACATTTATATTTTTACTACTTTTGAAAGTGTTCAAGAACACAAATAATGGTGGGCACTAACTGGTAGTAAGTTACATTTCGTTCCTATCTATTATCTATGAAAATAGTTGCTTTAATTATGGTAAGTAATATGAAATTATAAATAAGTTAATGATTTCAATTTCAAGTTTTTTTCCTATGAAGCTTAAAAATGAAAAATCATGGCATAAATATTGGAAGTGCATCCAAAATTATGACAAGAAATTCCCAAGCAGTTATCCACATTGAATTTAATTATGCAAAGGTTTTCGTTAAAATTTAAAAAAATCATAAAAATTAAGAAAAATGTAATTTTATTTTAAATTATTGTCACTAATTATAAAAATAATTCATATATAAGTTAAACACACACACACACACATATAATCGTGGAAAATATCACATGCCTCAAAAACCATAACACACTTCATATGAAACTTATTCTTATGATAATTTTTTAATTAATCAATTTAATTTAATGAAATTAAAATTTGAAAGCTCCATTCCAAAATAGGCATGCGTATCAATATAATAATTAATTCCCTCTGAATATATACTAAAAATTATTAAAAATTAAAAAATATAAATGTTTAGTTAAATTTGAAGTTTGATTATATAAAAAAAGAACCATATATAAAAAAATATTTTAAGGTAGGCTACCGATTAAGTGTGTAACCGTTGGTTTTTCTGAGCTTTAGTCCCCTTTAGGTCAATTTTTCAAACCTCATGGGGAAGGGTTAGGTAGTGGAAGCCACTTAGGAAGAATTAAAATTCTCAAAGGGCTTTGTACAATCGTGGAGATAAGTATCCCACTGTGTGTGGATTGTTCTTTGAACTTCTTCCAATCATGGAGATAAGCATTTCGTTGTGTGCGGATAATTCTTGGAACTTCTTCCAATTCTGGAGATAAGCATCTCGTTGTGTGTGGATCCTAGAGATTAGTATCCCGTTGTGTGTGGATTGTTCTCAGAACTTCTTCCAATCCTCGAGATAATCATCCCGTTGTGTGTGGATCCCTGATATTAGTATCCCGTTGTGTGTGGATTTTTCTTAGAACTTCTTCCAATCCTGGAGATAAGCATCTCGTTGTGTGTGGATCATTCTTGGAACTTCTTCCAATCCTGGGGATAAGCATCCCATTGTGTGTGGATCGTAGAGATAAGTATCTCGTTGTGTGTGGATTGTTCTTGGAAATTCTTCCAATACTGGAGATAAGCATCTCATTTTGTGTGGATCATTCTTGGAACTTCTTCCAATCCTGGAGATAAGCATCCCATTGTTTGTGGATCCTAGAGGTTAATATCTCGTTGTGTGTGGATTTTTCTTGGAACTTCTTCCAATCCCGGAGATAAGCTTCCGATTGTGTGTGGATCGTTCTTGGAACTTCTTCCAGTCATGGAGATAGGAATCCTGTTGTGTGTGGATCCTAGATATAAGTATCTCATTGTCTTATTTCTAGATGTGTGTGGATTGTTCTTGTAACTTCTTCCAATATTGGAGATACGCATCACATTGTGTGTGGATCGTTCTTGGAACTTCTTCTAGTCTTGGAGATAAGCATCTCGTTGTGTGTGGATCCTTGAGATCCTAGAGATAAGACTCCCGTTGTGTGTGGATCCTAGAGATAAGTATCTCGTTGTGTGTGGATTGCTCTTAGCACTTCTTCCAATCCTTGAGAGGAGCATCCTGTTGTATGTTGATTTTTCTTGGAACTTCTTCAAATCTTGGAGATAATCATCTTGTTGTGTGTGGATCCTGGAGATAAGTTTCATGTTGCGTGTGGAATTATCTTGGAAATTCTTCCAATTGTAGAGATAATGATTCTGTTGTGTGGGGAGCATTCTTGGAACTTCTTCTAGTCCTGGAGATAACAATCCCATTGTTTGTGGATCCTAGAGATAAGTATCTCATTGTGTGTGTATTTTTCTTGGAAATTCTTCCAATCCTGGAGATAAGCATCTTGTTGTGTGTGGATTTTTCTTCTAACTTCTTCCAATCCTGAAGATAAACATCTTGTTGTGTGTGGATCTTGGAGATAAGTATTCTGTTGTGTGTGGATTGTTCTTGCAACTTCTTCCAATCTTGGAGATAAAAATCCCATTGTGAGTGGATAACCAATAAGGATGATGGCCATGGATTAGGCTTGGCTCATATATATATATATATATATATATATATATATATATATATTGCAGGGAAGCTTAGTCCTTGTCACTTAAGTTAAAAAATATGTTATGAGAAAAATTGCATAAAAAACTATAACCTACATTAGTCAATGTTAACTAAATTAATATGAAGGTTGTTTGTAATTTTGTATGTTCTGAACATGGACATAAAGTTGAGATTTGTTCCTATTAACATAAAAATAAAATATTATCTAAATATAAAAACAATGTTGGCTATAATTAGAAAAATTATGCTTGTTTGGTTAGTTGTTCATATGACTTAATATAATTTCATTTAAAGTAATCAGAAGTAAGAAAAAATGTGAGATTAAGATGTTTAAACCTTATACTTTTAAAAAATATAACCTAGGATTTAAATAAACTATTAGATATCGACTTCATATGTATCTATATAAAGTAAAAAAATGTGAAACAAAATTATCTTGATGTTGTGTATACTAAAATATTCCATATAAATTATACTTAAAAATATATTAGTAACAAAAAAAAACATTTTAAAATGTAACAATCCACATGTGTTATACAATATTTTATGTTAACTATCTATTTATTGTATATTGTTTAATATATATATATATATATATATATATATATATATATATGAACTGGTTTGAATATTTTACAATTTGGTTTTCTTTTGGGTATATGTTCTTTTGGGTAGAAATCTAATAAAATTTTTTGGGACTTACAAGTTTTAGTTGTACTTTATATATTATTTAAAAATACAATTTAAACAATGGCAACTTACACATTGTATTTTGCACTCTAAAATAAGTTTACACGTGAATAAATTTGATCGCTCTTGATTGATGTTAGATACAAAGTTATATGGATGTATATTGGTTCTACATATTTACAATTTTAGTCCTACATAAGTGCTAATGAAAATCTAAATAATGGTGACAAGTAATTTCTGGTAAATATATATCTTTACATCTTATTCCTATCCATTTTTATGCAAATAATTTTTAAATTATGATGAGAAGTAACTAATGGTAAATATATTACCTACTTCTTCCTAAACCTAAAAACAAGAAGCACTAAATAAATATCTAAAAATAATACTTGAATATAAAAATAATATCCATAAAATATGTGAGATAGTTATTTACATGAAATTATCTTGTACAAAAATTCTAATAATACTTTATGGTTCAATCAAATATTTTAGAAATAACTTTTTTAATAATATTAAAAAATAAATATTTATTTTCAAAATTTAACTTATAGCTTACCTTATTCAATATTAAATCAATAATAATCAACCATCAAATTAATTATTTACCTAGCTAATAAATCAATAATTAAATAATTAACTTATTACTAATTAATTGAAAAGTAATCCGCCGATAATTAATCTAAAAAACCACTCGCAGATTAAACCAAAAAAAACACGTGCATGCTTGTGACAGTCATGTGGCCACGACTTTATCGCGCGAAATATTATAGTCTATCCTGTTCTACTAAGCTCTGGCTGCACACAGTGTCTCGAAGGCAAGCAATTGGTATATAACGAATTCTAAGGAAAAACAATGGCAATAAACCTGCTTCCACCAAACATATATCGTTTCCACTACTCTTCGGAAGCCAGAGACACCGTCCACATTTCCGTGCGGTGCTTTCATGATCAACAGAAAGAAATGTTCAGAAAAATGTATGGTTGCTCCATCTTTTCCGGTGGATGATCCCCAGAAGTTTCACTGCATACACGAGTGTTCGGAATGGCCGTGTCATCAAATTACTACGGGTATGTTCCATTGCTGCTGGTATACAACCTCATGAATACTTTGGAATGCAACATTGTTATTCAATCTCAATGTATAGAATATTTATTATTCTCCTATTGTTAATAATATAATTTCACTTCAACTTATTCCTTAATCTGTATACCTCCAGCACTGGCACATACCTATAGAAATGTTATTTTGATGACATGGCCATTTCCAAACACTCTGTGTATGCAAAGAAACTTCTCGGGATCCTCCACCGGAAAATAAGGAGCAAGCATGTATTTGTCTGAACATTTCTTTCCGTTGACCTTGCAAGCACCACACCAAAATGTGGACGGCGTGTCTGGCTTCCCAGCTCTAGTCATATCAAACAAAATTGCACTCCCAAGGACTTTGGGTTGGGAAGAAATTACTCTCCCAAAGGACTTGGGTTGGGAAGAGGCTGTTTTTGTCTTTTTAATCCATGGCGTATCAGTAATATTTTGGATTAATTTAGGTGATATCAAGAATTATTTTTTTGGCTGTTTTATAATGCCAAAAATATATCTAGAAACCTGCAAGCTAAATATATCATATTTTATAATTTAACGGAAACTCACTAAAAGAAAGGGTGAAATTAGATCATAACCAGTTTGAACCAGGGTCTAGTTAGTGTCATTAGGCAAAATTTACTTTTAAACTAAACATAGTTTCTCTTACTAATGAATGACTAAGGGTGCGCAAGGAAGGAAAAATCTGGGCCGTCATTTTGTTGTGAAACATTTTATTTTATTTTATATAATTCCATAGTACCTAACGATTTTCTATTATATGAGCAAGTTGCATAATATGTACATCTGTATATGGGTGCCTCAACCTGCCCGAAGGAAACTAGGTCTATTGGCTACCTCAATGAGTTAAAAGCTAACCAAAATTGGCATTGTTTCTTTCATTTTGCAGCTGCTATATTTACTCGACTATGTCCATAGAAATTACATATAAAACAAACACTGTAGATACTATCAAAAGTCATTCAAAATAGAAAAAAGACATGGTTATAATTAACTATCTGAAGAGTCTATTGGTGTTGAATCTTTGGCAAAGGATCCTAGAATCTCTACTTGATGAAATGTTCGGAGTTGCTGTTCTATGTTTCCAATACGAGCATTCTACTGTCGCTGAATCTTGGACATCTCTCTCACTTCTTGTTTCATTGATTGAAGTTCAAATAACTCCGCGGGGTAAGATTTCACTTCTTTCTCCTGTAAGCTCATCATGGCTTTTGCCAAGACACACTTAATCTTCCAATAAGTTTTAACACTTTGTTGAAACAGAGAGACTTTGCCCCTAGTGCTACCCTGGTCTAATCTGAATTCCATTCTTGACTGTTGTTCTCTGATATTTGTTTCTTTTTCTTCACTTACCCTTTCCCATTCATCAATTTTTTTTTTGATATCTTCTGGAGTAGCTTTTTCATAAGTGCTGGCGAGATTTTCCATTGTCTGAGTATTAGTTTTGCGTCCTCTTTTACGAGGGGGACTGTCTCGAACTACAGGTTTACGAAGACCTAACTTTGCTTTTGTCATTTTTTTTTAGACCAATGTCCCTCTGAATGCAAAGGGAGAAGCAATTGACAACTTAGAACTGAAAGGGAAGTGGAAAAAGTCGATGCAGAGACATTGTTTTGAGCAGTTGCCGTTTACCATCAGAAGGAACAGAGTATACATAGCCTTAGCAAAGTGAATAACTTCTAACTGGGACCTACTATAAACCAAACAAGTCTTGTTGATAAACCCCTTGAAAGGGGACCAAACGTAACTACCTGAGACAGAGGTGAAGTGATAAAACAGAGACCAGTTGTAACTCAACCCCAAGGATTTAGAAGGCCAACTACCAGTGGGACCATACTGAGGTTGATGGCAAGAGCAATTGACTTCAATTCCATAACAGTGAAAAAGAAAATGAGCCCTTATGACAGAGGCAAAAAGGATACAGCAGAACAGACGTCTGCTACAAACTCGGCCCGAAGACTTAAATGAGTATTCATTTGACCCAGAGAGAAAAAACCATCAAGCCCCAGGGTTGAAATGTAGCTACAAACGAAATAACATAGATTACTATCATAATCAGTTATATTTTCGAAACCATTAAACACCATAATCATCCGACCTTTCAAAATATAAGACACTCTTTCAGGGCTTCTAAAACATGGAATAATTTCTAAATCTACTGCCATTTTATGGACATGCAGAGTAAAAATAACCCTTGCTGAGAAGAAAACTGCTCTATTAACCCGAGTGCCACGTGTTACCACAGTATTCATGTGTCGAACATCATAAATCTGAATATGACGGGAGTAAGAAGCCATTACATACCCTGAATATCTTTGATGATGACGAGTTTGCAGTCGCTGGAACATATTGTTTACAAAGTTGTAAACCAATAATCTGATAGACTTAAGAGTCTTTGGAATACCTTATCCGACTATAATATATGTACTTCTTCACTCTTATTTAGACCGTAAAATTTCCACTTCCTCACTGTTATATTTAGAGTACAAAATTTTCACTTCTTCACTCTTCTTTAAAGCACATAGAAGGGTTTTTTAAAATTATTTGAAGAGTTTTAAAATCAGGTTTCCCGTCCATGCAAGCACAGTCACAGGTCACCTAATTGCTTGGAACTCTCCTAACATTTTTTCTAATGGACAGGAACTTCCCACTAACGAATTGATGCTATGTTTACGGTGATATAGGAACTTCCTACATAGCAGGGACGTGCAGAGTAAGCTGCATGGAGGAAGAAGTAAAACAAAGATTTTGGGAACCCATACATGGTGGTGTAGGATTAATCAGTAATCTCCATAAAAAATAACAGACCTACAATCGCAATTAGCTTCCACTGAGTCTTACAGGTTAATTTCCCATGTATTAATCATTTAATTTATTATAATATATCGTCTCTTCAAATGGTATCTAAATGGTATGAATACAGAGAAAAGTTAAAAAAACATTTATATAAAGATTTATAATGTGAGCGAGATAAAATATATATTTATATTATTTATATTGTGTATAAAAATTGGTGATAAAATGAATGCTCATATTCCAAATACTTTTTTGGAAATTAATTGAAATGGCTTTTGATAAATAACCTATAATAGAATATTTGAATTATATGTGTTTAGTTTTTTAAAAAGAATAGAATTATTAAAAAGTAATTGTTAGAATTTAACCCTACTAAAAATATATCTTTAATTTTGATATAATAAAAATTAAATATTTAAGAAATTATGGGAAAGTAGAAACTGCTAAATAGGTATGTAAATGGTATGAATATAGAGAAAAGGTAAAAAACATTTATATAAAGATTTATAATGCGAGAAAGATAAAATATATATTTATATTATTTATATTGTGTATAAAAATTGGTGCTAAAATGAATGCTTATATTCCAAATACTTTTTGGAAATTAATTGAAATGGCTTTTGATAAATAACCTATAATAGAATATTACAATTATACGTGTTTAGTGTTTTAAAAATAATAGAATTATTAAAAAGTAATTGTTAGAATTTAATCATACTAAAAATATATCTTTAATTTTGATATAATAAAAAGTAAATATTTAAGAAATTATGGGAAAGTAGAAAATGTTAAATAAGGATTTATCTAATTACTTGATAATCTCAAATAATCTCACATAAACCATTATATGGTTAATTTTATTATTAAACTTTTAATGGCTTACCCAACACTCAATGGCTATGGCTTATAAGTGACTCCATACCTTAACCATTGTTATAAAATATTATAAATAAATCTCATTTAAATACGAAATGTCTAGTTGAAAGCTATTACAAACATTACGATAACAGTTACCCACAAATCTCCAATCTTCATATATTTGTGGCATGGTTGTTCTTAAAGTGGACCATCGTGCTGTTCGAAATCATATACATGGACCACTAACCATTTACTTGTACCATTTTAAGAAAAAACTATATCCTTTCATGCTATTGTTGTTGTTAGCATACATTGATGTCAAAAATACATAAAGTATTAATAAACTCATTCATAAATATATACTAGTGATGCTTCACCATATATACATGTAAATTCATGACATGAAACTAAAATATGGTGACATGCTTCCTTAACAACACTACATGCTTCCTTAAAAACACTGCAACCAATTCACATTCATGAAATGAGAGAAAAATATGGTGACATGTTAAGGAAAATCTATCCTATGCACAAAACATCATCTTTTCCTGCTATTGTTGTCATTAGCATACATTGATGTCAAAAATACATAAAATATTAATAAACCCATTCATAAATATATACTAATGATGCTTCACCATATATAATTGTACATTCATGACATGAAACTAAAATATGGTGACATGCTTCCTTAACAAAACTGCATATGTGTTAGTTATAAGGATGTAACTATCAAAATATATCTATAAAATAAACTATTTCTTTTACACAAGCACACATTCTTGCAAGACAAATCATTACAACTGTACATCAATAATGTATGCAAACAAAAGTTTCATTTTCAAGGAAATATAGCTTAATAGGGCATGCAAGAACATGTTTTCTTTTCCATGACAGTAATGCAATAAAAAAATACAAATAAGTGTCTTTTTTTCCAATAATTATATCAATATTACTGATATATATGTATTCCAAGGAAACCAACATAATTACTATGGTTTTTTTCATGTAAACCATCCTCTTTCCCAAACAATATTTTCCAATGTAGGCTAAAAAAACATGTTATCATTTCCCACATAGAAATGTATATTCTTTCCAACTAAAAATAATACAAATATTTCATGCATATACATGTTCTTACTCCAAAAGATACTAACATAATAGTTGTGATAGCATAAAAGTAGTCACATATATTTTCCTAAACAAATATAGCTCAATGGTTCTTCTATCCATGCAAAGAACATATCTCTATAACACAATGGCTATTCTTTTGTGCATGCAAGAGCTTATCATAATATTTCTTATTTAATGTATGAAACACATATTCCCTTCTTAGAATTCTACCCTTATTAACTTATTATTTTCATCTAAACAAATAAATACTTCTTTCTCAAAACGAAGTTAATATAACCTAGTATCGTTGTCTTTCTACATACATAGTTTCTCATGCTTCCATTTCAAGAAATTATCATAGATGACCATCTTTTATGCATAAAAATAGACAACCATAACAAGTTTAACTTAGATGTTTATACACAAAAATCAAGAAGTTGACACAATTCATCTAGCCATGTAATCTTCCCAACATGTTATTCTTTCCAAGTAAGAACAACATATATAAAACAACATAATCTTTTTCCAAGAAGAAATTATTTTTTCACACAAGATTCAATGTGATATTTCCGAACGAAATGATTATGAGAACTAATACCATAGATAATCTCCTTATGAATCCAAACTCATATTCTTTTTCCCAAAATAAGGCTAACACAATAAATATTATGCAAATGTACTTTTCTTCCCCAATGAATCTAATACCAAAGTTATTATTTTCTATGCATGCAAGTGCATATTTAATTTTTCCAATAAATCTAATGCAGTAACATTTCTTTCATGCATGCAAATATTTTTTCATTTCCAAGAAAGTTTAACAAATGTAGTTAGTTTTTTTATGCTTACAAATGTGTATTTCTTTTTATACATGAAATTACATTTATTTTCTAAAACAATAACTAGTCTTTTGTGCTTGCAACACATGTTGTTTCTAATGTAATCAACTTTACCTATAAGAATACAAACACCTATTTTTCTTTTCAAGAAAACCAACATAGGTTCTTGTCTGTTTTTACTAACGTAATCACCTTTACCTCTAAGCATACAAACACCTACTTTTCTGTTCAATAAAACCAACGTGGGTTCTTGTATTTTTATGCATATGATTCATAAATAAGTTTTCAAGAAAAACTCTGGATTCTTATCAATTTTTTTTGCAAAAGAATTCATATGCTTTCTTTTCCAAAAGACTCTACAAGTAGTTTGTATTGTATCAAAAAATTTCTCCAAAAAAAAATAATGTAGCTAATATTTAATGGAAAATTATATTTATGTGCATTCTTTCTCCAAAAATTTGTAAAATCAATTTTACTTTTTCCATGTTTGTATGCACACAGAACCATAACTAAGCACATAAAAACATGATATTTTCCATTAAAACAATAAAATTATCTCTTTTATTTAAGCAACTAGTCATAGTTACTTATCTCTTGGGTAAAACCCATCTGTTCTACATGTTCAAACTTTTAGATTCCCATTTTCAATAAGAACAGGAAAATGGAGCATGATAAAAGTAATCAACAAACTCCTCGTGATTAATCAACAAATTCCTCGGCTCGTTAGTTGTTTCTAGAGAGAAAAAAAATCCATTTCTCTCAATTTTACCCACTATTTATTCCAAATATCTCTCTGTCTTCTAAGCGCTCACCCATAATGCTTTCTAGTGTTTAAGGTTTTCTCGAATTTTGAATACAACACTCTTTCTCTCGGTATGCATCACATTCTGGAAGAGAGTAGTTTTCAAGATTTTCTTGAATTTTTACGACAAAAAACTTTCTCTCTGTATGTATCACATTATGGAAGAGAGTAGTTCCAGACAATAAATAGAGAAGTGGGATTCAGAGCAGATCATGTTCGAAAGAAAACTGTATTCAGGCTTATATCATTGGTCTAATGCCAAGAATACATGCTTAAAATGCTTTCTTGAACTTAGACTAGATAAGTGCACTTATTTCTAGGCTTCTACTTTTGTAGTTTTCCATAGACCTTGTAATGTGATCATTCATGCAAATCACTCAAATTTGCAGAAGATAATAAGGACGAGTCCATTGAAAGATTTTCGATTATACGTATACTTTTCTAGGTCCTTCTATCGGTTCTCTCCGTGCTCATAAAAACTTACCTTTTTTTTATTCATATCACTCATCCGCTCTCAAGATATATAAAGTGAATCAAGAATACCAAGGGTGATTATCAAGAATTTGTTTCAATTTCAAAAGATTCCTGATTAAAACATTCAAAATAATATTAACTAAAAATTGTTTTACCATGAATAAATACATAATTATAGTACGTATATCATAAGGATATTAAATACTCCCACCGTTAAAGATAACACTATCCTCGGTGTTCATCCTTCACTAGGACTTAAATTTTACTCGTGATATAACATGCTAAACAATCCAAAAGGGGATCCTTCCCATTCAAGATGAAGGATTTTTATGCTCAATAAGTAAGATCAATAAATTTTATTAATCAACATAAGCATTTATAGCTAAAAAATAAGCACTTTATACTTCCAATCACTTAGTCATTATTCAACTTCATAAAATAAATTTAGAATCTCTTATACCGACTTAAAATTAGTTTCAAATTACTCTTGAAAGTAATGATGAATTTTACACAAGCAGTCTAAGAATGGTTGAACAACCCATCATCACTTCCATGGAAAGTACCCTATAATGTATGAATACAAAGTTCAATCACATTAGTCACACCATTTATAATCAAATGAAATAATTTGAACTATCAATCATTCATGAAATTTAAAATTATATTTTAATCACAATACTCTTTGTAGTCTTTAGAGAGCACCGGCCCTCTATTCATCAAAATGATAAATAGCTATATCATGTGTACATTGCCTTAGCTTGTGCTATATACATCCACATGGTAGTTATCAAAAGTAAACATAGAACACCTAACTCTATAAAGATCGAAATGATCAATAAATGCACCAAGTTCACACTATCAAGACCCCTGCTAAGACATTCAAACGACAATGTACATAAAATATTTACACAATTATATAGAAAATTAAATTTTAACACAATACATAATGGATCAGTTAATTAGTTATAATATGAGAAACAAAGTGGAAAGATAATACTTCTCCCAACCAGTGGGAACTGATTTCTACAACCAGATTGAGCTATTTTCACATATAGATAATTCTCTAACATTGAACATACCAGGCTCATTCTGGAATTCCAGTAGCCAACCAATTCAAGAATTCCAATGAATACACAAGGTCCAATACATGATTCATCTTGGTAGCGTCCTACCTATTCCTCTAACAACATCCCGTCTATGAGGAATTTTGGGCCTCCTCCAACAAGCTCCAAAATCAACAGAATTTCTTTAGGCTTTTCCCCCTCTTGATCACCATTTTAGCCAACTCTTTTTCCTTACTGAGATCATCTGTCTCTAGGGAGAGGAAATTTGGGCATGAAAGCACCATCAACCCCTCTAGGAAGGAAACCACCATCAACCAAAGGCCTTATGGCCTTTCAAAATCATTCACCACTGTCTCACATGTTAAATTTCTCTTTTAGCATTCTTTCCCGTAGTACTTTACATAATGAACCGTATGGAAATTATACATAAAGAAAAAAAAAATTTAATATAAATCATGGAATTATACTTGACCCTCAGCATGAGTCCATAATATCTAGATTGGCAGGAAACATAATTGGCATCCAGATTGTATAAATTATTATTTTATAAATAATACAATCATGCACATCATATCATTATAATTTATTATTTACGGTTGCAATTCACATTGAAATGCTTTACTTTCATAGTTTTTGTTGTTTCAATTAAGCTACTCATGTTTAATCTCATCAATAATGCTAGTCATAAATATGCACTGTTCAAAAAGGTATTCTCATTCAAAATCATTTTAGTTTCATGTATACAATGTTGAAATACGTAAAGGTATATACAAATTTTCATTAGTGTGTATATATCAATAATGGTTATGGTGACAGTCCAACATTTCCAATTACCATAGTGTATTCTTACCAACAGACTGACACATGAAGTAACTACCATAATCACTTATCTACAACTTTCAATAATATTAAATCAAATCGATTTCATGGAAATAATTTTCATTAGTTAGTCATGCAACATTAATTAATCATCCATGCAAAGACTAAATCAACAAATAGAAATTACAGTGAAGTCTCGCTACTCAACTCATTGTTTATTTCTAACATCTAAAAGGGTTTTTCTAATGTCCTTTTGAAACACTTTGTCGTCCTCTTCAAGGACTTTCTATCTTTTACATTCATCCATTATTTTTAGACACAATCACTATACACATTTATCCTTTATAATTAGTTCATGGTAACTTTAGTTATGTTCATTAAATGTCCGAGTAATATGTCATATATGCAAAGGTTGATAGTCAAATCTCGCTTTCAGTAGTGAGTACTCGGTTTGTTCATAAGTGCAAGAAATTTCTTACCATATTTTATCCTCGACAACATTCAAATATCATGAACATAATTTTACAACAAATTTGATTAGTTACTACTCTTCAATGTTGTCAAAAACATGAATCACGTGTGTCATGTCAAAAGTAGGAAACTGCATATATTAATATGTATATTGTTATACTCATACATAGTTTTATGCCCATTAGTAGCATACCTCAATTTCTTTTCACTTAAAAATTCTTAAAGCGGTGAGTGCTGAAACCTTTAGCTCTGATACCACTTGTAACATACCCCGATAACCTCATTTGCAAATGCAGGAAGTTAGAAAAATTTTATACAAATTACCCACAGGTAAATATCCAAATCACTATTCAATATTCCTCAATAATCATTAGATAGAATTTTCATCATTACACAGAGTCACTTTAGTAGGGGAATAGTAAGTTGCATAACCATACACAACCATTGTTATAGTATATTAACATAAACTGTATGATCTAACCTTACGTTCATTTGATGATACCTTTATCCAAATTAATCAATCATATACTTCAAACTATCAACATCACATCATGTAAGGAATATACATCATCAAACTAACACAATTATAAATCACATCATTAAACATCGATATACCCTGGAAATCCTGTAGGGTAAAAACCAACAAAATTTTAATTTAATTATTAAATGCTAGTGAGTGTGTTCACCCCTCACTCAATGGCTCCTAATGGATTCCATTCCTTAACCATTGTTATAAAATATTACAAATAAATATCGTTTAAATAAAAAAAAATCTATTTGAAAGCTATTACAAACATTGAGATAACATTTACCTACAAATGTTCAATCTTCATATCTTTGTCACATAGTTGTTCCTACAGTGGACCATCCCACATTTCGCACTCATCTACATTTACCATTAAATATTTACCTATACAATGTTAAGAAAAACCTATCCTATGCACAAAACGTCATGCTTTCTTGTTATTGTTGTCATTGACATACATTGATGTCAATATTACATAAAGTATTAAGAAAACCATTCATAAATATATACTAGTAATGCCTCACCACCCATACATGTACATTCATGACATGAAATTAAAATATCGTTACATGCGTCCTTAACAACACTTCATATGTGCTAGTTAAAAGTATGTAATTATCAAAATATTTCTATAAAATGAACTATTTCCTTTACAAAAGCACACATTCTTTCAAGAAAAATCATTACAACTGTCCACCAATAGTGTATGGAAACACAAGTTTCATTTTCAAGGAAATATGGCATAATAAGGCATGCCAAAACATGTTTTATTTTCCATAACAGTAATGTAGTAAACCATATATATATATATATATATATATATATATATATATATATATATATATATATATATATTCCAAGGAAACCAACACAATTATTATGGTTTTTGTTTATGTAAATCATCCTCTTTCCAAAAGAAAAATTTCCAATATAGGCTAACACAAGATGCTATCATTTACCACATACAAATGTATATTATTTCCTATGAAAGATGATACAAATATTGCATGCATATACATGGTATTATTCCATAAGAAACTAACATAATAGTTATGATAGCATAAAATTAATCACATATATCTTCATAAAAAAATATAGCTCAATGGTTCTTCTATCCGTGCAAAGAACATATCTCTATAACACAATGGCTACCTTTTTGTGCATGCAATAACTTATAATAATATCTCTTGTTTAATGTACACGACACATATTCCTTGCTTATAATTCTACCCTCATTAACTTATTACTTTCACTTAAAACAATACATACTTATTTTTCAAAAGGAAGTTAATATAACCTAGTTTCTTTGTCTTTCTACATGTACTATCTAACTCTTCCATTTCAAGAAATTAACATCTATATAACCATCGTTTATGCATAAAACTAGGCAACCATAACAAGGTTAACTTAACTTTTTGTACACCTAAATCAAGAAGTTGACAAAATTAATCTAGTCATTTAATCTTTTCAAGAGGTTATTGTTTTCATGTAGGAACAACATATATAAAACATCATATGTTTTACCAAGAACAAATTATTCTTTTAACACACGATTCAACATGATCTTTCCCAAAAAAATGATTATGAAAAACAAATACCATAGATAATCCCCTTATGCATCCAAACTCATATTCATTTTCCCAAAAGAAGGCTAATGCATTAAATATTATGCAAATGCACATTTCTTCCGCAATGAATCTAATAACAAAGTTATTATTTTTTATGCATGCAAGTGCATATTTATTTTTTCCGCGAAATCTAATGTAGTAACATTTATTTCATGCATGCAAATCTTATTTCTTTTCGAAGAAACTTTACCACATGTAGTTATTATTTTTATTTTTACAAATGTGTATTTATTTTTATGAATTAAATTATATTTTTTCCTTATAAAACAATGGTTATTCTTTTGTGCTTGAAAAACATGTTTTTTTCTAATGTAATCGCCTTTACCTCTAAGCATACAAACACCTTACTTTTTTTTTAAGAAAACCAACATGGGTCCTTCTTTTTTTATGCATATGATTCATAAATAATTTTTCAATAAAAACACTTGATTCTTATCTCTTTTTTTGCACAAGAATTTATATGTTTTTCTTTCCAAAAGGTTAGTAAAACTAGTTTGTATTTCCCTGAGATGTTTCTCCAAAAAAAATAATGCAGCTAATATTTAATGAAAAATAATATTTATGTGCATTATTTTCCCGAAAATTAGTAAAATCAATTTACTTTTTCCATGTTTGTTTATAGGAATAACTAAGCACATAAAAACATGATATTTTCCACGAACACCACAAAAATATTTCTTGCATTTAAGAAAATAGTCGGAGTTACTTATCTCTTGGGTAAAAACAATCTTCTTTGCATGTTCAAACTTTAGATTCCCATTTCCAATGTGAATAGGAAAAAGGAGCAGATTAAGAGTAATCAACATCATCCCTATGATTAATCAACAAACTCCTCGCCCCATTATATGTTTGTAGGCAACAACAACATCCATTACTATATATTTTACCCACTATTTATTCCAAATATCTCTCACTCTTCTAAATACTCACCCATCATGCTTTCCACTGTTCAAGGTTGTCTTAAATTTTGACTACAAAACTCTTTCTCTCGGTATGCATCGCATTTTGGAAGAGAGTAATGTTCAAGGTTTTCTCAAATTTTGTCTGCAAAACTCTTTCTCTGAGTATGCATCACATTTTGGAAGAGAGTTGTTCTCGACAATTGACCAAGAAGTCGGAGTCAGAGCAGATTATGTTCAGAAGGAAACTTTATTTAGGCTTCTATCATTGGTCAAATGCCAAGAATACATGCCTAAAAGGTTTGCTTGAACTAAGACTAGATAAGAACATTTATTTCTAGGATTCTGCTTCTATATTTTTTCACAAACCCTACAGTGTGATGATTCATTAAAATCTCTAA
Source organism: Pinus albicaulis (assembly GCA_034641835.2). Lineage (NCBI taxonomy): Eukaryota > Viridiplantae > Streptophyta > Pinopsida > Pinales > Pinaceae > Pinus > Pinus albicaulis. Next base: position 92,983,604 of record CM076581.1, read on the forward strand.
ATTTCATAGAAGATAATAAGGGCCAGACTGTCGAAATATTTCTGACTATACATATGATTTTCTAGGTCCTTCTAATGGTTCTCTTTATGGTCATAAAACCTCAACTTTTTTTTATCCATATGACTCCTCTCCTCTGAAGAGATCTAAAGTGGATCAATAATACCAAGGTTCATTTTCAAGAATTCATTTCAATTTAACCCAATTCTTGATTAAAACAATTAAAATAATATTAACTTAAAATCGTTTTACCATGAGTAAATACATAATTTACAGTATGTATATCATAAGGATATTATAATTTCCCTATCAAGCACTTAAGGAATAGTTACTCCTCCCCTAGAGATTAATATGTCACTTGGGGATGAGAGGAAAAACTTGAGGCAATAAAGAAAGAGGAGAAGAGAACTCATTACCTTAGCCATGACGTTGGACAATGTCATAGAGAAATTCTTGAGCTGGTTATAGCCAGTGAAATTTCTGCACAGATCTGTGAGTGTGTGAAAATTATGAGCAAGAAATTCTTGAGCTCGTTATAGCCAGTGGACATTCTGCACAAATTTTCGACTCTATGAGATTTATGAGAAATAATTTTGTGAGTTGGTTGGGGCCAGTGGAATTTTTGTGCAAACTTGTATGGTCTATATCCAAGAAATATTGCTTTAAAGGGAAATTTCCTCAAGGGGAGCTCTTGTATAATACCCTGCTCAATGGTTGGAAGGAGAATTATCCCTTCCCTATTATTTTCTTGTGGCAAAATAACCAATCTTGAACATATAAGTATATTTTTTGTACATTGGTATAAAATTTCTACAAATTATGTTTTTGTGAATTACTTCTGGAAACGTTTCCTATAAACTATTCCTATGGATGTTTGGCTAATTCAAAGAGAAAAGAAAAGGAATAGTCAATAATCATTTAGTAATATTGTTCACCTGTTGGTAGTGATCAATGCTAGAATAGATTGTGAAATCAATTGATAATTGAATTCAGTAGTTTGTTACTAATTAGTTTTATTTGGTAAAATTTTATGATCGAGGTTGTACATGTGTACTGTATGTTAATTCCATAAATTAAATGGTCTAAAGAGGGAGTAATGTTTCTAAGAAAAATTTGTTGTAGGGAAAGACAATTTTGACTAATGGTTTTATACAATATAAAAATAATATATATCAGAAACGTTTTTGGTGTTTAATTTTCCTAAGCCCTTTACAAAAAAAAAACAAGGATAATCTTGTGGGAGAGTTGGGTTAGTTATTTGGCTAAGCCGACATAGCCAAAAACCCAAAATAAGTCCCTATATCATCATATAGCTATGGGAAGCCCTACAACAAGAATCAATATTAATAATTACAAAGGATGAACTTGGGGCTCAGAAAAAGACCTATGTTGGAATAAAACTTGAACAATTTTTTTATGAAAAAGTGTTGTATGGACATACGAATAACTATTGATTACCCCAAAAACTTGAGAAAATAATATTGTTACCACAAATTAGCAAAAATGAAAAAAATACCATAGATAGAATTAGCCTCATATCTGATACATATAGAACAAAAGATAATTTTATTGCACCTTTCATAAAATGAGACAAATACTTATCTTATAAAGAAACTCAAAAGATGAATAAAATTAGAGAATCATTTTATGTGACCGTACTAGAACTAACACATGCTCTACTTAGCCTATCGTTTTATTCAAAAAAAGCATATGCTTCTTAAATTTGAAACTCAAATAATTCTATTTATTTCTCCTCAAGGGTGTCAAAACTCATGGAGTGATAAACACGATTCTTTTAAAAGAAAATATGAAAATATAGAGAACACATTCACATCACATATTGGAAGAATGACTATGGGTATAACCCCAGAAGAAATAAAATGGTCATAGGCCAACAAATTTAAATTGTCAAACTGTATACATTAAAAGTTAATAACCCTAGACGGTGTCATCTTTCCAAAACCAACTCACATTGAATAACATTAAATAAATGTTTAGGTGAACCCTAGACGTGAAACCCAAACAAATACCTAACTGCACCTGCAATGTGGAAAAAAGAAAAGTGTTAGCAAAAGGAACCTGGGAAAAAAATTCCGAAAGGTCCAAGGGTCTTGCTTACAATTTCAATAGAGAACTGTACCTATCAAGAAAAACAAGCAGAGTTAATAATCCTAGTAAATCCAAGACTAGAGTTCAATGTGAACCAGTATAAAAGATGACTAACTAAAATAAAAGGGGTTACCTAGATGGTACTCTATTTTGATGATCCCTCCATGAGTATTCCTTGAATAAAGCCCTTATTAAACTTTATAGAAATGTATATAAAATAAACCAAGGTTATAATTAGAAAACCAAGGAGGTATCACCTGTGAGTAATGTCGTTGTGAACTGTGACTTAAATGGCAGAAAATATTTGCACCAATAAGTAACGACCGTCATATTAGGCAGTAATTCCAAATTCCATGAGAAGCATTAAGTGAATGTTAACAATACGACAAGGATAAAACATGAAAACATGTAAAATCCTTTTATTTGATAATAAAAAAATCCCTGCGATGACTATCATAACTATCTACCTAAACAAGAATTAACCTACCAAGGTGAGATAAACGGCAAGAAATTATGGATGATTTAAATGCACTCTTCTATCAAGATAACCATAAGATAAATTGATCTAGTACTATCCCTCGTTGTGAACATCATAATCATATTTCTAGACCTGTAGGAGAAGGCGGGTCCCAAAATGACAATAATGGTAAGTGATGGGAAAGGACAACAAGGAATAATGAGAAATCCAAATTATTTTCAAGCTACAGAGGGAGAATCCAATTACCCTTTAACTGAATTGTACAATGTGAAAGCTCCAAATTGTGACCCCACCATTGAGTTGACACTCAGAGAACTTGGGTATCATTCCCAACTATATAGCCTCATATTCTACCATTACATCAAAAAAATAAACTATGGGTAACACGATGGAAGATATCAACAAGACTGCGTAGATGGATAAAAATTTCCTTCTTTTACACAGGGAGGGTTGAACATAAGAGAGTAATTTGGAATTATAGTTGAAAATCCAAAACTCACGATGGTCATAGGCACAAATGAAACTATTCATGCGATGAAAATATGGTAGTTACCAAAAAATAAATAGGCTGCATCACCACCATACCATTCAAACCCTAATTTTGAAACCATGTATCTAGAGAAAAAATCCAATGTTTCTATCCTAATGGAGTTAGACAACAGATGTAGGTCTTTTGAACCTTCAAGCAATCATTTTAACAATTATTACATCCTAAGGTTGATGCAAAAAAATATATTTAAAGTTAACATGACGCCCTGCACTATTAGTTGTATCATTGCTTCACGGATTATAACATTATTCCAACCTTGAAGGGATAGGATGAAGCTCAAGTTAAAATTGAATTAGAAAAAAACTATTTACATTCTTAATGGTTGAAAAACACCATGTGATGGTCAACATTGGAGTTAACGTTCAGCGTATATATATGTAATACATGTATACGATGATAAATCCACGACATAATACAAACTGTTGTAGGTTGTAACTCACCTCATGACAATTGAATTAAAGTACAAGAGCTAGGATTCTCCTTTCCATCGATTAATGATAAGGTAAATAATGAAGATAAAAAAATCTAGGAGGGTTATGTTACAAGTGGTATCAGAGAGATAGGTTCAACTTTCAGGCCTAAGATCCAACCTAGAGTTGAAGTTTAATAACTTAATATTGATATTATATAGAATAAAGAGATAAAGAAGATATTAAGGACCTTGGGGAATGAGATTAGATATGGAAGTAACCAACAGTAAGTAGCTTCCTAAAGAAGGTGATAGATAATAAAACCATAAAAAAAAATTAATTTGAATATTTACCATACTCATAGCTAAGAAAAAAGGGGTTGTACTATGAAACCTTAACATGAACAGTACATCGGTTTGATTGAGAAAAAAAAACTTTCATCGTCAACCCAAGGGTTGAAGCTTAGATACTTGTAGATGTTTGTATTAAAAAGGGGGATGATCAAGCCCTTTCAGATTAAAGGAAAATTGCTTGAAATAAGAATTTGAGTGTTAGTCATCCTGTCCATATATGGAACCCATCCAGAATAACGTGTTTATGATTAAAGTCTTTGAAGGAGATCAAAGTGACCAGAGTTGTTGTAGACATTAAAAAAGAATAACATGATATAAAAAATGGTGATGGAACAAAAATATGTATACTCTTTAAGGTTATTCCTTCTTATATATATACATATAGAATAATAAAAAGCCCTTGTTGAGGCTTGATATGTATTAGCAACAACAAGATTAGAATAATAGATCATAATTCTTTCTGGTAGGTAAATGCATGATTAAATCCAAATTGGAAACTTACATAATTGTAAGGCTTACTCAACTCGACACCTTGGATCCAATTTATGTGAAATAGAAAAAGTTTTTTTGAGCCTATGAGGAAAGAAAATTTTTTGTCCTTGGTTTTATATATGGGTCAAAGAATGTATAAACACAATCCTTGTGAGGTGTGTCAAAGAAGTGCTACTATAACATTGGTGATGTAAATCTCCTACGACCTTTTGTTGAAGTTTAAAGTATACACGTACTGCATTAGGTTATTCCCTTGAGTAGTCATAGTGATCTATTTTAATATTACCTTATTCTTCTAGCCTCGATGGACTAATACGGAATGATCAGTAGGAAGATAATAAGATAAATAAATTCAACAAAATTCAACAACTGGTGGATAATTGATGTAGACAGAATTGGATCCACTTTAAAAAATGTTTAAAAAAAAGCATCTATATCATGAAGGAGGTGAGTTGCAGTAATTGGTAATGTTTGGTTGTGGTGTGTTGATCATGAAATTACGACGGTGCCTAAAATGCAGATCATTAGGTGTGAGCCATGAGGGGGGTAAGGTAAGGAAATATTTCTTGAAAATTAAAAAAATAAAAGATAAATAAGAAAATTATATGACATAAGATTACTGCATGAATAGTAAATAAGAAAATTAATTTTTCTCTTATTGGGATAAAATTGATGTCCATGGGACCTTCCACGTCAAAGCTAGTAAACGAACCTATGGGTGGATGAAGTAAGTAATAGTTTGTGAACCAATATAGAAGAAAAGGGTTATAATATAATGACATAATAAAATCTATGCAAGATGCTCCTAAGAGATGTAAAGAGCCGAAAAAAAATACTGAGAAGAGGGTGGAAACTTTATATTATATAGAATAAAGTTTAACGCAACACAAAAGATACCCAATGTCCATACGTGTTACATTTGAACCTGATATACATAGAATATATGCATCAAAGAAAATATATAATGACAAGATAACACGAGTGTAAGAATGATAAATGTTTTAACTTATAACTCTGACTAAAATCCCATGGCTACCAAGAACATGTTTGGTTGTCATTACTCAAAGGTGGAATACTTAATTATATGTGTCCTTAAGATAGAAAAAAATATTTTTGGTTATGGATTGTGAGATCTTGACTTATTGGTTGTCTAAAATATCACTTTTGTATATCATATAGTTTAAAGTGATGGTTTATACATCGCCAATGGAATTCTTAGAGAAATAAGTGTGTGAAAAGAAGGAATTGTGTGTTATGGAATAATTTCTAACTTAAAAGAAACCTTTTTCAAAAACCCACAAAATATTGGTAAGTCGAGATATATATTATAATAATTTATTAGAATCAAAAAATGAATGAAACATTTTGAGCTTATAAAATAAAAATTTATAATGATAATATTATTCTAAAGTGGGAAAGAACAAGAAAAATAGAAATAATAGTGGAATATTTATAGAATGATAGCTAGTGAAAACATGGATAAGGTTGTATTTATTAAGGATAAGACAAATAGTGGAAATAGTAAGGTGACAACTAGGTAGGTTGGTCGGGTCCACATAAATGATGGAAAATATATGGAAGAAAAAGGGGTTTATTCTCTTAAACCTCACTTATAATTTCAAATGTATTTATGTATTGTAGACCTGACAAGTTGAATAGATATAAATATATATGTATGTATGGGTCTGACATTATGTTTTACATGGTTACGATGGGTCATTGGATTAGGTAGATGATTACCTACGGATAACATGAAAACAATTCCTACTAAGCATATTGTGATCTTAAGATAGTGTTGCATAATGTGTTCTACATGTGTTATGCATGGTGCTATGTATATGTAGCATTGGGAATAAGTAATTTAAATAAATAAAAAATTCAATGGTCATTGAATATGTGCATCTAACTAAATATTTACTAAGTTGTTGTTGTGAGTATAAACATTTAAGAATTGATGGGGATCCCTAGTACAACCAAGCAAGAATTCCAAGACTTCATGAAGTGGAACAACATAGTGGAAAACAAAATATTTTTGTTAGGTTTTCCATCTTTAACTATGAGGAGAAATATTTAAAACTAGTTTTTTGTGATCTAGGTCAATGTACAAATGAGTGCATGGGGAATACACCCCATGACTGTACATAGAAAGAAATCACATATAACCTTCATCAAAAACCTACAATGCAAGATGAAAAAGGGTCAACACTGAAGGAATGTTTTAATATGAACTCTTAACCTTACAAAAAGAGAATATAACAAATGAAACAAAGATGGGCATAGCTAAGTTTACTTGGCCAAAGTAGACAACCATGTAGTTTCCTTGAACATGGCATGAAAAAATAAGTTATCATAAAATTATGCATAAATAATGCATACGTGACATTTGAAATATGGATAAAATAATAGTGATGTAACCTAGTACCATATTACATCAATTTTAATTTATTATAAAAGATAAGAAAATAAATGTTTTCTAAAATTTTATAGTCACGACGTAGATAGTGCTAAGGGAACCAATACCCCCATGGTATGAAATTTATAGAGGAGCCACATGATGGGATCCTTTTCAATGGGTTTATCCATTAAGTAAAAAAAGAGGATAAATATTTATTCCTAATGCTGATATGTTTATAATAATGTTGTCACTTTTATTGAGTGTAAGTTGCTAACCCTTATTGGGTTGTGATACGTGCTGATGACCCATTTTTGGTATATAAATAACAATTTATGGTGTCAATGATAAATATTGAAATAATATAAAGATATGTTATTAAATAATGATTCATGAAAAGTAATGACAGTCATCACGATTATGGATATAGGTCAAATCGAAAATAATTATTTTCGGTTGAACCTCTCTAGAGGGAGGAATTATGCTACCAAAGCAAACAAATAATTAGTTCAAAGCATAGAAGATTCCCTTTATTCATAAGGGGCTACCTGGGAAGCTAAATATTTTATGTGAGAGGCATATTTCAACCTATTTTTAAGTCCAGGAAACAACAAGGATGATGTCTCGCTCGAGGGCGGGAAGATGTAATACCCCTCATGGAAAATTAATATTTAATTTACTTTTATTGCAGTAACTTGCCTGATTTTGGAAAAATAGAAGGCTTTATATAAAATTAGATATACATGTTTATTTTTTTATAACTATATCAACAAGGTTAGTTATGGTCAGACAAGGAAATTACAGCAAGGTAGAAAATGCTAAATGGGGATTTCCCCTATCACATAGTTAAGGGACAATTACTCATCCCCCTAGAGATAAATATCCCAGCAAGGGAAAAGAGAGCCAAGAGGGGATGGGAGGAAAAACCAGAGGAAATCACGAAATAGGACAAGAGAACTCATTACATTAGAGAAGAATTTGTTGAGGTAAGGCAAGATGCTTCCATAGAGAAATTTTTGAGATCGTTATGTCGAGTGGCATCTCTTCATAGACCTACGAGTCTACAAAAGTTTTGAGCAAGAAATTCCTGAGATGGTTGGGGCCAGTGGAATTTATGTGCAGGAATGTGTGGTCTCTGTCAAAGAAAGAATGTTCTGAATGGACATTGGCTTGGGGGAACTCTAGTGGAATACCATGCTCGATGGTTGGGAGGATAATTCTCCTTTCCATAGTGATTTCCTATGGAAAACTAACCTGTATTAAACATATATGTATTTTTAATGTATATTGGTAGAAATTTTATACATATTATATATTTTATGAATTACTTCTGGAAATATTTCCTGTAAAATATTCTTGTGAATCGGTGGCTAATTCAAAGAGTAAAGAAAAGAGACAATAAATAAAAATTTAGTAATCTTGTTCACCTATTGGTAATGATCATAACTAGAATATACTGTGAAATCAATTGATAATAAAATTCGACATGTGACCTGTAGGTTGTGACTGATTAATTGTATTGGGAAAAATATTATGACTGAGGTTGTACATGTCTACTGTAAGTCAATTCTAAAAATTCAATGGTGTAAAGAGGCAGTAACTTTTGCATAGAAAATATGTCATAGGGAAAGAAAATTCTGACTAAATGTGTTATACATTATTAAAATAATATATACCAGAAATAGTTTTCTTGTTGTTGGAAGTAATGCTTCCATGTCATGTGAGTTGTCATTGTGAGGCCCTAGGCGTTAGTCTAGAATTTTTTGTTTCCTAAGTATGAGTTGTATTCATGATCTATATGTGTCAAATTCGAGGCTTTGTGTCCTATATATATTTTTATTTGATGTGATAAATAATATGAAGTATTTGGTGTTTTTTCTATAATCTCTCTCGCTCTCCAAATTTATAACATGCTATCACATTCAATTCTGGCTTGATTCCCTTATAGGAATGCCAGGAATATTTAAGAGTCTTGACTCTTATTGATACATTGTACATAAATTAGTTTAAATTAGTTTAGTGAGTGATATTTTCTTTAAATTTTATGTTCCTATGTGTATATATGTAGATCTATTTTTTGTTTGCATCTCCTTCCAACATTGTCGGATATTCTTACTTCCTACATCAAATTATTCGGTGTTTTATTTGAAATATCCTTTAGCGTAACTACCTCTAATACACAACTTTCTAGGTGGCTAGTGTTTGGATCTATTCATGTTCTTGTCAAAACAAATATATGGAAAATCCTTTTGACTAGATCGATTCGTCTGACAAATATCCACTTCTAGTGTCATTGTTGGTATTGTTTCCCTGGATGGTGGATTATCTGCATACACCCATCAATGACCAATAACTTTCAGTTTTCGATAAATGGTTGGGTAGCGTTGCTCTAAATACCACAGGGGTCAAGAGCGACATCCCAAATTCTGAATATTGTTGAAGGGAAACCACATAATATTTTTCATGTTGTTTCTCATATATGAGCATGTCTCTCCTGTAACAAGCCAAGGACCCACAATTTAATATAAATCAAATCAAAATCAAAGCGTACACTCTAGGCATGATCACGGGCTCACACTGAGACTGATGCAACAGTGGTGGATTGGGGCTGCAAAATACCTCGATCAAGCATAGAGTAGAGGGGCAAGGTTCATCTTTGTGTGGCTAGTGAGTAGAATCCTCATCAACAATGTCACCTTTCATTCGTCCTTTCGCAGATTCCGCGTTGAATGATGTAGTCATTAACAACAAGGATTTCGGTGGACGTTTTTTTTGGGTAAAATTTGAGCCTGGATCATTGTTTTTTGAATGAGTAACTTCAGTGCATTTAAAATTTTTTCTTGATGCTAAAATGGACACCATAGAGCCCGAAATCTATCCTGATTGGAAATAGCATTGGAGTATATTGACAAAGGTTAAGTTCCACTAAGGATACAAGGTACCATACTATTCGATGGTAACCATGTCTCTACCTTTCGATGTTTTTTTTTCTTTAATAATCCATTTTATAGGTGCTTTACAACAGTCAGGTTTATCAGGCTAATTAATTTCCCCAAAGCACATGAGGGCCGACAAAAAACAGAGTAGCAAAATCGATCCATAAAGCATTTATCTATGAAAATTTTGTTGCGCAGGAAACACTTCCTTGGGCTAGGTTGAAAAGTGGTGGTGAATTTCTTCAGAGGCCATTAAATTTAGAAATATTAATGGTGATATATATAATGTTGATTTTGTGATATAGTATTGATTTTATGTTCCAAGCTTGTGGTATGCGTTGAAGTTATAGTGTGTTATTGTATAAGTGTAAGGTGAAAAATCAAATTAAGAACCAGTTATTGAATAGATTAGCGTATTTTCAAATTTATGGTTCTTGCTGCATACGGTGGCACAAGAACATATCACTTATTTGAATATGTATAACTTGATATAATCTGGTGGCATCGTGTGGAACCAGGAACATCAACTTACAGGTAAATTTGATGATGTATTTTAAGAGGTCAATTTGTAAAATTGACTTCTGAATACATTAAGTAATTAGACAACCTTCCTAGATAACCAGGGAATGGAATCGAATACCATGTGTTAAAAAAATGGAGGTGTTTCCATAGCATGGTTCAGTATTGAGATTTACCCGTCGTGCTCTGGTAGGTCGAGAAGCATCAATTTTTCAAAGTACATCAAATATCATTTGAAGTGGTTATATTTTAAATGGAGATCAAGTGACGACTCTAAGATGTGGTGATGAAGAAAGAGTGTGTTTGCGAGATTCCACAGTGGGTGTGAGTGATCACGAACACCAATCATGCACAGATTAATATTGTTGTTGTAATATGAAATTTTTAATGTTTTCCATGTAAGACTTAATGGAGTGTGTTGGAAAAAATGCTTCCATGTCATGTGAGTCCCTAGACGTTACTCTAGAAGTTCTTGTTTCCTAGTATGATTTTTAGTCGTGATATCTATGTGTGAAAGTCATGGATTTGTGTCTTATATATATTTGTATATGATATGATAAAAAATATGAAGTATTTGGTGTTTTTTGTGTAATCTCTCTCTCTCTACAAATTTCTAACAATTTTTTAATTTCCCTAAGCTCTTTATTAAAAAAAAAAAAGATGAAATCCTATCTGAGAGCTGGGTTAGTTCTTGGGTGAAGTCGATGTAGCCAACAACCCAAAATAAGTCCCTTTGTCATCATATAACTATGCTAAGTCTCACAACAAGAATAGAAATTACTAATAACAGAGGATGAACTTGGGGCTCAAAAAATACTTCTGTTGGAATAAAACTTTAGTAGTTATTTGTATGAAAAAATGTTGTAAAAAAATTGGCAGAACTATTGACTACCTAGTAAACTTGCGAAAATAATATTATTACAACATAGTAAGAAATATACCAAAATACCATATGTAGAATTAATGATATATTCTGATACATATAGAACAAAATAAAATTATGGTGCACCTTTCATAAAAATGAGAATAATACTTATCTTATAAAGAAACTCAAAACCCGTATAAACTCATTGAATCATTATATGCGACAATATTGGAACTTACACATGGTATACTTAACCCAGAGTGTTATTCAAAAAAATATATTCTTCTTACAATAAAATATCACCTAATTCTATTCAATTCTCTTTAAATTTTTTAAACCCCATGGATTGAGTAACAAGATTCTTTTTAAAGAATATATGAAAATACATAGAACACATTTGTATCGTAGATTTCAACAACAATTAAGTATAAGCTTCCAAGAAAAAAATATTCATAGGCCAATAAATTAAAAAGGTTCAAACTGTATACATTAAAAATTAATAACCATGGAGGGTTTCACTTGTCAAACCCCAACTGACATTGAATAGCATTAAATAAACATTTGGGTGAAATCTATACATGAAATCCCATCAAATACCTGATTTCACCTGGAATGCGGCAAAGAGAAAAATGTTAGAAAAAGGAACCTCAGAAAAAAATTATGAAAGCTCCAAGTTTCTTGTTTAATATTGCAATATAGAATTGAACCTATGAAGGACAACGAGAAGAGTTGAGACTAGTAAATCCAACACTAGAGTTGAATGTAAACAAGGATAAAATTTGGTCAATGAATATAAAAGAGGTTACCTAGATGGTACTGTGTTTTCATGACTTCCACATGAGTATTCTTGGAATAAAACATTATTCATCTTTATAGAAAGGTATATCAAACAAATCAAGGTTATAATTAAACGAACCAAGGATTTATCACCTGTGAATAATGACATTGTGAAACTAGGAGTGAACGGGAACAAAGAGTCACAAAAATAAGTAACTACCATCATATTAGTCTATAATTCTAAACCAAACGACGTGAGAAGAATCGAGTAACTGTTAACAATATGCAAGGGATGAAATGTGAAAAAATAGCATAAAATCCTTGTATATGATAAAAAATAATCTCTACAATGATAAGCGTAATGCACTACCAAGATAAACCAAAATAAAGGATGGATAATGGGCGGAAACGTGAAGCTGGGTTACACTTTTGTGAGAATCGGGGGCAAAAAAAATTTTTCGGCAATAGTTCGGCCGAACATTTTATAAAGTTCGGCCGAACTTTATAATAGTTCGGCCGAACTATTTTAGTACGTTCGGCCGAACTTTTGAGTCCGTTTATATTGACGGCACTGTGACGGCCCAGTAAACAGAATTTTTGCCGGAGGTTTGGAAAACCGGCAATGGTAGTTCGGCCGAACTCAGTTGAAAGTTCGGCCGAACTATGAGTTCGGCCGAACTTGTAAGTTCGGCCGAACTACGTTTTTATAAATAAATCGCCCGCGAAGGGTAACAGTTTACTGTTTCATTGTTTTCGCGCGAATTTATGTTCTGTCGTCGAGGTTCTGCCGCATCTGGTCGAGGTTCTGCCGCATCTGGTCTGCCGCATCTGGTCGAGGTTCTGCCGCATCTGGTCGAGGGCTATTTCTTTTCAGAGGTTGGTTGGACTTACTGGTTTTCTTACATGTAGTTCCGCGTAGAATTTTTGAATGCATTTTGCTGAATGTAAGTTTTATTTGTCCCCGCGTCATGGCTGCGGGAAGCTTTATTAGTTCCTGCCCGAAGGCTGCGGTAATTCTAGGGACAGATGACATGAAACAAGCATTCTTTGTATTCTTCATTCCTTTTGTTGCTTTGATGTATTGATGACAAGTGCATGTATATTGCTTTCTCACGGTGGATTTTGTGTGATTGTGTTCATAATGATTTGTATGATTATTCTTGTAATAAGCATATGCATGCCTCTTTTTCTTTTTGTATGGACTGCCAGAAGAGGCGATCGTATTTTGACATTGTGAAGGTCAACCTTTGAATTTCTGGAATACCATTTGAAACTTGGATTTGCTATCCGTAAAGGTCACTATTTAGAGTAAATATGTATCTATGGCTGACCCAAAACCGTGGTGGCTTTCTACTCAACAAAGAAGGTTATCTGGATCCAATAACTAATCGTGGGACACTAAAAAGAACTGGACCACTGTGGTGGGATTGCCAACTTGATTGTTATGCTAAATTTCCAACTATTATTACTTTAGGGTTAAAAAGGATCTACACTATTATGTATTCTTGAAATTGCAAGATTCAGTTATATTTCCAACTATTATTACTTTAGGGTTAAAAAGGATCTACACTATTCTGTATTCTTAAAATTGTAAGATTCAATTATATTTCCTACAGGTTTGGGGAGAAACTGCTATGAGAGAGTAAGTATGATTGGAGATCACTGTATTATTTAATTTTATAACCTAACGTATCTGAGGACAAATCGTTTTTTCACAAAAGACAGTGCAATGATCACTATTTCCTGTTGTACTTCCCTGCTATGCATAGTGTAGTTGGGGACTAAATTTGTGGCAGTAATTTACTGTTCCAAGTGAACACGTTATGATAATTAACTCGAACTAGGATTATGTATTGCTATGTTCCGATTCCTGTCCTGGTAATGGAGGTTGGTAACTCTAACTAGGCTTATGCAATCTTCGGATGGGACATCTGCATTCTACAGTTTTCATGAAGCATGACTTCGACTACAGAGAATGAGCTGCACAAGAATGGACAAATATTCAGAAGATCTGTAATCACTTAACACGTATATGTTGCACTTGTTACTCAATGGAAGTTGTGTCAATATTATATTCCTTAATTTTAGGATTAAACATTATTGTATCTTGCATGGGCATTAACCAATACTATTAGGCTATTAGGCATTATTTATGATGTTTATTTGTGTTTATCCGAACCGTTAACTGTTTTCTGTTTACCTTTAAACTCGGTTTTCATTAGGCTAATCTAAACAACAGGGAAATATGTTTTGTGCTTGTGTATGCTTGCTTCATGTCATCTGTCCATGTTTGTAGTGGGTGTAACTTGTGTTGAAACTGGTTGTAACTGTTAACTGTTTTCTGTTTACCTTTAAACTCCTTGGTTTTCATTAGTCTAATCTAAACAACAGGGAAATATGTTTTGTGCTTGTGTATGCTTGCTTCATGTCATCTGTCATCTCTCTGCAAAGATGCTTTGAATTTCTACTTTTAGCATAAATATACATTTTAGAGATATTGAATTTCTACTTTTAGCATAAATATGTACTTTCATTTATCAATGAATCTGAATAAAGGGATTTGTGCATACTCTAGAATTTTAGCTTCATGGTGTGATCCTCTTCGTTAATTATTTTCATTTCTAGGTTTTTTTTTTGGGAAAGGAATATATTAGTTATAGGCAATTTAGTTTTTCTATGAAATTTCTACATATGTTATCTAGCCTTATAATGCCTCTTTTATATTCCAAGAGGTTTTCTATCATATTAAAGTCTCAGAATATTATTTGGATATTGATTATGACCTTGGGAGAGATATCATACTTTTTGTTTAGGATTTTCTCTTCTTTAGGGGATTGACATGTTGATATTCATTGACTAAGGTGCCAAAGGAGTTGGTAACGATCACGTGAAAGTGGACTAATATCCACCATCTATTGGCTATGAAATTGGTGAGTTTCACCTTGATAACATTCCAAGGATTGGTTAGGCTACTAGAGAAGTCTCAAGATCTAACTCCCATTGCCTTGCAACTGTCCCAAATTATTGGTGCCATGTTTTGAAGATATACCTTTGTGCACCTTGTTTCTGGCATTAAGAGAATATTAAACTTTTTTTTTTAATATTTTCCCATAATTTATTTATATTTTCATTCAGAGCTGAGTTCCCTATTAAACGAGGCAGTATTTTTGTTTTGACCCACTATTTCAAGGTTGTCTCTAAGGGCCACGTTCCCAAAAAATTATAGATGATAAAATGGTTTATGATGTATTATATTTACCTCTAACATTTTTTGAGCATATCTCATAGTTAGGATTGTCCTCTAGATCTTGTAGGAATCCATCGACATTTTTATTGAAGTTTGATACCTTTTTCTAAGAATTTTTAGTGCCCTCTTCCTGGGTATACCCAGATCCCTCAGTTTGGATGTGTGCCAGAATTTAGGTTCTTGTGTGCAACTATTGGGTGGTCTCTTTTTAATTTTTTAGTTATGGCATCCTTGTAAGATCGATTGAAAGATGTTCCCCTTCATTATTTCCAACAATGGTTCCTCCTCTCTAGGAAGGGGTGTCCTAGACATATAAGATTATTTATGTTCCTTGTTTCCTACATTGGTTTAATTTTCGTCTATCTTAGCTACTAGCATGCACATCATTTTGTAAACCTCGGGAGTCATGACAAGGGATTTTCTCTATTGTTGTGAGCTTCTTAACACTTTTCCAAATTAAACATTATCTCGTAATCTTCTCACCAGTTTGGATGTATTCCACCCTATTGTATGGATAAGTAATGACACGACAAGAACTTTGTAGGCAACCTTAGTGTGCAACCTACTGTCTAAAATTGGACATATCATCCATCAATACAACACCATTGCATGACATAACATTGCATTAAATAAATTTATTTTTTTCATTGTGGATGGTATAGGTGACATCATTGGTTCCCACATTACCTTGTTTTACAAGAAAATTATTTGGTTGATGTAATGCTACCCTTCTCCCATTCTCATTATTCTGCTTCAGTGTTAAGACCTTTAAGCTATATTCAAGCTATCATATTGGTTGCATATCCCACATTATTTCTATAGATAACATCATCGAATGGCAGGAGGAGATATGCATTCCAGTTATTGATCTTTGAATCCCCTCAAGATATTGAGAAAGTGTGTACTTGTTTCACTTCTAATGAATGAATAGTGAATCTCTGTCTTTCTCCAACTAAATTGATCATGGTTTTTGGGAGGATTCTATGTTCTAATAACTCTCTTTGCTTCAATATCTTGCTTTGAATATTTTGACTATTAATATTTGATTGTCTTGAAAGTCACGAGTATTTCCCTCTTCCATACTCTGTGTCCATAAAATTATGGGACTAGTGTAAAAATCACATTGAAAGGAGTCATTTTTTTTCTTATTGAAGAAATTATTTTATTTTTTTTAGCACAAAAGTTTCATATCTATAAGTTTTCTTTCATATTCATGAATAAATTAACATATTTTTTAATTTTTAAGCACATATTTGAGATATCTAATTGCATATTTGAGTTATGACATCCCTGTAAGATCAATTGCAAGGGGTTTCCATTCATTAAGTCCAACAATGGTGCCTCCTCTTTAGGAAGTGGTGGCCCGAACATATAAGATTAGCTATGTGCCATATGTCCTACATTGGTTTAATTGTCATCTATTTTAGGTGCTAGTATGTGCACCATTTTGTAATCCCCGCGAGTCATGACAAGGGATTTTCACTCTTTTTGTGAGTTTCTTAACACTTTTCCATATTAAAGAGTATCTCGTAATCCTCTCAATAGTTTGGGTGTATGCCACCCTATTGTATGGATAAGTAATGACAAGACAAAAACTTCGGAGGAAACCTTAGTGTGCAACCCACTGTCTAAAATTAGACCTATCATCCAACAATACAACACCATTGCATGACATAACATTGCAGTAAATAAATTTATTGTTTTCACCGTGGATGGCATAGGTTAGGTCATTCATTCCCACACTACCTTGTTTTACCATCGAATTATTTGTTTGATGTAATACTTCCCTTCTCCCATTATCATTATTATGATTGAGTGTTAAGAAATTTAAGCTATACTCAAGCTATCATATTGGTTGCATCTCGCACATTAATTCTATAGATATCAATATTGAATGGCACCAGGAGATATGAATTCTAGTTCTTGATCTTTGAAGCCCTTGAGAAAGTGTGTACCTGTTGCACATCTAATTATTGAATAAAGAATTACCATATTTTTCCAACTAAATTGATCATAGTGGCTATGAGGATTCTATATTCTAATAGCTCTCTTTGCTTCAATATCTTTTTTTGAATGCTTTGACTAATAATATTTGATTGTCTTGAAAGTCACCAGTATTTCCAACTTCCATACTCTGTGGCCATAAAATTATGGAACCTGTGTAAAAATCACATTAAAAGGAGTCATTTGTTTTCTTCTTGAAGAAATTGTTTTATGTTTTTTAGCACAAACGTTGCAGAAGTGAAAATTTTATTTCATATTCATGAAGAAATTAATATATTTTTTAATTTTTAAGCACATATTTGAGATATCTAATTGAATATTTGAATTATGGCATCCTTGCAAGATAGATTGAAAGGGGTGTCCCTTTATTAATTCCAACAATCGTGCCTCCTCTCTAGGAAGGGGTGGCCTAGACATATAAGATTAGCTATGTGCCTTGTTTCCTACATTGGTTTAATTGTCATGTATTTTAGCTGCTAGTAGGTGCATCATTTTGTAATCCCCGCGAGTCATGACAAGGGATTTTCCCTCTTGTTGTGATTTTCTTAGCATTTTTCCATATTAAACAGTATCTGGTAATCCTCTCAACAACTTGGATGTATGCCACTGTATTGTATGGATAAGTAATGACATTACATAAACTTTGTAGGAAACCTTTGTGTGCAATCGACTGTCTAAAATTGGACCTATCATCCAACAATACAACACCATTGCATGACATAATATTGCAATAGATAAATTATACATTTTAGAGATATGTCTGTCTACCTTAGTTTCAGTTCTGAATTATTTGTCTATAGTTAGTACAGAATGTGTAACCGTACAATACAACATATCTATGGCTATAAAGTATCTACTTATTCCATATCTTAATATTAATTTCTATTTTAGAATTTGTTTCTCTATGAGCTATACAGTTTGATAGTTTCCCACCACACCAACACAACTATTGGAGATTCAAACGACCTCACCACTTAGAAAATCATAAGAAATTATTTCACCCCCTTGTACTTGAACAATACATAGAAAGAATAACATAATTAATACAAGAGATAAAAATATGAATTAGAGAAAGGCATGGATCACATATTAAAGGAAATGTAAGCCAACCTAGGAAGAAACCAACTCTTCGCTCCCACTTCAAATAATTTCTAAGAGTAAACAATGAAAACAACAAATTGATCTATGTACGAGATGTACAACATTCAACCATACCTATATAAAGAGTGTACAATGAAATTAATGTTGGTTTACTTCAACAGTTGGAAAATATCTTGTTTCTATCCCAGTTGTGGAAGTTATGCAAATATGAAATAAAGATATGAGGTTAAGAAGTTCTTAAAATTTGATGAAGTAGATGACCCTACTTTTGAGGATTATCCTACAGAGTTATAAAAGATGAATCAAGGGAATAAAAATGTAATTCATAAACATTTTCATATATTCCTATTTATAAATAAAATATTATTACACAACTATATGATAGATTTAGGAGAAACAACTGATGTAATTCCTTTGAAAGTGATGAAATAATTAGGCCTTACAACAACTAGGGTGCATATAGAAATGTATGTGCTATGGATCCTATGAAAATCGGGATGGGTAGAGTAATAAATACACATGTTTTGAAATTTTTTGAGGAGTAACTCAAAGCATGCATATATACAAAATGAAGTGGCTACTTTCTTCATATTCCATGAGGGACTATTGTTCTTCCTAAATACTATTCATATCATGTACCTATGAATTATTTCTAGTGAAATTAAATGACTTGAAATTAAATTTCCTAAAGCCTATTGAAATTTCTCCTTCAAAATAAGGATGCACTCCCATTTGATTTTCACGGATAGGTTGTAATCATGAGGCTCTCACTCAAGAGTGGACCTTCGCAAAATCTTGTGACGTCTTGTCACAAACAAAACCATCAAACTGAAAACACATCATTTTCTCCTTCAAAGAAAAAAAAATTCACATCATGTGAATATGTCCATGTACTCTTACATGTTGGTGTACAAAACCATCAACCAAACAAGTTGACAAAACATGCCTCTTCAAACAACTGACTCTGAAGACAAATAATAGAGCTCATGTACTTTCAACATCTTTGCTTCATGCAACATGCACTGGATACTTTGAATTTGCAAAGAAATTAATGAAACATCAAAATACATGCTAGGCCTTAATTGGATAAGAAATCTAACCATTTGTCAGCAAACCATTTCAATGGCGCTTCTTTTTCTTTCAACTATGTTGAATTTACTTTTTAGTTATATTTTTAATTTTGAAGAAAATAACTATTTATTTCATGTGTAATTAGATTAGTGATTTCATGTGTTAGGGTTGTGGATTCAGGCATTCAAACAACACCATTATATTTCAAATTTAAAAATGATGGTTTGAGTCGTAGCTTAGAATCCTACTTGTTTTCAAAATAAGGATGCACTCCCATTTGATTCTCACGGATAGGTTGTAATCATGAGGCTCTCGCTAAAGAGTGGACCTACGCAAAATCTTGTGACGTCTTGTCACAAGCAAAACCATCAAATTGAAAACACGTCATTTTTCTCCTTCAAAGAAAAAAAAAATTCACATCATGTGAATATGTCCGTGTACTCTTACATATTGGTGTACAAAACCATCAACCAAACACAAGTTGACAAAACATGCCTAAATTCAAACAACTGACTCTTAAGTCAAATAATAGAGCTCATGTACAAATTTCCATATTTGTTGCATTTATGTGTGTTTAACATAACTCTACTTTCAACATATTGCTTCATGCAACATGCACCATACTTTGAATTTGCAAAGACCCAGGAATTCTCCACCCCCCATTAAAATGACCCTACAAGTTGATTCTTTTAGTTTTTTCACTCTATAAGCATCGACGTACAATTATGCATGATGGAGAATCTCTAGCGCTTTCCCTTGTTAATATATTTAACAAGGGAAAGCGCTAGATATTCTCCATCATGCATAATCGTACGTTGGATTTGGTGATAATTGTCTCCATATTTTGGCTTTCTGACCCGCAAAACATAATTATTTTAGAAGGGAGGGAAGGAGGGATGATCACATTGACTTGCTTGATGACCTGTCTATGAAGATTAACTACCTCTGGATCTGTAAAGGGCCAGGTAGCCTCTGGATCTCATCTTTTATGAAAGGTGACATATCTAGTAAATTCCCCTGCAGTCAATCTCTGGAATGGATCTAAATAGAAGTTCTTCATTTTTTAATATTCGTAAAACACAACGACTTTAAGGTAAACTATGTACATGTTCCATTCATCATGAACACAAACCTCACAAGCCTCCTTGGCTTTGGAGCATTTTCCATGTTTTCCATAACCAAGACCCAAATAATTAGGCCCTTCTTGAAGAACATTTTGGCTCAACTATGCCTTGTACATGCTTGCCTTTAAAACCCTTTAATTTCATAGCACATTTTCATCAAAAATTTGGACCTTGTTCCTCTAATGTCTCTAATGTCTCTCAAAAGCACGTACACATTCATTTTCAGAGGAAATTGAAGGTAGAAACCAATAGCTAATTCTTCTAACTAACCTTGACTAAAATGAGCTAAATTGTACTTTGATACAAACTTGATTTAAATTGTCCACCCCACATTAGGCACCAATGATTATAACCTTTAATGGGCTAGCACTAGTTTGTAATCATCATCTCAAAATGGCCTAGTAGATGAAAAATTATCATGTTTGTAATCATCGTTTCACACCATCTACATATGACCCTTCTACACATTATGTGATTGAATTTATGGTAGGTCATCCCTTCTATCTAGACCACGATTGATTGTGACATTAGGTGAATAAAGGAAATATATGATAAAAATTGACAAACTACATACCCTTAAGCTCAAGGGGATATAATCATTCTTGCCTTCCATATAGATAATGAAAATGATTGTTCTAAGTATCATGTTGCTTCTCATGTTATTTTATAAACCTTGGTTGGAAAGAAAAATAGGAGGGCTGAAATGTAAGAAATATAGAACATATTGGATTTAACATCCCAAAATTGGATTTTACTCTGAGGTATTGATTTTTTGAAATCTATTTTGTGAATGTTGACCAATAGATATACATCATGGAGGATGAAAGACGAAGATCAACCGAATCACATATGGAGTCTCGGGGATCGGAGGATGTTCACGGTATTTAAATATAATCTTAAATCTACATACATGTGTGTACATATGGAATTGATTTTTTTACTAACTTTGTGAGTGAAATTAGTTGTTAACAAGTTTCATATTTTAATTTTTAGGAGGCAAGAGGAGAAGGCTTTCTACTCCATCAATGGAGCGTGGCCAAGGTTCAACTGGTCGAGGTAGCAGGGTGCGGGAAGGGGGTGATGTTTATTCCCCCGAAGGCCAGCAATCAACGGCTGCTGGTTCTCAACAGGGTCACTGTGGGTCTGGTTCTCAGCAGCATCATTCTGGGGCTGGTTCTCAGCAGGATCATGTTGGAGATGATGTTAACCAACAACATCAAGGTTGCCATCAATTTCAATATTTTTTCATTAAATTTTTACAACTTTTTTTACACGTGTTTTTTCTAATATATGAAATTATATATATATTGATGCAGAGGCTCAAAATGTTCGAGCCAGTGGTCAAAAAAGACGCAGGGCAGCGTGCTACATTGAAGAAGAAGGCTGTCAACCTAGCACAACTTATCCGGCTGAGATTACTGATATACCATGGGAAAGGAACATGGCGGAATGCACCTTACAAAGGTGTCAAAGCCTTTATGCAAAATTGCAGACAGATCTCCAGGATTTGACTCTACCTGCTGAGAGTAGACAAAGCCTACGGATAGTTACACATTCATTGAGTGAAATGGTAAAAGTGTACAAAGATTTGGGGCCAACCAGTGATTCGTTTGTAGAAGTGATGAGACAGAGAAGAGAAGCAGTGATAGGTCCCGATAAATGGCAGGACATAAAAAAACAAGTTTCAAGACAGGAGGCTAAGTCAATGTTTAATTTTAAGGAAGGGCCAAAAAGAAAGATGTTGAAGGTGCAGTATTTCAAGTACCCAGACATAGCAAAATATTTGTATAGTCGACATCTTGCGGCCTTTGGAAGGCTTCCATGGAACGATGAGGTTCCTCTTTATTTTGCACAAATGTTTTATGCAGAATTTTTTAAGGGTATGAAACCCGACTACAATGATCTTTCTTCAGAATTTTTTGGCCCGGGGAGAGGTCGATTATGTCAACGTAAGGGCGCAAAGCGAGATGTGGAGTTGCCTCGCCCTGAGCCGCCATTGGTGAGTCGGCCGTCTCGAGTCGAAACCTTGCGATCAGAGATGGATGCGACTTCTCAAATAAGTCGTGAAGCAAGAGATGTTATGATCGAAAATGTTCATAGCGGATTGAGTGGAGTCGATCTTGGCTTAAATCGACAAAGAGCACATGAATATGCACGTGCCAATTTTGTTTATCATACATATGAGGAGATTTACAACATGAATGTTGAAGATCTCCGAACATACGCAATAAATTGTCGCAATGGTCTGCAAGACCTAATTTTTCGTGAGGAAGAGGGCACCGGAACGGTATGTGTTAGTGACCTTAGGATTTGAAATTATATTTACATATATACATGTGTACAATTTGTAATAAATACATGTGTATGTACACATGTATACATTTATTTGTATGTGTACATTAATCTAACAAAAAGGTATGATTATATGTTAAAACACCATTTGCAGTTCTCAGGCATGATGCGTGATGAAAATGTTAATATTACGTTCGGGACCTCTGGCTCAAACGATGCAGATGGGTCTTCCCATCATGATATGTTGGCACATGTATGTTAGTGTTTTTTAAGTGACTCTAAAATAAATAATTGTTGCCACACATGTACATGTATGTATATATATTTAATTCGATAAAATGTTTTAACAGGTACCGATTCCGTCTGATGTTTTTGGGATGTCGGTACCTTCTTCTTCTTTAGGAGATATACCTTCTACTTCATTGGGAGATGCACAAGTATGGAAAATTTTTCACAAGTTCAAAATTTATGTTACCTCAAAAAGTTCCATAAAAAATTGAGATATATAGAGAGAGATCTATATTTTGAGTTATTTAAAATTTTTTGAATTTAGGTTTGTATAGAAGATTTTTTTAATCCAAGGACTTTAGCGACGGAGATAGGGACATCCACGGCATTTGAAGAAGTTGTCTTTAGTTCTTTTTTTTAATATTATTGTTCAAATAAGTTTATATATATGTACACACGTGCATTTTCATTTGAAAGTTTTTAATTTATACAAATTATTTCTGTATATATATATATATTTATATTTAACTGTACATGTATATTGTACAGGTTACCACTAGAGATGCTTCTATGGCCGATCCTGTTCATCAAATGGAGAGGCAACCTTACGAGGTATTGTGCGATTTTTTTGTTATATTTTTTTTTTTTACATGAAGTTCTAGATATATATATTCTCGTTCATTTTTAAAACTTCAAATTTTAATGTTCAAGTACATGTACATTGTGTATGTAGGTTTTCCCTTTACAAGATAGCGAGCCAACCGAGCCCCAGAGGCTAGATCTTCCATTTGATGGACAAGATATACAGTAGATTTAATTAGATGGTTTTAAAATTTGTTAAACTTGATACAGTTTGATACTTGAGTGAGATTTACAATTTTTGGACATATTTTATTACAATATGTTTTTTGGACATATTTTTGGACATACATGTTAAATGTTTTTGTTGGATAGTTGAATTATAATTGGCATGGCATGTGATATTTAATGTTAAATTTTTTTGTTAGATAGTTGAATTATAATTGGCATGGCATGTGATATTTAATGTTAAATGTTTTTGTTAGATAGTTGAATTATAATTGGCATGGCATTTGAAGTTTTTAAAACTACATGAATGATGGAATGTGAACCTACATTGGCACATGTGGTAGATTGAAATGTTACTTGTAACAAGACAATCCCCATTGATTTCATTACATTATATGTTGATTTCTGATTTGATATAATTGCATACATATGATGGTACATTACTTGTAAAGTCATTGGATTAATAACTTGTTCATTGATTTCAGTGTTCTTTGGATGGTTGAATTATAGTTGGCATGGCATGTGATATTTAATGTTAAATGTTTTTTTTGGATAGTTGAATTATAATTCTAATGGTATCTGAAGTTTTTAAAACTACATGAATGATAGAATGTGAACCTACATTTGCACATGTGGTAAATTGAAATGTTACTTGTAACAAAGCAATCCGCATTGATTTCATTATGTAGTATATGTTGATTTCTGATTTGATATAATTTCATGTATGATGGTACATTACTTGTAAAGTCATTGGATTAATAGTGTTCATTGATTTCAGTCTCGCAAAAAATTATTGACGATGTAGAATGATTTTTGTGTTATAATAATTAAACCTAATAATATTGGAGAGCAAGAGAGACTTGAGGTATGGTGTTTACTACAAGGGCACAATGGAATTAATATACTTGGGCCTCCAATCCCTTCTCATTTAATTTTAATATTGTTGAATTGATTTATTCAGTTAGGGTATTTTCAAGGAGTCACACATGGTATTGTCTTCTTTCTTTAACTCGTAGATTATATAGTGCCTCTAGGGACAAGGTTATCAAGCCTGCTTGACATTGGAAGTGCCTTGCATACTACTGTTAGGGTCGTTGAGGGATTTTCATTCATTAGGACAAGGCTTGTATAGAAAATAGAGGAAAGAAAACTTAGATAAATTTTTTCTTGAAACTGAAGGAATTGTTACAATGGAAGGGTGTTAATGTTATCCTAGATGTATTTGTTGTGTAATAATGGAAAACATAAAGGGAATTTGGAGCTAGATGCATTAGCTGAGGGAGATGAAGGTGGAAGTTTTTCAAGTCCTAAATATAAATGGTTTAGGATGTAAGGTGAGTGAGTTCACAACTTTTGAGGGACCCCAAACTTGAGATCATCATAAAAGAGAAATTGTAACTTAGTTGCATTCAGCTAGAGTCAAAAGGGAATAAATTCAAGTCATTTATGGAAACCCATAAACATAAATCTGTTCTCATAGATCCTAAGCTAGAATCATTGCACACTTTGGTACACAAAATGGTTAACTCTATTCATTTCTCCTTAAAGCCTACATAGTGTTCTACACATTTCCCAAATTTCTCTACGGACTCTTTTCATCCTATACATTCTAGAATGCATGAGCATTTTCCAATGGCTCAATGCCCCTATCATTTTTTTACCAAATATTTCTTATAAAGAAATCAATCTGTTGGTTCCAACTGAGAAGGTGTAAATTCCTTGTTATGGAAACAAAATACCAAGTTGATGTCATGGTAGAAGCCCCATGTGGAGCTACATGTATGTAATTTTCAGTTATTGTCAAGTTTTTTAGAGTATTTTCTTTGATAAATCAATTTATCTATGATTATTTTTTAGTAGGCATAGGAAAATAAAATTTTCACAATTTTAGAATTACTGTCTTGAAGTTTGGGTACATTTTGAAGATATTTTGGGTACATAATGTTTTTTATGCTATGTATCTTTCATTGTATAGCTAAACTACCATAAATCCTTTTAAACAAATATTACTTTTTTTGTTAAAAAAATTAACAATATTAAATGAAGGTGAATGTAAATCATTTTGAAGATATTGAAGGATTTGGCACCAACATCTTGACCTTTGACATTTAAACATTCAATTAATCTCAATGTTTTCTAACTTTCATTTATTTTTTGATAATTTACTCCCTTCTTCCACATTAAATCTATCACATATCTCACACATGTATAATCCTACCACCATATTGGTTTATCCACCATTTTTAAATATCACTTATTTCACAATATTATTGGAGAGACATGGAATAACCTTCCACAACATTAAATACTTCAAACATAATCATACCACTATATTGGTTATCCACCATTTTGATTATCACTTAATGAACGTTTCTTGAGAAGATTAGAATCCTTATCTTTATGAATCCCTGCATAAATTCAAGTTTTACGAGCAATATTGAATCTATAATTTATGTCTTATCATCTATTATCCATAATTAATGTGTTCTACACCCATAATGTGTTATATACCCTCAATTTTTCTTAATGATATTCCTTTTCAAAACTCTGAAATAAATTTTTATGGCTTGCATGTCTAAATTGTAATGATATTTACAATTTATTTGCAAGATTAATTGTAAATGTATGGCTTAATGACAAATTTGAAGAGAAAAATGAGACACATTGAAAAAATTTGAGGCAAATAAATCATTTCTCTTTCTTCAAGTTCACATAATCACCTTTGTATTTAGGTATTTAACATATATATTCCTCACTATTTTAAACTAGTAATAATATGTTTTTATATGTGTTAATGGCATTAACTTATTTAATATTTGATTAATATTTGAGTAAATTATATTTCATCTCAACCATTTAGTATTTTGTTCATGTCATCCTTATCCATATTCGAATATATACTTAATCATACAAAATCCTTATCCATATTGATCACAAGAATTAAGAGAATGTCTCGGTCCATCATTGGTATGGTCCATCATAGAATGATCATCCATGTCAATGACTCTTAAGTCTATCTTTCCAAACCATGACCCTACTCTCACATGTGTGCTTTTCATGACACCGGTCGTGCTACTTTTATCCTTGAGTTGACTGCCTTGAAAGCACTCAACTCTTTCTCGATGCTAGCCTTCCTCTTTCTAAGAGATGAAGCTGCCTTTCGACTTAGGAAGCTATGGGTAGCCCCATGTCTATCAAAGCAAAGAACTTTTTCCCATGTACGGTTGTAGACATGAATCTCAAGTCCAAGGAACTTTCATCATCATTCCTCCTTGTCTTGTGCCTTACTTTCGCAATCTTCTTCAACATTTCCTCTTCCAATATGTTTTTCGAACTAGCCCTTGGCTTAACGGTGCTTTTCACATATCTCTTCTCATGAAGCTCCATATAACAATTTGATCCTGGGCTTGCTTGAATTGGTTCAAGCTCTTTCTTTTTCGAATTCTGTCTAATTGCTCCAATACGACATATATCAAGACTCCTTCCAAACGAAGTGCACCAATCCTCTTAGTGTGGTCGTCTTCTTTTCCAAGTGTGCCAACACATGCATTTTCTTTCTTCAAACCAATAGGTTTCGGATCAAGAAAGTCCCTCTTGATATTATCTTCCATGTTCTTGACTTTACCCTGCAACGTGGTGCTTATTTCCTTCAAGTGAGCCCTTTCCATAAAGAGTTCTTGAAGTGTTTGTTCACCTTGTCGTATCTCCATGTCAAGCTTTTCAATTTCAGCAGTTTGTCTAGAAAGTCCATCCTTGGAATTTTTTGCGTGAAAAACCAAGTAGGTTGAACCAACGTTGGTCTAGTGCATTGGAATTCATTAAAGAATTGGTCATTAGCGCTGCTTCAAGCTAGGAGTGAGCATCGTCACCAACCTACATTGAATATTTTACACTCCCTATGGTGAATGATACTTTAAATTGATTGACAGTCTAAGACTTTCGAATTTTTTCGAATGCCAAATGATCTTACAAAGTGAGTATTTATAATATTCTAGTAGGTCATTCGGCGACACCTTTTACCAAAAACTTGAAACGACTTTGGCGTGTGATATTTAATTTGTTAAATGTTTTTGTTGCATTGTTGAATTATAATTGGCATGGCTTAACAGTGCTTTTCACATATCTCTTCTCATGAAGCTCCATATAACAATTTGATCCTGGGCTTGCTTGAATTGGTTCAAGCTCTTTCCTTTTCGAATTCTGTCTAATCGCTCCAATACGACATATATTGACTCCTTCCAAACGAAGTGCACCAATCCTCTTAGTGTGGTCGTCTTAGTGTGGCGTGTGATATTTAATTTGTTAAATGTTTTTGTTGGATTGTTGAATTATAATTGGCATGGCATGTGAATTTTTTAAAACTCCAGTTTTGGATGGTTTCAATCTACATTCTGCATGTGATATCTAATGAACTTTAAATGTTAAATGTTTTAATGATGCACAATATATAATCGAAAGGGTTTTAAGACTTAAAGTTTTGGATGGTTTCAATTTACAACTTAAAGTTTTGGATGGTTTCAACCTACATTTGCACATATGGTGAATTGAAATTATGTTACTTGCAACAAGACAATCCCCATTGATTTCATTGTATATGTTGATTTCTAATTTGATATAATTGCATGTATGATGGTACATTACTTGTAAAGACATTGGATTAATAGTGTTCATTGATTTTACTTTAAGCGCAAAAATTTATTGATAATGTAGAACGATTTTTGTGTTATAATAATTAAACCTAATAATATTGGAGAGCAAGAGAGATGAGGTATGGTGTTTACTACAAGAGTTAGAGCGGGGCATTCAGTGACAACTTTTACTAGAAACTTGAAACAAAGAGAATCTATCTTTGGCTAGGACATCATGTAAGATGCTCGACATAAACAGTAAAATTGTACTTAAGAGCCGAGATTCGGGCAAGTGGGGACAACCACTTGTTATCTCGTCCCTTGGAGGCTAGGCCATATGGGGACCGAATCTGACTTTACAAAATAACGTGAAATAGTTTGTACCATATGGTCGGAGAACATATACAAAAACAATTAATATACAAGAACAATTAATTTCATTCTAGAATATATATATCCAATACATATTTAACATTTTTAATCAATGCACATGTATAGAAAAACTATTTTCGGTGGAAACTAGAGCACGTGCTTGTACCCAAACAATTTGTAACATTTGCAAACCACAAATAACATAAGCAGTTCAATTTTTAGTTGAGTACTGAAAGGTTTAAAAGATAATAAATTGTTGTCCTGACACTTCACTCAAAAAAATTCTAATGGAATTCCATCCTCAATAATCCGTTCATGATCGGATTTTGACATTTTCCATTTCTTAATTTTTGATTTTTCTTTGATTGAACTTCTATCAACTTTATGCGTGCTGCACACACCAAGTGACTATATTGACAACTTATGGAATCAGGTTCATAGTCTTCGAAGTAAACAAAGTCTCCACTTTGACGAGTTTTTTTGAAAAAATAACCTTTCAGTATAATAGACCCTTTGTCATACTGAAATCCGTGATCATTATAGTCTTGTAATAATTTCATTTTTTGTTCAGTGCAACGCATCAAATAATACTTCACATTTTCATCGTTTTCAATAGGTGCAATTACAGCAAAAACATCTCCTGCACAATAAAATAAATTTCACATTTAATTATGCATATTTAAATTTAAATTTGTAAATCTTTAAAAATCATTAAAAAGTAATTCAAATGTTACCTTCTCTAACAAGATCAGAAACTCGATCACCATCGGATGATATTGTAGTTTCCTCTGATTCCATTTCTTCAATCATTGCAACAGACATTTTTCCCTTTGTATTTAGCTCTGTATGTTTCCAATCGTTCACATACATTTTGTTTTCACGGATGTCATTGGATTTTGTGTTGTCTATGCAAACATCACAAAAACAAGAATATTTTCTTTTATCCAATGCAAACACATTTGTGGACAATTTTGTTTGAATTGAATGCAATTTTCGAGTCCCTTTTATTGTTCCAACTTCATTTCCAATTGATCTATTTACGTCTCCGATTCCAATATGCCGGAAAAACCTTTATATGGAAAATTAGAAAAAGAATTTGTAAATATGATATCAAAATACAATTAAAAATAATCATTGCATGATAAATGTACAATGTTTAAAATTAGATTACCAATATAAATTAAATTGAATGTACCTTTGCACTTCTCGTGATGGGTTAATCTCATGGCTTAGAGCATTTTTGCACCATTGAACAACTTCTTCGGCGTTTGCAAGTCGGCGTGCAAAGTGGTTCATTTGATATCTTCGAAGTACTCGTTTTATGCATGCTCCTGCACCGTCATGTTCTCCTTTTCCATGGCCAGTCTCAAAGAAATTCCAACAATGTTTAATGGAGGTTTTCTTATGAAGACGACACAACCAAAAAAATGATCATGCAGATTTGAATTGACCTGCGCATCCGTCTGACCATATCCAATGTTCATTGAATGTTATTCCACGATTTTTCAATGAATCATAGATTTTTCCAAAACAATGTTGTACAAAACATGTATCATGCGTACGATCGTCACTGATATAAAAATGATATTCTTTAATGATATGTCAATTTTCACTCGTGCTTTCTATATGATCGACATTTTGTTCAGCATGTCTATATAGAATATGAACGAGCATGGAGACTTGGTCAGAGTGATAGTATTCACTCTGAATTTCTTTTTGTGGAGAAAATGTGTAGTTTTCTGCAAAATCAATCACTGACAAAATGGTTCCTGGTGGAAAAACTTCACGAGATTTTTTGAATTGCAAGTCTTGCCATTGAGCTCTATGGGAATGCATGGTGTATTTGTAAATTTCTGCTTCAAACTTTCTCAAAAAGTCTATTAGAAAATTTTCGTCTTCTCGTAATTCGATTCTTTTAACACTATCTGCACTTTGAATCGATGTACTGGTATATTCGTATCTCTTCCATTTCACTTTCATGTTGGACAATGATTTATCATTTATATCAATACGATATTTGTTTTGAAATTTAGTCAAATTTCCACAATCATCGCATTTTTTACCACCAACACATTTCTTTTTGTAAAATAGTTCATCACTTTCTCTTTCACATAGAATTTGAGATATGAAATCACGGATAGTGGAAGGAGGAGGTGAATCCTTCCATAATGTTCTACCGAAATCAAGGAATGTGTCATAATATAACTCAAATTCCACATGATAACGACAACAACAAGTGTCGTGTACGGTGATAGGTTTTACATACCATGGTTTTTGTTGAACAAAAGCACTGAGTGAAACTTGAATTTGACGATTCTCTTCTTTGAACTTGTTGAATAACTCTATTTGAGTGGTTTCCAAGAGATGTTTTTCATGTTCTTCGTATTGATTTCGCGCTATTCTTCTTCGCATCACATGTCTTGCAGTGGGTGAAACACACGAATTGTTCTTCCAATATTCATATATTGTTTTTTTAACATCTTCTCCAAGTCTATCTTTGTATGGTTGCCTACAAATAGCTCTCCAACAAGCGAGTTCATCATTTACGTCTATTTGCAGTCAAAATTTTCGATGTTTGTGCAGAGTTTTTCGCGAGGTTCCCAGTGCTCGTGCCATAGATGTTAGATTCAAACGGTTCTCTTGAGTACTTGGTGAAACCATTGCCATTTGTATTCCTCTACGTATATTTGAAACATTTTTATCTCTAGATCTCTTAATTGACTCTATAGCACTACTCATATTTTTTATCACGTCTTCTTTCATTTTTTTATCTTTGGTTGATTTTCGAATACCCAATAGTGTCGTCGCTTCTTTTAATTTCCTTGATGATAAGAGACCTTTCAACATTTGAGCTTGAACTGTCACCTCGGTTTTGAAAAACATTTCCAAAATTTTCTCGACACGATATCGTATAAAATAGTCAGGTTTTTTATCTCCATATGTGCGAGTGTCGACATTTTCTAACATCTCATTATCGATAGTGATTTCATCTGTACATATTTGAAAAAATAGTACATATTCAATAAATAACTAAATTAATAAATATGTCAATAAATATTAGGAAAATTTTAAATATATCAATAGATCATAATATCTACATTTACATACCCAATTCAATTTCTGCTTGAGGTTGATTTTCTTCTTCAATATTTTGAGGAGTGTCTCTGTCTGTTTACATTAAACAAAATATTTTTCAAACTAGTTCATCAAATAAAAAGTAAGCTTCACATTGTACATTGGGAAAACTTTAAAAATATATCAATAGATCATAATATTTACATTTACATACCTGCTTCAATTTATGCTTGAGGTTGATTTTCTTCTTCAATATTTTGAGGAATATCTCTGTCTGTGTACATCAAACAAAATATTTTTCAAACTAGTTTATCAAATAAAAATTAAGCGTTACATTTTACATTAGGAAAATTTTAAATATATATCAATAGAGCATGTAATATTTACATTTACATACATGCTTCAATTTCTGCTTGAGGTTGATTTTCCTCTTCAATATTTGAGAGAGCTTCTAACTTTCTTTTGCGATATTGTCTCGTCTCTTCTCTACGTTCCTCGGGCTTTCTTTTTCGATCATATTTTCTCACACAAGTTCTTCGATTTCCCATGATAATAGGGTATGAGGTTTAAAAAATTTCCTTTAAAAAATTAGACAATAAATCAATTACAAACAATATCACAAAAGATTTAATTTAAAAAAATATTTTCTAAAAAATACGTAATCCAATCCAAAACACGTACATATCTCTAAGAAAAATCACACCGCCTCCAAGAAACGTCTTCCAAAAAAATTCTTTAAATCTTAAAATGTAAAGAAAAATTTTTGAACAAAAAAGCTCAAAAGATTTATTTCAACACAAAACACGTACATACCTCAAAGAAAAATCACGTCGCCTCCAAAAATGTCTTCTAAAAAAGTTCTTTAAATTCAAACTTTGAACCTCCAAGAAAAATCACGCCGCCTCCAGAAAATGTCTTCCAAAAATTTTTTTTAAACCCAAACTTTGAAGAAAATTTTTTGAATTCAAACCAAGTTGTAAGATGAAATGAAGTGCGAAATGTGCGAAAATTGTGAATCATTTCGCGGCAATTTATATTGACGCGAAATATGTGTTTTGTAGGGGGCTCCACAAAAATTTCCGGCCGACGGAGAATTGCACAATAGTTCGGCCGAACTTTTGATAAAAAGTTCGGCCGAACTATTAAGCCGTTAGTTTTAGCGGCCCGTAAGCGGAAAACATAGTTCGGCCGAACTGTCGCTAATAGTTCGGCCGAACTAACGCGTCACCGATTACGCAGAGCCAAGCTCTAAAAACGGTTCTGCAACTTTGGACTGATTAAACTCCATGAAAACTTGTTAATTAACTGTCGGAACCAAGACAAGCATTTTCAGAATTGAATCTACTTTCAGGAAATATAAATTTTATGAAATTTCGTAAACGTTTATTAATTTTAATTATTTTTCTAATAAAATGAGTGCAAACAATTTTTGAGGGTCATCGTGATTCGGTGAAATCAAAATTTTGTATCTCCCAAAATACATTGTAAAAAAAATTTAAAAAATTATGGGGCATTACATTGGTCCGTTGACTGTAATGGGTAGCTTTTAGATTTTTAGTTTATAACTTGTATGTTAAGAAATTTGTTGCCACACGAAACATATCAAAAATACGCAGTTTTTCGTATTAGACCAGTTCAAAAAATTCTAGTAATTATGATATGCATCCATTGCCTTTGTAAATATGATGAAACCAAAGTAGACTCTGTCTATATTGTTGTAACACATTTTGTTTTTTCAAAAACAAGAATTTTCAATGAATACAACGTTGCCACATAACATGACTACTTATGAATTCTTTGATTGTTAAGAAACACACACTCAAAGAAAAGCTAAGTTGACATATCAAATCCGCATAAAAAAATTTCAAAAAATAAGTAATAGAAAGCTAACAAAATTTCTCACAACTTTTATTTTTACCGCAAAATGAAATTCTACACGGAAAAATTGTTATAGTTTGCAGAAAGTTGAAGAACCCAAAAAAATGAAAAAAATTTCTCAAAAAAGGGCAAAAAGTGTAACCCGGCTTCACATTTTCACCTAAAAACAAAACTACTAAGGTGTGATAAACCAAAATAAAGGATGCAGGAGTTCAATCAACTCTTCTATCAAGATAAATGTAAGGTAAATTTGTTTTTGTACTATCCATGGTTATGAACTCATAATCATGTGTCCAGACTTGTAGGAGAATGTAGGTCCCAAAATGACAATAAAAGTAAGTGATGGGAAAGGATAACATGGAATATTGAGAAATCCTCATTATTTTCAAGCTACATAGGGAGAAGCCAATTATCCTTTAACTGAATGTTGCAATGGGAAAGCTCAAAAACTCTACCCAATCACTGAGCCGACACCCATAGCACGTGGGTATACTTTTGAACTCTACAGCCTCATATGTTTCTATTACACATAGAAAATAAAATATGGGTAGAAGGATGGAATATATCAACAAGATTGTGTGGAGGGATAGAAATTTCCTTATTTTATGCAATCGAAGCCGAACATAAGAGAGTAAATTGGAATTTTAGTTTCATAGCCAAAAATCATGATGGTCGGAGGCACAAATGAAACCAATTGTGTGACAAAAATAGGGTAGTTACCCAAAACTTTCCAGGTCGCATTTCCACTGTAGGATTGAAACCCTAAATTTACAGCCGCTTGTCTAGACATGAAATATAATGGTTCCATCCTAACGGAGGTCGACACTAGCTTTAATTCACGTGAACCTTTAAGGAATGATTTTAATGATTGTGACATCCTAAGTTTGATGCAAAAAATAATTAAATTTAACATGCCCTGCATTATTATTTGTAGCATTGCTTCAACAATTATAACGTTATTCAAACGTTGGCGAGATAGGAGTAGGCTCAATTTAAAATTAAATTAGATGAAAACTATTTACATGCTTAATGGTAGAAAAATTCCATGTGACAGGCCACATTGGAGTTAAAGTTGAGCACATATAGATGTAATACATGTATAACATGATAAATCGATGGAATAATACAAACATTAGTAGGTTGTAACTTACCTCATGACAAGCGTATTAAAGTTCCAAAGCTAGCATTTTCCTTTACATCGATTAATGATAAGGTAAATAATGAAGATAAAATTTATTTGGAAGGGTATGTTACATTTGAATTGTAAAAAAATAAAAGTGAATTTTTGTAGGCTAATGAGATTTCAATCTTCATATTTTCAAATAATATTAAACTCAATTTTAATTTTTACTATAATTGCATTCAATTATAGCTACTATATATCTAGCATAACTTTTATAATACATAACTACTTTTTATAGATAATTTTCATATTTTAAAATAATATTAAATTCAATTTTAATTTTTACTATAATTGCATTTGATTATAGCTACCATAGATCCATTGCAACTTTTATAATAGAGAACTAATTTTTACAAGTAATTTTTATAAGTGTAACTTTATTGTTTTATTTTTTTTGTTAGTCTAAATCGCAAGAATTTGAACATTGAATCTCTTGCTTTACACATGACTTCATAAAAAAACCATCACTAATTGAATGTAAGAAATAAAATTAAATAATAAAACACATAAAACACCAGAGACATAGAACTCGTGGAAAAGGCTTGAGAGCCTTACGACATTCCTCACATATTATTCTCATTATTAAAAGAATGTAATAATAGAAATCAATAGATGAAGAATTTATCTCAAGATAGTATGTTTATCTTCGACAACTTGGTTGAGATATTCTATCAACCACACACACTAATCTACGAGCTAATTTAGGTAGGTGTAAACTTACTCCCAATTAAGAGGAACTAACATAATCTAGAAAAATTGTCATAAAATCCTAATTTTCAATATTTAATTAATTTAATTTATTTTAGATTTATAATTGTTTATGAGAAAGAGGATAAAATTCCCTCCATCAATGATAAATCCAAAATAAGAACAAGGAACCATCTTCCCAGTTCTCATGCTGAAACTGTTGATCCTAAAAAACAATGGCTGAAAAACTGCCAAAGTTTGATTCCGAAAAAACTGCAATTTGAAGAGACCATGAGTCAGTTGCATGTATAATTAATCTCTGCATTTTTCTTGACAACTCCATCATGTGCCAAGCTTCAAAAGTATCCAAATGTCCTTTTCTTGAAATCAGCATCCTTTGTCAACTGAAAAAAGTTTTGATGATGCCCATTAAAGAATTTGCTTGTCCACTGAAAAAAATTACAGACGCCCATAGGAGAAATGAAGATGATGAAATTGCCCACTAGCTACTTCATGATTTCCCACTGGCTGATGATGTCCAAAAATAACTCACTCTTGATTTTTTTGATGTTGTTGGAAACTAATCACTGTAGTTGTCGATAACTTCTCACTCTCGATTTTGCTATCGACTGCCCACTGGAAAATTTATTTATGCTCAATGGCTGCTAAAGATGTCCACTGGCTACTGAAGATGCCCACTAGCAGCTTAGCTAATGTTGTCGAGACTTTAAATTTCACAACCACCGTCAATTACAGTGAGATTTCCCCCCTTTTTCAGCTGAAAGGAGAGAAAATCATCTAGAAATTATTTCTGAACTCCCTCCCCCCCCTTGCAGGTGTAGGATTGTTGCACTGGTGTACTCCCTCGTTCAACTGCATGAGATTACCATCATCATTTGACTATCGTCTATAAAATGTGTGATTTAATTTGGTTGTAAAACTTATACAATATTTTGACTCTTGACGACCATTCCCAAGGAGCGATCCATTCATAATTGATCTTCAATCTAGCTGGTTGGTCTTGTTTGTAGCATTTCTCTGATGAATGATTCGGCTTGCCACAATGGGACAATTATGGAGATCAAAACAATGATCTTCCATCTGACCTATTCTTTGAAAATGTGAGCATTTTGGTTTGACTGCAACTTCGGTTTGCGTGCATGTCTCTTTGTCTACAACTGTCGCAGAATTTGTTGATGTCATTTGTTCAAGAAAGCTTGCACTGACGAACTTGATGGGCTTTGAATAATCTGGGATATGTAATTTTCATTATCTTTGACATATCCTAATCCTCTTTGATTTATGTTACTTTGAATTTCTTCCCATGGCTTGATGATTCATTTAGAAGAAATTTGAACTTGAAAAACTTCGACACTTGAAGCTATTTGGATGAATGACTTAGAATCATCTTTAGCTGTACGGTTCAAAGACTCAGAAGAGTTACTCTTCTCCTGCAACTCATTTGTTTGTATTTGAGACTCTAGTTGATGAAACTCAATGATTTCATTTGTCTGTTGTAGATGCTGTGAAATATCCACAAGAGTTGCTTTGCTGATTTGCACCATGTCTTCAGCAATTGATAGATCAAATTGTGAAGAACTTGTAACAGTTGGATGTGTTTCACCATGTGAACTCGCTTGATTGAATTCAGGCTCAATTTTCATAGATGTTATGATTTTAATTGTGTCACATGATTTTGTTACTTGAATGACATGCTTGCTTGTTGTGTTTCTTGAATGGCATGCTCACTTGTACTGTTGCTTGTTGCACTTGCTTTAAACACTTGCTATAGTTGTAGAACTTTCTTGCTTGAACTCTTGAATTCACGCTAACTTGATGATGATCACTTTGCTTGAACGCTCGCTTTAAATTTCTTGATTACTTCACGCTCACTTGAATGAATACTCATGCTCGCTTGTAGCAAATGTGAAGTTGTTTGTTTTCTTTAGAGTTAAAACTCGTGCACTCACTTGATTTTGCTTAAATGAAGGGCGTCAAACACTGTCGAAAATGCACCCAAAAGACAAATGAAAAGTTCAATCTGGATGACTCAGTTGAAGACTTAACGTAATCATCTTACCAATTCAAATTAGGGTGTCGGTTTCCACCAAGAATGCACCCGTACAATTTGACTTAGTTACAAAAAATGTTTATTTGCAAGTGATAAAAAAACTGTTGTTGATGTCAATGTCATGTTAGCTTGGAATGCTTGATTTTGTAGCATCTTAAACTTTATTTATTTGATTAAGTTATGTGATGTGAAGATATCTTTATCAATTTGATGATATGTCACATAAATACATTGTGCTTGTTTGTGCTTGTGTAACCCAGCTTGATTACATGAGCTTGATTAATTAAGTGTAATGACATGGATACTTAAGCTTTCTTATGTGCATGTATTTGTGTAATTTTATGTACCATAATACAAGAAGAATGCTTTTAGAAACTAGACACAAATCATGCACACGCATTCACTACACATAGTGTACCTAAGATCCCCTTATTCGATTTCGGGCAGATCTAGGACACAATCACCACAAAAAAATATGATTTTATCAAGTTTCAAGGTACATCAATCTTTCTTCTTTACAACAGCTTTGTGGAATTTTCTAAAGCATAAAGTTTGGGAATTCTATAGAGGCAATTTCTCTTAAAAACTCATTGGACCACCGAGAAGTAAAAACGTTACTTCAACAATCGGCTTCTTCTTATCAGTCCAAATTTACAAAAAAATCAATCCTTATCACTCCAAAAAATTGCTTCAACATTCAACTTATCACTCCAAGAATTAAAAAACAATTATAACTCCAAGAAATAAAAATTCACTTATGAATTTCACCTTACCACTCTAAAAATGACACCTTTTGACTCCAAATTTACGAACCTTATTAGTCCAATTTTCAAAAAAATCACACCTTATCCCTTATTACTCCAAATAAGATAATAATAAGAAAATATTACATATATCTTATGTCTCCATAAAATCACTTCAAAGACATACACACTTATACCTCCAAAAATATTTATTTCACTTATTACTCATTTTTATAAAAGGAACTTCAAAATTTTCAAAACAATTATATACAACTCATCCTTTAATGGTTTAAAAGAAATAAAATATTACCTTTCCTGTCCTTTATTTTACCAACCCTTTAATGACTTTTATTAAATTATTTAAACATTCACGTTTGTTTTCAAAAGCGAATTCACTTTGGTTTGTTTTCTTTTAAAACTAATTCACACTTTTTCATAACTTTTGTATGCAAGTACGCACCATACAAATTCATGCTTTATCATATGCAATGTTGGAAGGTTAGTATTTTATGCTCAATCTCTATAATGACTAATCTCCATGCTGTTCAACAATGTTCGAAAAATCCAAACAACAGCTCCTACATATTCAATGCTGATCAGCTATTATTGAGTGAATAATTTTCCTTTTGACGAAGTATATACATCAAACTACCGGCGTATAAGTGACAATATATCTCATCAAATATTGGAGAGTTAGAGGTAGAATTTTTCTAACAAGCACGGTTTAGAGAATACCTCTGTGTCACAGACACCAAGTCATCAGTTTTTATCAACAGACTTCCTTGTCTCGATCCCGCTAAATTCCTTTTAAAAATGATATGACAGAGCTAGTCCCTGATGCCTCTTCCACCATAGATCTGAACTTTGTTCTACAAATTATCCATTTATGGGACAGAGTAAGCGATAATGTTGGCCACATCACTTTCTGCAGACATGGCGATCCGTGGCACTATTCTCGAGAAGGAAACATTACATGTTTTGGGACCTCGGGTTGTATCCCAGTGTCTCCAATTAGTGATGTTCAAATTTCCACCCCACACTCTAAAAAATATGAGGTTTTCTTATCAACATTTGTAATAAAAAAATTTCTGTTTGGGATTCACAACCTTTAAATCAATTTTTATTTCTACTTCAA
Organism: Pinus albicaulis; assembly: GCA_034641835.2. NCBI lineage: Eukaryota > Viridiplantae > Streptophyta > Pinopsida > Pinales > Pinaceae > Pinus > Pinus albicaulis. Next base: position 93,023,128 of record CM076581.1, read on the forward strand.
AAAGGAGTTGGCAAACAGGTTCTGCCAGAGCTTTGTCACAGGATGCTGCATTTCAGTCAAAATTGGAGGAGATCCTCCCGGAAGGATTTTGCTTAGACCTTTTTTTTTTTGGTGAGGATATACCAAAAACAACTGAGAATTTCCATGCATTGTGTACATGAGAGAAAGGGTTTAGATTCAAAGCATCTTAATTTCACCTAATCATAAACTATTTTATGCTTGAGGGTGGAGACTTTGACAGGGGAGATGGTACAGGGGGAAAGAACATATATGGTCGCAATTTTGAAGATGAGAACTTCAAATTATCTCATGTTGGACCTAGATTTCTAAGTATGGCTAATGTTGGCCCCATCACAAATGGCAGCCAATTTTTTATATGTAGATTCAAAACACCATGGTTGGATAAAATCCATGTTGTGTTTGGAAATGTTCTTGAGGGGATGGATCTTGTTAATAAACTCGAGTCGAAAGAAGCAAATGGTACAGATCGGCCAAAAAGGCCCTGCAAATTTGTTGATTGTGGGGAGCTTCCCTGAAGTTGCTGAGATGGAGACTCTAATTGTTTGAATTGGATGATCTACAGGGTAAAATAAAATTCACAACAGAAATGAAAATTTACAGCTCTCTTATTCCCCGGGCAGTTTTATAAATTTAGTAAGACATAAATATTATATGACATGTTCAATAAACGGAACCCATTACATTTATCAAACATTAGATGTTAAATAAATAGAATGTCATTACATTGAAGAATTAGGAGCACATATGCTGGTTTTTATAGCGACGTACACCGATGTAGATGGGGAGCGGAAGCATCTTCCTTAGTTTTTCAAATTTGTGGCGGCTAATCCACTTTCAGTGAGAAAAAAGGTTTCCTCTGTCAAGGAAAGCACACATTTGGAAGTTGGCATTCACCAATACAATTTAGTTTTGATGCTCCAATGCTCCACAACTGAGGACGACTCAACTGTTTCAATGCTCTAGCATTCACCGTGTACAAATTCTCAAGAAAGATTCAGAGATTTTGAACAAAAAATTCCCCACATATACCCAAAATTACCGTACGCTCCCATACCACATGTAAGAAATCAAATTAACTAATAAAACACATAAAAACACCACAGACATAGAACTCAGGCAAAAGTCTTGAGAGCCTTATGACATTCCTCACATATTCTTCTCATTATTAAAAGATTGTAATAATACAAATAAATAGATGAAGAAATTGTCTCAATATAGTGAGTTTATCTTGGGAAACTTGGTTTAGATATTCTCTCAACCATACACACTTATCTAGAAGCTAAATTAGGTAGGCCAAAACTTACTCCCAATTAAGAGGAACTAATATAATCCAGAAAACTAAGCATCAAATGGTAATTTTCAATATTTAATTAATTTAACTTATTTTAGATTTATAATTTTTTATGAGAAAAATACTAACATTGAATTACACCGATAGGTTTTCTTGAAAAAGTTTTAAACTTTTTGAGAGTAAAAGGTTTATGAATTTTATTTTTTTTGACAATAATTTATTCTAAGATAACAATAATAATTTTATAAAAAGAATTATAGTCAAATTATAATTATAATTTGCTTATTATATATATATATATATATATTTATTTTAAATTGCTCATGATTGTAAATAAGATATTAAAATTATAGTGTTTCATATAATAAATATAATATATCATTATTGTTTTTAAAATACCAATTTTATTAAAAAATATATAATATTTCTAAGTGGTGTATGTGATTATATATTTACAAACCTCCGCATTCACATTATGAGGGATAAATAAAATTAAAGTGTTAAGAAAAACCATTTGTGGAATATTTGTAGGGTATCATAGTAAAATGTTTATTATAAAGTATGTTGCAATTAAAAAAAATGTAAAAGAATATTTAAAAATAATAATATTTATTTTTTTGATCGATTTAAAATTGAATATATAATATAAAAGAAAATAATATATCAATTTTATAAATGTATTTTTTAAAGTATTTTATATTAAAAAAAAACTTTTATAAATGTAGAGTAATTTTTTAGTTTTTAAAGAGAGAATCCATACAGGTGAAGTAGATTAAAGATGAGAGGAATAACCTGTTATATAGTTTTTGTTAAAAACCCAACGTTTCGGACTGTCTATGTGAGTCCATCATCAGGGGTAGACGCCAAAAGTTCTATGAAAAATTGAGAGAATAGGGCAGAGGAATGTATAAATAAATAGTGGATAGTGAGGATTTTAATTGGAAAAAAGAATAAATCAATTAAAAAATAAATAAATAAAAGATAACAAAAAATAAATAAATAAAAATAACTTTTGGCGTCTACCCGTGATGATGAACTCACATAGACAGTCCGAAACGTTGGGTTTTTAACAAAAACTATATAACAGGTTATTCCTCTCATCTTTAATCTTTTAGTTTTTTTTTTTTTTTTCAGCTTTTCATGTCCTGGATTGAACTTCTAATTACTTTTTTAATTTCGACTAGTGAGGATTAAATTTCTAATTACTTGGATACATAAGAGCTTTTCAACATGCATTTTTCCAATTTTTCTTCCATGTACATACATTTTGCCACATTTTTCCATTTGTTATTCCACCTATAAAAAACAACTTTATAGTAATTTCATTTGTAAGCCAATTAATCATAAAACAGATAAATAGAATTCTAACCTAGTGTATATATATATATATATATATATATATATATATATATATATATATATCATGGAAATATTTAAGAATAAAAATATAAAGTAAATAAATTTTAAATTGGTGGTTCTTTTATCTATATTTTTATTTAGTATTTGTGTGTCCCAATTATGTTTTATAACAATTAGTTTTTCTATTTTATTTATTTCAATAACTAACTATATGTTATTAAAAAAATTAGAATAACTTTCATATGCTAATATTAATTTTATTTGAGTTTCTCTTTAATGAAATTAACATATTAGACTACATAAATCTTGATATAAAATAATATAAATATATAAATTTAATGATTAATATAATATTGTTATATAATAATACTATATATTATTATTATTATTTTGGTAAGTCAATAGAGGACCTACCACTGTAGATTAAATGGATAGAATTTAATATCTATAACTTATGAGAGAATAGATGTGATTAAGGAGAAAGAAACTATCACATCTAAAAATAGTCGAGTTGGGAGTGAAATAAATGGGATTTCATATGGTTTTGGTGCCATGGCATAGCCAACAAAAAAGAGGGAGGAAGCCATACATCACTGCCCTCAAGGAGTTGGGAGCGATGCTAAGAAATTCAATTAAGCTGGGAGTGTTAAGCTCGCCCGCTCCTAATTGTAGTTAAATCATGAAATTTTTAGCATGGAATATAAGAGGCACGAGTATACTTAGAAAACAACATTTTCTTAAGAAAATATTCAAATAGAACAACCTGATATTATTTTCTTGCAAGAGTCTAAATACATTGCAGATAAAATGAAGGAAGTAAGTATAAAATTATGAAGAAGGTATGATATAGTGGAGGTGGAAGGGCAAGGATTGATAGGTGGATTGGCGATATGTTGGAACCCCCAATCCTTGATCTTACTAGACTCAAAAGTAACAAGATGATACTTATGGAGATAAATGGAGGTTATAGGGTCCCAAGGCATAATGGTGTTTACAAATTTTTGTGGGCCTAAAAACCCTAAGGATAAGATCAATCTCCTTCAAGATTCGAGTAAGATATAAATAATGAAAGGGAATCTACCTTGGGTTTTGAGGGGAGACTTCAATATGATAACCTCTTTATCGAAAAAAAGGAGGAAAAAGACGAGTCACCAAAGATGTTGAAGTGTTCAAGAAAATTATTGAGGCAACCAAACTCATTGATATGGAAACTGCTAATGGGTGCTTCACATGGAGTAATAAGCGGGGAGGGAAACATCAAGTTTCTTCTAGAATTGACAAGCTTTTAATTTCGCAATATCTACTGATGAGAGGAGTAGATGAGCTAGAAAATATCCTTCCATGTGGGGGCTCTGACCATTGGTGAGTGATATTAATGATGTAGTTGTTAGACACCCCCAAAAATAGTCTTTTCAGACTTGATGCCTTATGTTTGGACCACTGTGCCTTTATGGAGAATATGAAAAGATGGTGGGAGGAATAAATCCTAGTCAAAGGCTATAAAATTTATATCTTGAGGGAAAGGTTAAAACACATCAAGCTGAAATTAAAGTAGTGGAATAAGTTAAAATTTGGGAACATATTTCAAGGGAAAAATGAATTGGAACAAATTATGGAAGCATTAAAACAAACGTTGAACTCATAAGGTTACTTAGAAGATATACGAGAAGAGTATATGGATTTATTGAATAATTTGGAGGACATATGTACACAAGAGGAAATTCTATGGAGATGGCTCAGGGAGGGTGACAGAAACACTAAGTTATTTTATCATTCAACAATAGAACATAGAAATTCCAATAGAATCCTTAGAATAGAGGATGAGGGTGGGAAAATATTCGAACATCTTCAAGACATTGAGAAATTCTTGAGTTAGATGGGGCCAATGGAATTTCTATGTAAACCTATATGATATTTGTCCAAGAAAGACTCTTCTGAAGGGAAATTTGCTCGGGGGGGGGGGGTCCCTGGTGGAATAACATGGTCAATGGCTGGGATGAGAATTCTCCCTTCCCTAGTGGTTTCCTATGGTAGTCTAACTAATATTGAACATGTATAATTTCCTTTCTTGTATATTAGTAAAATTTTCTATAGATTATGTCTTTTGTGAATTACTTCTAGAAACGTTTCCTTTAAATTATTCATGTTAATGTGTGGCTAATTCGTAGAGCAAAGAAAAGGAATAATCAATAGCCATCTACTAATAATTTTCACCTATTGGTAGTGATCAAAACTGGAATATATTGTGAATTCAATTAATAATTGAATTCATCAGGTGACTTGTACTAGTTGTGACTGATTAGTGGTATTTGGTAAAATGTTATGACTCAGGTTGTACTTGTGTAATATATGGTAATTCTATAAATTCAATGGTGTAAAGAGGGAGTAATGTTTCGAGAGAAAATTTTATATAGGGAAAGACAATTTTAACTAATGGTATTATACAATATAAAATTAATATATATCAGAAATAGTTTTGTTGTTTAATTTCCCTAAGGTATTTATAAAGAAAATAAACAAGGATAATATTTTATGAGAGTTAGGTTAGTTCTTGGGCCAAGCCAACGTAGCCAGCAACTGAAAATCAGTCCCTATGTCATTAGAAATCAATGGGAATCCTTACAACAAGAATAAATATTACTAATAACAATGGATGAACTTGGTGCTTAGAAAAGACTTATGTTGGAATAAAATTTTATCAATTTGTTTATGAAAAGGTGTTGTAAAGAAATAGGCACAACCGTTGATTACCCAAAATACTTGAGAAAATAATATTATTACCATAGAGTAAATAAAATATAAAAACACCATAGATAGAATTAACCTCATATCTCATAGATATAGAACAAAAGAGAATTCTGTTGAAACTTTCATAAAAATGAGACTAATACTTATCTTATAAAGAAACTTGGAACTAGAATAAACTCAGAGAAAAATTATATCTGACAATACTGGAACTAACACAGTGTCTACTTAACCCGAAGTTGTATTAAAAAAAAACATATTATTGTTACAATAAAAACTCACATAATGCTATTCAATTCTCCTTAAGGGTTTCAAACATCATGGAATGAGATGCAAGGTTATTTTTAAAGAAAATATTAAAAAATAGAGAACACATTCATATCACATCTTTCAACAATTATTATGGGTATAATATTTGAAGAAATAAAATGGTCGTAGGCCAATAAATTATAAAGGGTCAAATTGTATACATTAAAATTTAATAAGCCTGGAGGGTTTCATCTGCAAAAACCACAATAAACATTGAATAACATTAAATAAGAATTTAGGTGAACCATAGACATGAAACCCAAAAAAATACGTGAACGCACCTGAAATGCGGCAAAGAGAAAAAATTTAGCAAAAAGAAACCTCAGAAGAAACTTTTGAAAGCTCCAAGGGTCTTGATTACCAACGAACAACATGAAAATAATCCCTACTAGGAAAGACTCTTATATCATGATCGTATGAACATAGACAATGTAATATCTTGAACTAGTGTGGTGTAATGTGTTCTACATGTGTTATGCGTGGTGCTATGTGTTTTTAGCATTGGGAATAGATAATTTAGATAAATAAAAATTGAATTAGTCTTTGGATATATGCACCTAACCAAAGATGGACTAAGTTCTTGTTGTGAGTATAAACATGTAAAATTTGATGGGGCTTCCTAGTACAACCAAGCAGGAATTGCAATATTTTATGATGTAGAATAAAATGTGGAAAAAAAAAATATCATGGTTAGGTTTTTCATCTTTAACTACGAAGAGAAATATTTAAAACTAGTTTTCGTGAGCTTGGTCAATGTACAAATGAGTGCAACGGGAATATATCTCATTACTGTACATAGAAACAATTCGCATATAACCTTCATCAACAACCTCCAATGCCATATGAAAAGGGGCCAAAATAGAAGGTATATTTTAATATGAACTCTTGACCTTACACAAAGAGAACATAGCAAAGAAAACCAAGATGGACATAACTAAGTTTACTTGGACAAAGTAGACAACCATGTAGTTGCCTTGAACATGGCATGAAAAAATAAGTTATCCTAAACTTATGCATAACTAATGCATATGTAAAATTTGAAATATGGATAAAATAATAGTGATGCTACCCTGTATGATAATACATCAATTGTAATCTATTATAAAAGCTAAGAAAAATAAATGTTTTCTAAAATATTATCATCACTACGTGCATAGTGTTAATGGAATGCAATTTATTGTGGAACCACATAGTGGGTTCCTTGTCGATGCGTTTATCCATCGGGTAAGTTAAAAAAAAAAGAGAAATATTTATTACTAATGTTCATATGCTTATAATAATGTTGTAATCTTTATTGAGTACAGGTTACTAACTCCTGTTAGGATGTGATCCATGTTGATGATCCTTGTTAGGTATATAAACAATAATTGATGGCATCAATGATAAATTTTGAGATTATATATAGATATGTTATTAAATAATGATTGAAAAAAAATAATGAAACTCATCATGATTATGGATATAGGTCAAATTAGACATAGGTATTAGGGTTGAATCTCTGTAGAGGGAGGAATTATGCTACAAAAGAAATTTTATGAGCGAGGCATATTTAAAACTAAAATTTTTATGAGCAAGGCATATTTCAACCTCTTTTGAAGGCGAGGAAGCAACAAGGATAAAGATGTAATACCCATCAGTGAAAATTAAATATATATTTTACTTTTATTACAATGACTTGCTAGATTGTAGGAAAATAGAAGGACTCATAAAATGTTAGATATAAATTTTTATTTTATTCAAATTATATTAACAATATTAATTATGATCAACCAATGAAATTAGGGAAAGGTAGAAAAGAGATAAATATCTGAGCTAGGGAAAAGAGAGCCAAGAGGGGATGAGAGGAAAAACTTGAGGCAATAAAGAAATAGGAGAATATAACTCATTACCTTAGAGAAGAATTTTTTCATGCTTCCATAGTGAAATTATTAAGATGTTTATGGACAATGGAATTTCTACAGAGACATGTGAGTCTCCAAAAAATCTAAGCAAGAAATTCTTAGAGATTTTTTATGGAAACCTAACCAATATATATATATATATATATATCTATATATATATATATATATATATATATATATATATAGGTATAAATTTTCTATAAATTATGTCTTTTTGTGAATTACTTCTAGAATTGTTTCCTCTAAACTATTCCTCTGAATGTGTGGCTAATTCAGAGAGCAAATAAAAGGAACAATAAATAAGAATTTAGTAATCTTGTTCACCTATTGGTATAGATCATAACTAGAATATACTATGAAATCAATTCATAATAAAAGTCGGCATGTGACCTATAGGTTGTGACTGATTAGTTTTATTGGGTAAAATATTATGAATGAGGTTGTAGATGTGTACTGTAAGATAATTCTGTAAATTCAATGGTGTAAAGTGGGAGTAACGTTTCCATAGAAAATATGTTGTAGGGAAAGAAAAATGTAACTAAAGTTGTTATACAATATTAAAGTAATGTATACCAGAAATAGTTTTGTTGTTAAATTTTGCTAAGGTCTTTATTAAAAAAAAACAAGGAGAATCCTATCTGAGGATTGGGTTAGTTCTTGGGTGAAGCCAACATAGCCAACAACCCAAAATCAGTCCCTTTATCATCAGACAACTATGGGAAGTCTTACAACAAGAATAAAATTTCCTAATAATAGAGGATGAACTTGGGGCTCAAAAAACACTTCTCTTGCAATAGAACTTTAGCACTTATTTTTATGAAAAAATGTTGTACAAAAATAGGCATAAGTATTGATTACACGAAAAACATGAGAAAATAATATTGTTACAACAGATTCAATAGTAGGTTGAGTTTTCATGGTGATAGGCTCGTTTTGGAGGAGTCTCATGGAGTCATTTTGTAGGAAAATGTATGGGCTAATGATGATGTAATTTTCATGATGTATTATGTATTTGCATAATTGGGCCGTAGTATAGGATCATAGCACCCATGTATTTTATTTGATGTATTCATCTATAATTCTCATGGAGCCATGTACTTGTATTGTACTACCTTTTTGGGTCACTTAACCATGATTCATGAGGTCATGTTATTCCCATATGAGTTATGGATGAGGTCTATTTTGTTACTGATAAAAACATGTATTTATCATTGTATATGTCACTTGAGTCATGGGAATGTGGAGGTTCAGTCCATATGGTGCTTCTACTTGTTAAAGGAAGCATTTTTTGCTGCAGTGGAAGAAGTCATTTCAACTCAAGAATTGGTACCTATACAACTTGGATATGTCATGTATTCAGGGGGAGAATTATTTGTTCTTATTTACTTCAACCATAAATTGTTGGCATTGTAATTTTCTTGGAGGTTTTCATGCTATGCCTCATACTATATTGTGACAATGGGGTTCTTGGCCTCATGTGATGAGATGTTATTGTGGTTGTTGCTATGTAATTCTGGGGGAGATTGTGTTTGGTTGCCTCATATGATGTTTCTATCTGGAGGAGTGATGGATTGATGCTCTAATTGCATGTTTCTCATAGTTTCCATTATGTTGATGAAGCATATGTTAATGATGGTTTCCTTATGTTGGCACGACGCCACATGCTGCTAGTAGTTGTTGGATGGTATTTTGATCTGGATTATGATTGGTCTATTGGTTTCTTGTTTCTATGATTATTTGATGAATGGATGATATTTCACATGTATTATATTTCAGCCATGTAGAGATATATTCCTCCTGTTGTACTTCAGTTATTGCTACCTGTTCGTATGGAGTTGATCCTTTGTCATTGATGTTAAAGGGGTAGAGAATTTGGAGAGAATTTGGATGGATCGAGATCAAACTCACATGTTGATGATGCTGACATCAATGCCAGAGGGTGATTTTTTTTGCATTGTTGTGTTGGTATTGATGTAAACAAGGTGATGGTCATGAGCGACTTGTCATGCGATCTTGGTGATACTTGTCATGTGTGAATGGATGTTGAATTGGTGGTTCTACTAGTTGGCTTTGATGTATTGACAATGAGATGGTTGTGTTGGAATTGATGTCAAATCTATAGGTAATAGACTTATGTCAACCTCATGTTGCAAATTGATGGACCATGGTGTTTGTGAGTATGTGTTTGTGTCGATGATTGATCTTATTCATGATGAAACACTTGATGGCATGGTATCATGTGATGGCATTGATGGATATTTATGGTAGAATGATGGTTTTGGAGGAGTTGGCTTATATTGGCAAGTTAATTTATGGATATTTCATGATGGTTTCTTGATTCTGCTACAAGTAGATGATTCTTCTACAATTTATCATGTAAATGTACATGTGTTAGAGTCGTTTGATGGAACACTAGTTGAGTTGTCAACTAGGTCATCATTAAATATTCATGTATATACCTACGAGGATGACTTGTAGTAATGGTGTTATGGATTCATGATGTGATACTATTGTTTCATAGGTCCTTGTGATGCATTGTAGCTTGTTTCGAGATATGATGGAGAGTAGACAACTTTTTGGAACACTTCTGAACCTTGTTTATTGGCCCTTTTAGGTCAACTTGAAAGTGACACATAGGAGGCATCTTTGATCTACTTGCAGATGTATTTGAGGCCATGTCTAAGTTTTGGAGGCTATTATAGATCCAACAACTATCAGAGAACTTGAGCTGAAGGACTGATGGTTTCCCTTGGGTTTAGACATAATCACATGCACAAAATCCTATGGGAGTCACTGGAATCCTATAGTAGCATGTAGGCAATTCTAAGGGAGAGGTTACCACTTCAAGGTACCAAAGTTGCATGGAGAGAGTATCAAGGAAGGGAATATGGTATTTTTTAAATTTATTTTGCATTCCTTGCGTTTTTCGGAAGAAAATTAGATTGGAAATTCCTAGAGGCTTCCAAAAAAAGTGAAAAAGGTCGGAAATGGTTTGAAAATGGTTGTTGTATGTGAACACATTTAGTACACCAGTACTGAACATAGTGGATTGATTTGGTCAAATTTTTCCACCTTATATCCTATCCCCAAACTCACTTTCATCCTACATTTTTTATATACTTGATCGTGGAGCTATGTGATGGTTTAGTATGTGTTGATTCAGTTGAGGATGTTAGAGAGTGTTGTGTGGTCAATTTAGTGTGTCCTAAATTGCTGCATTTAATTGTCAATCCGGGAATCGTAAGCTGATGAAGTGCGGCGCACTATATGTGCAAGATAACCTCTTTCTTAACTTTTTGTCGTTTTTGGTATTTCTAAGGTGAAATGGAAATTCTAAAGTGAAAAACAAGCTTGGTTATATTTGTTCAAGGAAGTGATATCCCCTATAATGATTTACCAATCTTGAAACAATATATCTAAATTTGCAGAAAAAGAACTAATACTAAACTACACATTTCATCATGCAGCCCCTCACCATCAGTCCAGCTGTGGCTTTCGGAGGTAACTGAAGACGCTATGAGCAGCTTAATATATCTAATTTTGCAGAAAATAAACTAATACTAAACTACACATTTCATCATGCAATCCCTCACCATCAGTCCAGCTATGGCTTTCGGAGGCAACTGAAGACACTATGAGCATCTTAATATATTTAAATTTAACTACTGAATCAGATAAAGAAAACTGAAATGTACAAAGCAAGACTGAAGTTAAACAAATGCTATGAAAAGGAAACTAGCAGCAAAATAATGTTAGTCTCATATCATTAGCCAAAATACTATGAAAATGCCCGGGCTGTCTACCTAAAACCTGCACAAGAAAACTGATCAGTGATTTAACAATCATAAAAACATGAAAGACAAGAATGCAATGGAAATTATAGAAATGTATGAACAGAAATGAAACAACTATGAAATATGAACATGTAATGGATTATTATACAATGAATTTTTAAAGAAATGAAATGAGAAATATATACATTAATACACAGAACCTCGGCTGAGCAGGGGCCCTCTACACAGCTTTGGTACGATCCTCAAACACGAATTAAGTTGAAAACAGAGTCTTTTCACATTAAAAAGAAGTTCATTACAGACTGGTAGTATTACGGCTCAAGGCAGTGTAATCACTACAAAGCTAACATAACAGAGTACGCACATCAACTATCAATTAACAACTCAACAACTAACTCTACGTGTGTATGCAAACGCTCTATATAAAGCAATAAACTGTAACTGTCTCCTGAAGTTTATGATAGCAGCCAGCACGTAGACCACTAAGGCCACGGATATAGGAGTATGGCCATGTTGGAAAACGGATCTATAGAAGGTGGGTACTTGAATTCAACTCCAGAACTTTGCACAGATGTCAATTAACCTCCGCAAGCTTAGAAACGGCCGTATGGATTTTTATATGCCACGAAACAGAGTCCAGCCGACATAGAACTCCATAGTTGACTTCCACGTGGATGGCTTTGACCGCGGCTTTCTTTGACGAATTTACTTGAACCAATAGGACACGAACCATGTCCTCGTCATTCGTAGCCTGCCCATGTGGCTCGTTTCCTTCGTAGACACCTGTAGCATAGATTTCCACAAAATAGCTGCGGAAAGTTGCAGCAGCTGCGGAAAGTGGCAAGTTTCCGCAGCTGTATGAACAAAATCTAAATCAAATAGAAAACACAAAAACATAATTAAAAACCATGTTAGATACCCTTTGGCACATGATATTGACAATTTTGGAGGTTTAGGTGAGTGAAAAAGATATGGAAAAGTGTATGGAAAAGAGGCAAATTCGGGACTCAACATACCCCCACTGTGAAGGTGTTGCATGTCCTCATGCAACCAAAATTTTGATACTTTTTGTTCAATTCATGTGCCTTGATACTTCAGCCAGCACATCTAACCCCCTTCTCTTCTTCTTTGGTACTGCCATCATTCTGGGTTTCTTCATTAAGCACCTGAATTTTATATTCACAAGTGCTCTGCTCAATTTTTGGCATTTCCTTTTTAGCTTCTTATTCTTCTTTTGCCAAATACCCAAATGTAACATAGTATTGTCATGGATAATCTTGTCCAGTTTGCCTTGCTCTTTGAGTGTTTCATTTTCATTTTTGATATGCCGATTCAAAAGCTCAAGCTCAAAAATCTCCTGTTTTAATGACTGAACCAAATCATCCTGCAATGTATGAGGCTGAATAGAAGAGGTACTTGGGCCCGTGGTTGCCTTCTCCAGGGATTCTATATAGTCATAGACCTTCTGCTGTTTGGGGTCTACTTCTGGTGTCTTTTTCATTGGGCTGTCCCCAAAGTGTTGCAAGGGAGAATTATGTTCAAAATCTGGCCGAGGAGAACTTACATCAATATTTTGTTGAGAATAAGATGGAGTACGCTCATTGTCTGATTGGGAGTGAAAGAAGTCAGGTTCACTAACTGACTGAAATGGACTATGGTCAGTTGGAGACTGTTCAGATGTCTCCTCACCCAAATCAATGAAATGAGGACCTTTAATTTGTGTTTTTCTCAGTTTTCCCTTAAGCCTGCTGCTTCTCCTCACATGCTGTGGTACACTACCCATTTGTTCTTGTTTTCCTGTTTTTGCCTTCTTGGATAGAGATGACTGCTTTTGAAGAAAAATTAATCTTTCAGATAGAATTTGGTGATCTTCTTCTTCAGAAGAAGAAGTTTTATGGATAGTCTCAATAATTTCTTTCCCTTTTGATATTGTTGGCTTCTTAGCTTTAATTTCCTTCTTCTTCCTTTTTACCAATCTCTCTTCCCTATCAGTTTTCTTCATAGTAGTAGTAGAAGTATCTTGGATTTCATCTACTGTTCTTTTCCTTCTACTTCTTTTTGTTGTGCTAGCTGCGGGAATTTCCTGTGTAGGAGAAACTTGGGTTTCAACATTTATTTTCTTTCTTCTACTCCTTCTAATTGGATTACCTTCAGGAATTTCCTGAGGTTCTTCAAAGAAGTTTCTAACTAGAAATTGTTCCCATGTATCTTTTCTTTCCTTTAGCTCCTTTTCAATCAGAATTTTTATAAGCCCATGGTGATATAAATGAGGCTCTACATCTCCTAGGTGTTTTTGCACAATCACAGCCATTTTCTTCAAGCTATTGAATAGGAAATAAGGAAGATTGAGAGTTTGGTTTTCAAGAAAATTCATCAATAGCCTAGTATGATACATGTACATAGAGCCAAAGCGGCCTTCACATGTAATAAATTTCTGAACAATGAGTAATAAAGTGGCCCATTCATCTTTTATTGCATGCACAGGGATTCCTCTTTTGAAAACAGTGATATCCATACCGTGATTTCGGAGGATTGTTCTCCATGCCTCATCACTGATACTTTTGTTTTTGAACCAACGTTCTCCTTCCTGAAGAAGCTCTGTGGCTGCTGCTATTGATGCTTCATTGACTAAAAACTTGAGGTCTCCCACTTCTGCTTCCGAGCCATCAAATGATCTTTCAAACGCTTTGGTAACTTCTCTGTGGTAACCCCTGAATTTCTGAATAAAACGCAGCCATTTAGCTTTCCTCAACATCTCTTTTGCTTGTGGAAATCCCTCTATAAACTTTGGTCCTTCCGGCTCTGCCCTTAATAATTTTCCCATTTTACTTCTCTGTGCTTCACAGGCTTACCTCTGTGAGGGTTTAAGTGGAAATGGAACGATGGAATACACAGAATCTAGCACAATACTGTGGGGATGTTATCACAAAACGGAAATGAGCACCATAAATAGAATGGAATAAGACTGTGGGTGGATATACGGGAATGAGAGTGAGCAAAAGGAACGGAATGGAGTGAAACAGGGAGTGAGAATGAGTAGCGTGGGGTTTTGTAACCACGACAGAGACACGACAAAGAGGTTAACAAAGTATAATGCATTCGGCCGCATTTTGAATTTTGGTGGCTGTGTAATAAATATAAACACGTTTTCAATCAATGATTATGAAGTTATGCGGCTTGTAAGAGTCCTTTGTCAACTCAAATACGTATCATTATCTACGGTGGGATATTTGAACATGAGTGAGAGTCGGAATTTCAATAATGAAACCGTTTGTGAATAAATGCAAGAGGATAACATAGAGATCATGGAAGGTTACGGACTGTCAATATAATCATTGCGCATTATGGGTAGAGCTCATAGTTTAAAATTACATAAAAATGTGTTTTTCGATACTATTTGAAATAAACTTTATTCATACCTTTGGAATCCTTGCTTTTGTCCTTGGTCTTCAACTGATTGATCTTCATTAGTGTCTTGAATGTTCCATTGATCCTCTCTCCTGCATTTTATTTCATAATTTATGAAAATAACAACTAACTGTACATTCTTTTTGAAAACAGAGTAGTAGTAGCTGCGGAATCTGCTCCTGGCTGCGGAAACTGGAGTCAGCTGTGGAAACAGATGTCAGCTGCGGAAACTGACACAGCTATTACTTGGCTGAAATAGAAATGAACAAGTGACAAATGACCAGGTGGAAATGGTCATAAAAATATTTTTATTGATGGAATGGATGGAATGAAGTGGAATGAAGTGGAATGAAGTGAAATGAAATGAAATGAAATGAAATGAAGTGGAATGAAATGGAGTGAGTGGTGAGATGAAATGAAATGAAAGACAGATTTTTTTGGAAAATATAGAGTGTCAGGTGTCCCTGATTTTCACCCCATATTTTCTGTATAAGACTGCCAATCAATGATTGGTTTTCAGGCTTATACCATTTTTTTTTTTTTTTTTTTAAACTTGAAAAACAAAAGCTAGGCTGGTGGAGAAGAAGAATTCTTCTGTACCAGCCTGATTGCAGAACTTTCTTGAAACAACTTGACAAAATCTTCTTTAGAGAGTGGCTTATGATAAACTTTCAATCTATGGCCATTCACTATAAGAGGAGTTTGAAACTCATCAATGGTCTTGATTCTTACAGCTCCATTGTTAAAGATCTTGTCAATCTCATATGGCCCAAGCCAATGAGTCTGCAATTTCCCTTGAAAATCTTTAAACTTGGAGTCAAATAACAATGCCCAATCTCCTTCTTGAAACTTCTTCTCTTTGATATATTTGTCATGCCATTTAGTTCTTTGATGTTGAACTAGATCAGTTCTTAGAATTGCTTCTTGTCTGATCTCATCTAGCTCATTCAACTGCTCCATTCTATGCTTTTGGGCTTCTGATAAGTCCATCCCCAACTGAACCGCTATCTTGAAGGTCTTGACTTGGAACTCAATGGGGAGCAAGACTTCTTTCCCATAAACAAGTTCATAGGGAGAATGTCCTGTTGTATTCCTCCATGTAGTTTTGTAGGCCCATAAGGCTTCAGGAAGCCTTTCTGCCCAATCTCTTCTATGTAGATGAACAGTTTTGGTGATGATACTTTCAAGAACTTTGTTTGTGGACTCCACTTGACCATTTGCTTGTGGATGGTAAGGAGTAGATATTTTGTGCTTGATTTTGTATTCTTCCATCAACTTTTCCACCAAATTGGATGTGAATTGGCTCCCCTGATCTGTCACAATTTCTCTTGGAACACCAAAGCGAGTAAAAATATCCTCATAAAGAAAATGAACAACTGAATTTTCAGTAGCATATACTAATGCTTTAGCTTCTACCCATTTAGTAACATAATCAGTACAAACCAATATATACTTCTTTTGCTTAGATGGTGGATTAATAGGTCCAATGAAATCTAAAGTCCATTTTTCAAAGGGTTCAATGAGTACCTGTGGTTGCAATGGCATTTCATTTGAAAGGGTAGGTTTCCCTACTCTTTGGCAGCTGTCACACCTTTTGACATATTGTTTTGCATCTTTGAAGAGGGAAGGCCAATAATATCCTAAAGAGGGGATTTTATAGGCCGTCCTTTTGTCTGCAAAGTGTCCGCCGCATGGTTCATCATGACATGCCTTAAGAATATCAGGCATTTCATCTTCCCTGACACATCTTCCGATCACAAGATCTGGCCCTGTTTTAAACAATTCGTTAGAAATCCATGAATATTTTGAACTCTCCTGAATAATTTTTCGTTTTTCACTTGGAAATAAATGTGAAGGTAGTTTCCCTGTAACCAAATAGTTAGCAATATCTGCATACCAAGGGGTCTTAATAGTTACCGCAAACAAATATTCATCAGGAAACTTATCTTCTACAGGAGAATCTTCTTTAGTATTTTGAATTCTAGACAAGAAATCAGCTACTGTATTCTGTTTTCCTGGTCTATCCAACACAGGAATATTGAATTCTTGCAAAAGTAAAAGCCATCTTGTCACTCTGCCATTAGTAACAGGTTTGTTCATTAAATATCTAATTGCAGAATGGTCAGTATGAATACAAGTTTCATAGCCTGTTATGTAATGTCTAAACTTATTAATTGCATGAACAACAGCTAAGAACTCTTTTTCAGTCACAGTATAATTCAACTCTGTGGGAGTCAAATTTTTACTGGTGTAATAAATGGCATAAGGAATTAAATCTTTTGACCCAACACAGCTCCAAGAGCTGTATCTGAAGCATCTGTAGAAATATGGAAAGGAAGTTTCCAATTTGGTCCTCTCAAGATAGGTGCTTCAGATATTCTTATTTTCAAAGTTTCAAAAGCTGATTGACAATCAGGATCCCATTTAAATTCATAGTCTTTTGTAAGCAACTTGAAGAGTGGAGATGCTATTTTAGTGAAGTTTTCTATAAATCTTCTATAGTAACCAGTAAATCCTAAAAAACTTCTAACATCTCTTTAACAATTTGGAATAGGCAACTTGGAGATGACTTCAACTTTTGATCTATCAACCTTAATTCCATCTCCTGAAATATGATGTCCTAAAACAATCCCTTCAGTAAACATCATAAAGCATTTTTCATGGCTTAATGAAAGGTTTGTTTCTTTACATCTTATAAGAACTTTTTCCAAATTTTCTAATGCCTCTTCAAATGAATTACCATAAACCGTAAAATCATCCATATAAACCTCTACACAATCATGGATTAGATCAGAAAAAATTCCTAGTACTGCTCTTTGGAATGTTGCTGGTGCATTACATAACCCAAAAGGAAGCACTCGGTAGGCAAAAGTTCCCCATGGACAAGTAAATGTGGTCTTATCTTGATCTTCAGGTGCTACCCGAATTTGATTATAGCCACTAAAACCATCCAAAAATGAAAAGTACTTTTTACCTGCTAATGTGTCTAATACCTGATCGATAAAAGGCAAAGGAAAGTGATCCTTAAAAGTTGCTTTGTTCAATTCCCTGTAATCAATGCATACCCTCCATTTACCATTCTTTTTAGGTACTATAACCAAAGGAGAAACCCATCGGCTATCTGAAATTGGATAAATGAAGTTTACATTGAGAAGTTTTTGGGGCTCTTCTTTCACTATCTCCCTAAGATTTGGATTCATCCTTCTTTGAGGTTGTCTGATTGGTCTACTGTTTTCCTCAATATAGATATGATAGATGCAAGTCTTAGGATCAATACCCTTCATGTCAGTATACTCCCATGCAAATGCAGTAGAATTTTTTTGCAAGATTCTGGTTAGTTCTTCTTGTTGTGACTTCTCCAGATGTTTATTAATATTCAATGTCTTTTCTGGAAAAATCTCAAAAGCAGAATTACCAAACTCTTCCATAGAGTAGAGAGACATTTGTCTTGATGATAAATATTCTATGTCAGATTCCAACTGAAATTGTGTGGGGTCATATTCTGAAGTTATCTCAAAATTTTCTAATGTGTTCAGAATTTGACTATCCTCACTAATTTCAGAAATGGTAAAGACAGGTTGTATAGTGTTCTCATCATCGACCCATTCATGGTCTCCTATTTCTGTAATTGCTCTTGCAGGAGGATACAAATTGAATTTCTTTGTCGAATTACCATTAGAAATGTACATGTCTCCAGATCTACAACTAATAAAAGCATCAGCTGTGGCCAGCCAAGGTCTTCCTAAAATAATTGGATGTCCTCCTAGATTGCTTTTGGGAGTCAAAATCATAAAGTCTACTGGATATTCCCAAGAATCTAAGGAGACTGAAATATCTTCTAATACACCATCCGGTTTAATAACCGATCGATCTGCAAGTTGCAATAAAGTAGGTGTAAAAAGAAGGTTAGGAAGTTTTAACTGTTCCATAGTCTGTCTACTCATAATGTTGATAGCAGCCCCTAAGTCAATCAATGTGTTTGGAATTTCTATTCCATTTATATGTTTCTTGACAATTGGACTTCCTGGATCTACATACTTCTGCATGGTAATTTTTCCCATCATAATGTCTGCAATCTTTCCTACCAGGTGGATTCTTCTTGTGTCTTTTAGTTTCCTTCCCGGTCTTTTGAAACTCAACTCCTTTATGGTTTTTGCTAGAATAGGAATTTCTCGAATGGCTTGTAGCAATGGAATCTTGATACAAACATTCTTCAATTCATCTAGAAATTCATAGTTAGGCAACAAGATTTGTTTTTCCACCCCCTTATCAATTTGTAGTCTTTCCAGAAAAGGAGGTGTAGATGAAGATACAGGTTGCTCAACTATAGGAGTTGTGGATGTTATCTTTTCTTTTTCTTTTTGAATTTTTGAATTTTGAAGAGATTCTTCCTCAGAACCCTTATTGACTTGAAGAGAGTCCTCCTCAGAGGTATCTTGCTCTTGAATGTCTATAGAAGGTTTTTCTAAAACTCTACCAGATCTAAGTTGTACATCGTTGAGAGGAACAATCATATAGGTAGGAAATTGTTGTCCTTCTACCATATAAGTAGTTTGAGGATTCTTATTGTTAGGATTTGGCAATGGCCGAGCTGGAAGTTGATTTGTCTTCTGTTGGTATGGGAGCATGAGTTGAGGATTTGTATTTTGTTGAGAAGGTTGTTGTTGTGGAAATGGCAATGAAAGTTGTTGTGGATTTTGGCTTGGAAATTGTGGAGCTTGTTGATTTTGAAAAGATGGAGGATATTGATAAAATTGAGCAAATCTCCCATATGATTTTGCATCCCTTGTACCCATGGCTGATATGAATTTTGATGTTGGGGCCAAGATTGTTGCCAAGGAGTCCAATTTGGTGGGGTTTGAAGATTCATAGGGTTATTAACCCCTTGAGATTGTTGTCCCTGCCAAGGTCTCCTTGCGACAAAACAGAGAGATTCTACTGAATTTGGATCTTCTTGAAAAACAGCTTTGAGTCCAGGGATCGAAGGACAATCCTTGATCTCATGATTTTCTGAGCAAATCATACATGTTTCTACAACTTTTGCATCCAAGGGACATTCCCTTAAAGCATGTTTCTTTCTACATTTCGAACAAAAGATGGCTAAAGCATCTGTTTCTGCTTTCTGCTTGTTTTGGATTTTAAGGGTGTCTAGTTGTTCACTAAGACTCCCTAAGATATCGGTTTTAAACTCATCAAGCATATTACCAATCTCTGCCCTACTTACTGATCCAGTTGCAGATTTGTTAGCCCTAATAAGAGAAGAATCCCTAGGCCCTTTTCCAGTTTTAGATTTTCCCCTTGAGAGATGGATACATAGTTCTATTATATCATGAAATGGAAGTTGAGAGATGTCTCCTTTCCCCATCATGTTTAAAATGTCTATCCATTCATCTCTAATGGCTTTTAATAGGAGGGCTTTCAAGGTTTCGTTATCTAAGTTGCTCATCTTTTCTCTTTTCAAGTTGTATTGAAATCTTTCAATTAAGTCTTCCAAATTTTCATCTTCTTTTTGCATCATTTTGAATACCTCATCTTTGTGATTGGTGGGCATACAATAATCCAAGTATCTATCCAAAAATGTTTGTTTCATATCATTCCAAGTCCTGATAGATTGAGTGGCTAATCCCATGAACCATTTCAAAGCAGATCCCTTCAATGTTGAAGGAAACAATCTGAGTTTTTGAGAATCTTCCATATAGTCATAAGTTCGGCACACTACTTCAAACTCAAACAGAAATGTTTCAGGATCCTCACTTCATAATCCATAAAAGTTAGGAAGAACAGATGGTGAGATATTTTTCATTGTTGCATGAGTTTCCTCATCAACTATAGGGAATCCAAGCAAATTGTCCCTATTTCTACCGTTATTTCCTTCACCATTGTTATCTTCATTATCTCCTCCTCTTCTATCTCCACCTCTATTTATTACTTCCTCTGCCATGATAGTTTCTTTAGAGTCCTTATAGTCCTCTAGTTCTTCTACCAAGGAAGGATGAGAGAAAGTCTTTTTGTTTTCTAAGTGGGTTTTAGTAGGTGGTATAGGAGAATCCTCTAATTCAGCTGTTCTTTGACTTCCAAAAATCTTAAGGCTAGGGGTAGATGGTGGTGAATCGGGTCTATGCCTTGAAGAAGATGGAGTTGTGAAAATCGAACTCTTGGCTTTAGCTATAAACCTTCCCCTAGAATCTCTTGCTCTATGCATGTCATTTTTTATTATTTTTTTTTTTTTAAGTTGGGCTAATAATTCTCTTTCTGATCTTCTAGGTCACACTAGGTGCAAGAAGAGAGCATACTTAAGAAATTACTGAACCAATAACTCTCTTTTCTGATCCTCCAGATCACACTAGGTGCAAGAGGAGAGCATACTTCAAGAAGTTATCAAGTTTTCCCTTCTTTTATGATTTTATGTTTTTTTTTAAGAAATTGGCTACCTAGTTACACTTCCTCGGCAACGGCGCCAAAATGTTTGGTCAATTTAGTGTGTCCTAAATTGCTGCATTTAATTTGTCAATCCGGGAATCGTAAGCTGATGAAGTGCGGCGCACTATATGTGCAAGATAACCTCTTTCTTAAATTTTTGTCGTTTTTGGTCTTTCTAAGGTGAAATGGAAATTCTAAAGTGAAAAACAAGCTTGGTTATATTTGTTCAAGGAAGTGATATCGCCTATAATGATTTACCAATCTTGAAACTTTAAAAGAAAATTGAAATTTCAATGACAAAACTTAAAAGAAAGTAAAAGTGTACTGCTGAAATGAAAAGGTGCTGCTAATCTAATGAATCAAAACAGGAAACTAGTGAACATGAAAACTAAACTATTCTTGCTGCCAACTGAACACAAAAGAAACTACGCTTATGGAAATTCAAAATTGCAATGAAATAAATCTAAATCATATTACATCAATTCATTTTCTGACCCTTCATCATTAGACCAGCTATGACTTGCGGAAGTAATCATAAACAACTTGTGTAACTGATATTTAATTCGCAGAAAGTAAACTAATACTAAACCATACACACATGATTCAATCCCTCGCCATCAGTCCAGCTGTGGCTTTCGGAGGCAACTGAAGATGTCATAAATGATTTAATATATCTAAGTTTGCAGAAAAGAAAATAATACTAAACTACACATTTCATAATGCAGCACCTCACCATCAGTCCAGCTGTGGCTTTCGGAGGTAACTGAAGACGCTATGAGCAGCTTAATATATCTAATTTTGCAGAAAAGAAACTAATACTAAACTACACATTTCATCATGCAGTCCCTCACCATCAGTCCAGCTGTGGCTTTCGGAGGTAACTGAAGACACTATGAGCAGCTTAATATATTTAAATTTAACTACTGAATCAGATAAACAAAACTAAAATGTACAAAGCAAGACTGAAGTTAAACAAATGCTATGAAAAGGAAACTAGCAGCAGAATAATGTTAGTCTCATATCATTAGCCAAAATACTATGAAAATGCCCGGGCTGTCTACCTAAAACCAGCACAAGAAAACTGATCAGTGATTAACAATCATAAAAACATGAATGACAGAAATGAAATGGAAATTATGGAAATGTATGAACAGAAATGAAACAACTACAAAATATGAACATGTAATGGATTATGATACAATGATTTTTTAAAGAAATGAAATGAGAAATATATACATTAATACACAGAACCTTGGCTGAGCAGGGGCCCTCTACACAGCTTTGGTATGATCCTCAAACACGAATTAAGTTGTAAAACAGAGTTTTCTCATATTAAAAAGCAGTTCATTACAGACTGGTAGTATTACGGCTCAAGGCAGCGTAATCACTACAAAGCAAACATAACAGAGTACGCACATCAACTATCAACTAACAACTCAACAACTAACTCTACGTGTGTATGCAAACGCTTTATATAAAGCAATAAACTGTAACTGTCTCCTGAAGTTTATGATAGCAGCCAGCACGTAGACCACTAAGGCCACGGATATAGGAGTATGGCCATGTTGGAAAACGGATCTATGGAAGGTGGGTGCTTGAATTCAACTCCAGAACTTTGCACAGATGTCAATTAACCTCCGCAAACTTAGAAACGGCCGTATGGATGTTTATATGCCACGAAACAGAGTTCAGCCGACATAGAACTCCATAGTTGACTTCCACGTGGATGGCTTTGACCGCGGCTTTCTTTGACGAATTTACTTGAACCAATAGGACACGAACCATGTCCTCGTCATTCCTAGCCTGCCCATGTGGCTCGTTTCCTTTGTAGACACCTGTAGCATATAGTTCCACAAAATAGCTACGGAAAGTTGCAGCAGCTGCGGAAAGTGGCAAGTTTCCGCAGCTGTATGGACAAAATCTAAATCAAATAGAAAACACAAAAACATAATTAAAAACCATGTTAGATACCCTTTTGCACATGATATTGACAATTTTGGAGGTTTAGGTGAGTGAAAAAGATATGGAAAAGTGTATGGAAAAGAGGCAAATTCGGGACTCAACAAGTGTGTTGGATAAGGTTTCATTAAGTGTTGATGCTTCAGTCCATGACTGATAGTGGCTAAATAATGTTACAGATTTGAAGCATGCTGCAGAATAGATTAGATTTGGAGTTGCTGATGTAGATATTGTTTATGGAAGAGGTTTTGTATTCTACTAGAGTATGTGTTGGTGATCCTATCACACTTGTTTTGCAGGATTTACTGATGCATTTAGCACATAGCCATGTGTCTTATGATGTTACTTTTATTATGCAACATTCTATTGATGTGAGGGTACATTCAGTTTTATTTTGACACTATTTTGTTATTAGAAAGAACATAATTTGTGCATTGTTTTATTTTTATTTCATGATGAGATCTTACTGATGAGAGTATGTATGCAGAGCTGATTTCTAGTTCAGCATAATTTCTTTAGAACTAGTTTGAAAATACATCAAAGAAGGTTCACATGGTGATGAGGAGAAGTGACTTCATGGAGGTGGAGTAGTGATAAAGAAGCGTCAGCGAAAGGAAGGATTTTCTCAATCCAATGATGGTTGGATAATCCAATGGTAGTTCGGAAAGGATCGGCTTATCGTGGTGGCCTTCAATGGACGGTAGTCCGTAGAGATCTGTAGATAACATAGTATTCTAAGTTGATTTAGTAGTATCAAGTATCCTAGTCAATGGGATTTGGAATTATGCATATGAGGTAGAGTATCCATGCTGAAGGGAGTGAACATAGTATGTAAAAGATCAATTTCTTTACATAAAATAAATTCAAATCAAAGCATCAACATCAAAGGTGTATTTTTCTCGGTGAAGGGTTTTCCACGAGACATCTTGCATCTCATGTGTGATTGATGTGTTGCGTATTGTTCACTATTTATGTTTCTCACGGGGTTATGATTTAGCTGCATATTTGGTTTATATGCATGATATAAAGTAATGATTTTTTGTTTTATGCATGATTCAGGAAGTGAATAAATAAAAGGAAAATTTGATATATAAGTCACACTACTAATTCAATTTTCCCCCCACCATCTTAGTAGTGCTCAAAGGTTTCCAACACAAGTAAAATAACTTCATATCCTCTCACAAACATCTCATAGATTTAATATGAAACACTTATGAAATGTTCCATCGTTCTTCTCCATGAAATGTGGTTGATCAATTATCCCAAATATTCCTCAAATCTTCAAAATTTTGAAGATGAAATTCAAATTTGAGACTTACAAGCTGAATATGACTTTGCTAGAATCTTCAAATATGCCTACAAATATCACTAAAATAATCCAAATTTTAGATATAAGTGAATAGATGTTATTTTTATAATATTTAACCATAAATTCACTCAAAATATGAAAACAAATGCTTTGGAAAATAATAAATATAAACCCATATATGGTCATGAAAACAGTCTTAGTGTAGGATGATGGAGTTGTGAAATATGGTAAATATTGAAGGAAAATGAAAGAAAAGAGGGTGAAATGGATAAAATTTTGGAGACCCAACATTCCCCCCCAACTAAAATTGTTGCATGTCCTCATGCAACTTTGCATTGATTGTCATTTATTGAAGTCATCTTATTTTTTCTAGCCTTGAGGTGTGCAAGGTTTGCCAAGAAGTATTTTTTCTAACTTTGAGATACCTGCAATACTTGCAAATTCTTCTTCAATTATTTCGTTTTCTTAAGAACTTGATGTTGTGGAGAGTATTTTCTTCTTAGAAATATATCTAAGTGACACCCCCTGTAGTCGGTTCTTGTCTGGCAACCATAAAAATTTCAATAATTTTTTCTTGTGTGACAACACTTTTCTTTTACTCTTCTTATTATTGTAACAAATAATACTTGAAAATGAAGTCAAAATGAAGACTCGTTCATATATATATATCAATGAATCATTTTTAAGGCTTTGAATCTTTTTAAAACATATCCGTCTTTGAACCAAATAGCAACAACATTTTTTTTAGAAAAAGGTTTTGGTAAACAATATATGGAATATGTAATTGAGGAATGGTAATGTACAACCCCCCCCCCCCCCCCCCTCAATTAAAGATGTTTTCTATCTTTTTAAAATGGGAAAAGAAATGTCACATGGGACATTTTCTAGATTCATATATTTAGAATTAAAGGTTTTAATTATTAAATATTAGAAAACAACATACCTTCACCTACCTGAAAATTCACTAAGCTATTCATCTATGACATATTGGTTGTTACTATTGGGTCAAAGAATGTGAAGTGAAAAAATCTGATCTGCTTGTTTATCTCTTGGCCGTATGAATAATTTATGAAATATAAAATTGGAATCTTTGTATCTTCTTATTGTTGGAACTAATCTACTGATGTTAAACTATGAAACTGAATCTAAATTATTGCAACATTTTTGCAAGCTAATGAAATAATAAAGTCTTCATTCATATTTGCATTGTGGCATAATTCTTATGTATGTGAATAAATTTTCTTGATGTCAAACTTAGAAAAAATTGTTCAGTTCTGGCCATTAATGAATGTCGTTAAACAACATGACACTACTCACCATGAATGCCATTGATACTCAAGATGCAAAAGTATATATTACTTGGTATCAATAAATGAGTTGTAGTCGAGTCACGTAGAAGATCCAACAAACAAAAGCCATTGATGTATTCACATTATTTATTGGCAAGAGAAATTTCCATTAAGGCATGAAAGCCTTAAGGTACTAAAATAATCTCTAGTATCAAACTCAGATAATGTGTTGAAGTCGATAGGTCAAGACTTGTTAGAAGGGAGGCTTTAATGAGTACCCTGTAATCTAACATGAGTATAACGTGATGATTTAGAGGACCATAGATGAAAAATTTGCACTATCAAGAAGGATTTATTTAGTGAAAGGAAAATCAAAATGAGGTAACTTAACATTGTAAGTGAATTTAATAACTTTGTTCATGGGTTAGGGTGAATGTATGCGAGGAATGAAAATGTTTTTGATGTCATTATTTGGTAGTAGGAAGATATAGAAATTTGGATTTCAACATGAATGGAATGAAAGTTTAGAGAGAGGAAAATGAATGAGTATAAATTTCATGAGGGATGTGATTTGACATGGAATTGACCTCTTCATGTTATTTCTAAAAAAGAATTTGGTCTTCGAAAGACACTTGTGCATGGATTGATTTTTTTGACCATCCTAGAATCTATAAAAAAATAACAGTAATCACCAATAAAATGTAAAATTATCGAGAGAAAGAGAGAGAGAGAGACATGATCAATCTATCTTCATTTTATATATACAAAAATAATTCACAAATAGTGCTAATAAAACAAATTAAAGGAAGATAAACAAAAATCAATTGCACTTTTACCTGTCGAGAATGGTACCTTGGACTACCAATTAGTGTTTTATCGATAATTTTTTCATTTGATATTTAATTTGAGTGATTAGAAAACCATGTTAAAGTGAATTCATATTAGAAACATGTTTTTAATGATTTGATAATTTTTCCAAGGCTAATTGCTACAAATTTAAAGAAAATGACCGTTTTTTTATTGTCTCTAATGTCGATAAAAATGATCCCATTATGTATATATCATCGAGATGTTTGTAACGAGTCTTGAAACACCTCAAATAGATGTCGTGTGAGAAAGTTATTCCCGTTTGATTTTTTTTGGAAACAGTTTGTGGCAGCTCTAGAGAGTGCCACATTGCGTGATGATGTGGCAAAATGTTGACTAGGAAAATGAATGATGTTAATGTGGCAGTTGAATAGGTGATCGCATGGATTGTTGATGTGGATGTTAACTATTCATACTGCGGATGTGGCAAACTGTTGATTCGATGATGTGGCAACAAACACATAGACCAATGATGTTGATGTGGCAGTTGAATAGGTGATCATATGGATTGTTGATGTGGATGCTAGCTAGTCATAGTACGGATGTGGCAGACTGTTGATTGGGTGATATGGCAACAAACACATAGACCAATGATGCATTAGTAAATGGATGAATGATGCTGATGTGGCAGTTGAATAGGTGATCAGAAGGATTGTTGATTTGGATGTTAACTAGTCATACTACGGATGTGGCAGACCGTTGATTGGGTGATGTGGCAGCAAACACGTAGACCAATGATGTTGATGTGGCAGTTGAATAGGTGATCACATGGATTGTTGATGTGGATGTTAACTAGTCATACTGCGGATGGGGAATACCGTTGGTTGGGTGGTGTGGCAGCAAACATGTAGACCAATAATACATAATTAAATAGATAATAGATAACTTCCACATAGGCAAATCATAGGCTCCCACGTGATTTTTCTAATATAAAGTTGCAAAATGCATTTTTAAATATTAACAATTTTCAATTTTTATTAAAAAATAAAATTAGTTTGTTGAATTGAACCCGAATATTTTTTGGCAAGCGGATCAGACACCACACGCATCGAACTATTAACAATCCACCAAGATTTTTTATTTCGATTCAAACTCATTCTCTATCCCTGAAAAGTGGATATTGTCAACTAATTGGACTGCCGACTTATAATTTTATAAACCAATGTTTTTATGACAACTCTAGAGCTCGAAGCTTGACGTTATGTGCATATTACTTTTCAGGTTGAGCACCGAAGCCCGTCCCAAGTCCAGTGTTGTAGCAGTTAGTTTCTCGATCTTCATTTTTTCCCAACTCCACACAATGAAATTCATTGTCGTCTTGTTGATTTAGTTGAAATGGTTTTTTTTTTTTTTTTATTCATGGTTTATTTGCCATGTCCCGGCTTATATATGGTTGTTTCTTTGTATGGTGGGTTGGGTTTTTTTAATGTGCTTTATATATATATATATATATATATATATATATATATATATATATATTAATTATTGTTTCGTGTTTATTTCCTAATTTGTTTTATTTTGTTTTTTATTTTTTTTAAATTTGTTTTGTTTTTTAAATGGTCCTTTCTTTGTAATTTGTTATTTTATTGATTTTTTAAAATATATATGAATATACATATTTATATATATAATTTTTTAATTGTTTATTTATTATTATTAAATAATTTATTTTAAAAAATTTAGAAAAAATATAATTTTAATGATTAAAAAACACAAGAAATTATTTTAGTGAGATTTGAGATAGATTTAATTGAAAGTTAGAGATCAAAATTTAAACAAATTTGTATAATGCATAGTAAATTTAGATTTCCTAGTGATTTCATTTCCGATGTATGAATTTTAATCTTGAGTTTGAAGCTAACTTATCCAAATTTTCCTTACTAACCTTTGAGGTCACAATAAGGTGTGGAAAGAGAGCATTCTTTATTCATTTGAAATCTGAAATTTGAAAAGAAAAGTAAGGAGAATTGATCTGAAACCACAAATTTCAGCTTTTGAAACCCTACTTGGTTTCCTTCTTCATGAAAGTATCTTCTCTTGTAGATCTACCTTCCAATGGTTAGCGAATGAGGTGGTTCTTATTGCACCATCAAATGAAAAATTTCAGGAAAATAAATGAAATCAAATATCAAAACCAAAATTAAAAACATTACCAAGCTTGGTTTTATTTCCCTATTATATCCTACTCTATTTTCGAAAAGACAAAAAATTTTCAAGTGTAGTATGAGAGATCAATTGTCCATTCAGATTTGTTGCTACGATTTGTTTAAGAATGAAAGAATGTTGTGACCTAGTTACTTTTTGTAAAAAATATTCAATGTATTCTTTTAGTCCACAAATAGATTAGTATCAAAAACTTTTATAGTACAAAAATTGATTGAAATTCATGCATTCTTTAAAATATTTTTAACATGATGTTTAAATATGCATCCAAAGATGAGTGTAACTTAAGTAATATGTGATTGCAACAACTCTGATTAGGAATAACCACACAATCGTGATGTGCATGTTCTTAGCTCTCATCTCACCACTTCTCCTAAATAGAGTTGTGTAAACTAAATACCTATGTATACTTCCATGTGAATGGCTGAGAAAGTTTTGAGTAATTTAATTGTGAGTTAAATTACCAAGCATTAAATTATCAATCTAGGTTTGTATACTTGTGAAATACACTTGCACAATGTATGCTAGGAATTAACTCTCAATCAAAATGTAAATTAACCTATGGAAATAAGTGAAAGATTGAAATGAACCCTATTAATGAAAAGATCTAAATGATGACAGACACATGTACGTTTCTCAAAGAATGTACCTATTAAAGCATTAAATTCAAAACCTAAAAAGTAGTTAGTTGAATTCAAACAAATTAATCTATTTCTATACAATGAAAGATTTTGAAATTCTATTCTATAAAACGCAAAGGAAAATCTTATTCTATTGGAATTTGAAATGAATATGACCTATAAATAATATTTATTGAATTTGAAAGTGATTCTAAAATATTGAACTTGAAAAAATTCTAACCTATTAAAGTGAAATGTAAATTTGATTTATTGCATATAGAAAATCTCTATCTATGGAAAGCAAATGATTTGAAAATAAAATTCTTTATTATTATTATTATTATTATTTTACTAATGTGTGCATATTAAATTAGAGTCAATCATAACTATCAAATTATCTATGAATATGAAAATAAGAAACTTAAATGAAGTGAGAATAAAAGAGCATAAAGATAGTGCATAGAAAAAAAACATCTAATCAAAATACTTGAAATAAACTTTGTAGAAAAAGAAAATAAGCTATCTTTCAGAAATGGAACATTAAAATACACTTGTACTCATCAGGGAGCCCTCTTGAATCACATTAGAGGTGGAAAGCTCAAGAATTTGATGATAAAAAACCAGATATCATCATGAAGGTATAACCACATCAAAGGATTGTATTAGTTAGTGAACTTAAATAATATTCATAATATCAAGTATAAACATAATCAGTCTTTATAATTCCAAAACTTAATAAGTGGTTGATTGGAAAAGACACTCATGTTTGTACATAAAGTAAAACAACTAATTAATAAATGTAGATCCACAAATCTCTCATAGATTCACGAATGTCTCATGTGGTTACAATCATGTGTTAACATTTATCAAGTAATATCTCTTCATATCCTCTCACAAATCACTAATATATTTAATAGGAAACACTTATGAAAACTTCTATGATTATTCTCCAGGAAATGTGCCTGATCAGTAATCCAAATTTTTCTTCAAATACTCAAGATTTTGAAGAATAAATTCAAATTTGATACTTAGAAACCAAATATGATTTTGCTAGAGTCTTCAAATATGTCAAAAAACATCACAAGACCCATCCAATTTAATAGGTGAATACATGTTATTTTTCCAATATTTAACCATAAATTTCCTCAAAATAGTAAAATAAATTCTTTGGAAAATAATAAATATAAACTTATATACGATCATGAAAGTTGTTTTAATGTGAGATGATGACACTGCAAAATATGGTAAATACTCAAAGAAAATGAAGAAAAAAAAGATGAAATAAATGACATTTTAGAAATACTGTAACCTATCATTCGTAAATATCATAAATATCATCATGTATGACTGCTCTAAGTAATTAGAAACAAAGATGCATAGGTTACGCAAAATGGCATTTCTCAGCTTACCAAATTCCATAGAAAGGTTGAACACTTAAGCACACTATATACCTTGCATCATTTACAAGTTACTCCCAAGGATTCCTAAATACCTTGCATCATTTACAAGTTACTGCCAAGGTTTCCTAAAGTTGAAAACAAGCTTAATATTCCTCTTGTTTTTTTCTGTGCGCAATCCTATGCAGTCTACTCCATCTGTTACTATTCTAGCAGAGGTCTGCATATGTCTTCCATTCTTGATGCTTTCATTTTGTCAATTTTGTTTTGTTTTTTTTTAGAACTTGTTTGTAGCCACCGCTATAGACAGAATAGGGAAAAGGAATGATGATATAGAAATTACTCAATTGTCAGTGATGAACTGTTCGGAGTTGTCAATCTTTTTGTAAGCATCGAATGTCCACACCTTTGTGCTCTTATTAGTAATAGATTAGTTTGATCCGTTGTCAGATGAAACATGGGTATGAGGAAATTCATTTGAGAAGTTCTAACTGGAAGGAATAAAATGAGTGAAAGTAATAACTCTGATTCACAGTTTAGGCTTGTTATTACCCTCGTCTTGCTTACACGGAAAGAATCCCAGAAATAGACTATGGTTCACATTTGTGGAAATGTACAAAGTGCATAGATTGGTTGTGCTTTAAAAAGACTCATGAAATAAGATTAATACTAAATGAAGTCATACTTCAATAGTTAGAAATAATTAATTCCTACTTGTCTATGGTTGTAATTCTCCATTTGAGATGATCAAATTCTTGGGGAGCGATCTGAGGGAGGCCGAGGAGGTAGCGATCTGAAGCGAGATAAGGAACGATCTCAGATCCAGAGCCAGGACACTGGCAAGAAGCCCAGATCTCCTCCAAGATCTGCGGCAATGAGGCATCAAATTGGCACAAAAATTTGGACGGCCGGGGGCCCCTGGAGCCCCCACTTTCAAGCAAGTCATCATAGACAAAGGTAAGAAGGCTGTTGAGGGTTCAAATATTCCGGGTTCCTTAGCAACCCGAAATCGGGCTAGCAATGATGAGCTACTCTCAAGCGGCCTCACGGAAGAAACGATGGATGGCTCAGCCAGGAAAGCCGAAACAAGCTCAGAACAACCCTCGTCAGGGGTAGATCCGCTAAGAAAAGCAACAGATCTGAACAATAATGCCGACCAAGGCCCCAATATTGGTCGATCTAGAGAGTCTGGAGAAAATAGTGGTAAACCAAAGTTTCAAGGACGATGTAAACCAAAGGCTCTTGACAGCCTTAGGGTTAACATCACTGACCCAGATCTGTAAGCATACCGGGATCATATGTCAGTTTATGCGGTGATCTGCAAATTCATGGGGTTTTGGCCCAGTGAAAAAGCTCTCTGTCAATGGATCAAGCAAGTTTGGAAACCACGAGGGGAAGTACAACTTCACCTGGGGGCCAAAGGCTTTTTCACTGTCGTTTTCACCAATTTGGATGATAAGGACCGGATCTTTGAAGGAGGCCCCTATTTTTACGCTTCTGCGGGTCTCTATATGCGGCCGTGGAAACCTAACTTCACGCCCGAGCAGGAGACCTTCACTCAAGTGCCAGTCTGGATCAGAATTTTCTCTCTGCCAATAGACTACTGGAGGCCAACAGCGCTGGAACAAATTGGCAACACTTTGGGCACTTTCGTCCGTGCTTCTGAAGCCACTCTTCAAAAAAGGTACACAACTTATGCTCGCATTTGTGTTGAAATGGATGTCTCTGGACCTCTGCACGAAGGACTATGGTTAGATTATAGAGATGAAACCTACTTTTAAACTATTGACTATGAGCATATACCATTTAGATGCCGGAAATGCCATGATCATGGGCATTTAATTAGAGAATGCCCTCAAAATAAAACGGAGGAAAACCCCAAGGGGAAACCCTCCTTGACCTTGGATGGATTCATTTGACCCACAGGTAGACACAAAGCCAACCGCAGAAATCCTCCTAAAATAGTAGATCCAAACACTAGCACAACAAATTCCTTTGGAATACTGGGCGAGGAATCTCAGAAGGATAAGGTAGATCAAATGGCAGCAGTAAAGTCGGTAAAGGAGACAGATGACCAAACCAAAGAAGCCTTCGGATCGGCTGCTCTCAACACAGTAAATCCAGAAGACAAAGACCAGGAAGAGGATGAGGACATGGTCCTCAGTGAACAAGGCACATAGGACCTGGAATTAGGCGAGATTTTGGAAAAAGAGGGGCTAGATCTTAATTCAATACTGGAACAGTGGAAACAGAAAGGACTAGACAAAATACCAGAAGAGAAAATTAACAGGGTTAACCATCTGTTCTTAACCAGACAGGATGCAGTATCAAAAGGAATTAAACGAGGTCGTGGAGCAACCAAGAGCTTGGGCATCAAATCAAAAACCCTACACCATACGCAAGCCAGCAACCAGTATAAAAAGAAACGAGGAAGAAGATCAGACAAATATGCTCTCCTCGAATTGGTTCAAATGTTAATAAACTCGGGAAAGATGAAAGCCCTTGAGGCTTTCGCCATCTCCTCCTAAACCTTTGTTAACTATGAAAGTCCTCTCATGGAATGCAAGAGGACTGGGAAGCCTCAGGAAACAGAGGCTCCTGAAAAAGAGAATCACACAAGAAAAACCGGATATGGTTTTCCTCCAGGAAACCAAATGCACAAATCAGAAATTAGCTGAGATAACTAAGCGTTTGGGCAGACATCTCGAGCATTTAGCTGTGGAAGGAACAGGCATGAGCGAAGTCTTAGCCATCCTTTGGAATCCGAATGTATACCATCTCATTAACGCTGAAGCCTCAAAAAACTTCCTGGCCCTGCAAATGTAGATTATCGGGGAAAAAAGGCTCCTTCTTATTTGCCAATATTTACATCCCTCAACGTTTGGAAGATAAAATTCTTCTGCTCCGTCAATTAACCAGCTTGCATCACAGGCACAACACCTCTCAGGCCATTTATGGTGGGGAATTTAATATGATAACCTCTCTCGAGGAAAAGAAGGGGGGCACTAGGGCTCTCAACAATGATGCCCGACCCTTTAATGCCTTTATTCAAGAAGTTAGTTTGATATACATCAGGCCTCGCAATGGCTTGTTCACATGGACCAACAGACAAGGAGGAGATAGGCTTATAGCATCCAGATTGGATCGTTTTCTAGTCTCTGAAAGCCTTCTCCTTGAAGGGAACATTATGAGTTCTGAAATCCTCCCCTCCAGGGGTTCTGACCACTGGCCCATCTCTCTGCAAGTCTCGATCTCGGGCACCCCTAAGAACAGGCCTTTCTGTTTTGAAAGATTCTGGCTAACCCACAAAGACTTTCTCCGCAATATCAAAACTTGGTGGAAGGAACCTCTGCCTGTAGAGGGAACAAAAATGTTCAATTTACAAGCAAGGCTCAAGTTTATTAAGGCACAGCTAAAAACCTAGAACCGAGAGGTCTTTGGAGATATCTTTGCAGACAAACACCATTTGGAGCAACAACTAGAAGAGATCCATAGTAGTTGGATTCAGGGCAACACATCACAGGAGTCCATCGAGATGGAAAAGCAGCTCATGAAGAAATGGAATGAACGATGTGAGCAGGAAGAAATACTGTGGAAGCAAAAGTCGCGCAATCAATGGCTGAAGGAGGGCGAGAGGAACACTAAGTTTTTCCACAGGTCTGCTATTGACTATAGATGCAGTAATAGAATCACCATAATTCAAGGAGAGCATGGAGCGGTTATTAGTTCACACCAGGACATTGCCAATCAACTCCGCAGTCATTTTCAATTCATTGCCACTGAACCAGACTGCGATCGACGGGAGGCCATTTCCAAGGTAACCTTAACCATACCCAACCTCATCTCAGATGAGCAAAACAGTGCCCTGGAACGACTGGTCTCTCTCCAGGAGGTGGAGGTA
Source organism: Pinus albicaulis (assembly GCA_034641835.2). Lineage (NCBI taxonomy): Eukaryota > Viridiplantae > Streptophyta > Pinopsida > Pinales > Pinaceae > Pinus > Pinus albicaulis. Next base: position 93,057,881 of record CM076581.1, read on the forward strand.
GCAGTCATAGAAATGGCCAACGGGAAGGCGCCAGGGCCGGATGGCTTCACTGTGGATTTCTTTAAGGCCTGCTGGGACATTGTGAAAGAAGACATATGGGGAGTGGTGGAAGATTCAAGAATTTATTCCTCCATTTTGAAGTCACTGAACTCCACTTTTATTGCTTTAATCCCCAAGGAGAGGGATGCTTGCACTCCGTCCAAATTCAGGCCCATTGCGCTCTGCAATGTGGTTTACAAGATCATTTCGAAAGTCATAGCTAATAGATTAAAACCTATTTTACCTCAAATCATCTCAAAGGAACAATCAGGTTATGTGGAGGGGCGACAGATCATGGATAACATTATGTTAGCCCACGAAATGATTCACACGCTACAGACACTAAGAAAGGCAGGCATGATAATTCAATTGGACCTCTCAAAGGCGTATGAAAAAGTAAGTTGGGACTATCTAGAGGCTGTCCTCAGGGCTTTTGGCTTCAGCACCAGATGGATATCTTGGATCTCAGCTCTAATCAATCGCCCAACCACTCGATTTTAATTAATGGAGCCCCTACTCAACCCTTCTACCCGTCAAGGGGTATAAGGCAGGGGGACCCTATCTCCCCATTCCTTTTTGTCATTCTTATGGAAGGTTTCGGCCGTCTCATTAAATCAGCAAAGGAGAACAATCTGATAAGGGGCCTGCAGCCATTAAACAATTTTCCGGCCACCACGCACCAACAGTTCGTGGATGACACTATGCTACATGGCACGCCCACTGTAAAAGAAGCAAAAGGTTTTAAGAACATTCTCACCTTGTTCAGTCAAGCATATGGAATGGATTTCAACTTTGATAAATCCTCGGTGTTCTTTTTTAATACTCATCTGGTGGTTCAAAGACATTTAACTGAGGTCCTCGGATTCAAGCGAAGCACTCTTCCTTCCAAATATCTAGGGGTTCCCCTCACAGACAAGCCATGGCATAAGTATCATTGGGAGAAGCTAATTACCACGCTCGCTGACAAATGCAACCACTGGACCAATCGAGTCCTCAATCTGGCAGGTCGTATGGTAATGACCAAAGCTGTTCTCCAAGCCATTCCTCACTACATGCTATCGATCCTCCCGGCCCCTAAGGGAATCCTTCAGAAAATCAGAACCATCCAGCGAAACTTTCTCTGGTCGGGCAACTCTGGGAAGCAAAAATGGGCGCTTGTGGCTTGGGACAAGCTATGTAGGCCCAAGATCTTTGGAGGGATAGGGCTGCAGGATCCTGGAACAACCAACAAGGCCAGTGGCACCAAGCTATGGTGGAGATGGTTAACAGAGCCGCACACCCCGTGGGTAAAATTGTGGAAAGCTAAATATGCAGCACATTGGCAACAAGAGGAGCTAGTCAGAATGACCGACGTCCCGGTAGGTTCCCCCATTTGGAACATGGCTCGAGCCAGTAGGCATATAATTCAGGATCACTGCTTTTGGGAGATAAGAAATGGGCAGTGTTCTCTCTTCTGGGAAGATGCTTGGCAACAGCTCCTGAAACTAGAAGGCCCTAATCTTCAACCTTTGCAGCAATGGTTTCAGGAAAAAGGGAAAATAAAGGTTCATCACTACTAGGCTCAAAGCAGGGAACCACAACAATGGAGGAGTTGGAATCCAACTCCCCCTCCTTCTGATGAGCTCCTGCAGAATCTGATCGACACCCTCAATGCCACCCTCAGGCAAAGAGTTATCAGGGAAATGCACGGTCCGGACATACTCCGCTGGGGAAAGCTCTCTGGAGGCTCATTCAACCTAAAGGAAGCACGACATTATCTGGACAACAGAGAGGAGCGTGACAAGGTGGACTGGTATGAAAATGTCTGGGCAGGAAGTCTTTGGCCCAAAATTAAAATATTCTTATGGCTCATTCAAAACAGGAAAGTCATAACATGGGAAAATCTCACAAAAAGAGGGTTCACAGGGCCCTCCTGTTGCCCCTTATGTGAGCAACAGGAGGAAAATACCAACCATCTCTTCAATAGCTGTGATTGGACAAACAATCTTTGGGAATGGCTTCAAGGAATTTTTCGCTAGTCGGACAGACAACAAAATTCAATCCACGACACTATAACCAGCTGGCGTTCACAATACTCTAACATCACTATGGTAAATACTCTTTGGAGGAACAGTCCAGGATTCCTAATATGGAATGTTTGGAAAGAAAGAAATAATCGTATTTTTCAAAAGCATAGCATTCGGCAACTCGATGAATTAAAACTGGTCATCATGCAGGTGCTTACAGAAACAACCCGTACCTGGTGTAAAGAAGAAAAGGTTGAAATGATTTCTCCCAATGACAGAAGAATTCTAGGCATCTTCGGGCTCATCGATTCAGCGGAACATCTCCTGAAGAAAATTGCCCTCCGACCGGCTCCTCCTCCTGCTATTTGGCAATGTTCGCCCATGGATACTGCAAGTTGAACTTCGATGGCGCAGCAAGGGGAAACCCCGGCCCATCGGGGGCAGGTGGTGTTCTACAAGATGACATGGGCAACATCATACACATCCTGAGCATAAGTATGGGTGAAACCACAAACAACGACGCTGAATTCACGGCTTTAGAACAGGGTCTGCGACTCTTAGTTCGGCTCAGCAAGGGGCTGTTTATCGTGGAAGGCAACTCCCATTTGGCCATAACCACAGTTAAGAAAATCCAGCACGGAACCAAGCCAAGCAAGGCGATCAATCACTGGAGGTTAGCTGCGGTCATGGAGACTATTGCACAACATTTGACATCCCTCAGCGGGATAATACTGCAATATGTGCGAAGGCAAGCCAACTTGCTTGCAGACCACCTTGCAAGCTACGTTGTGGACAACCCGACAAATGCCTGGGACACGTGTTGGCACGATCTCATGAATGAACAACTTCGGGATCAATGCTACACCATCTAAAGGCAAGACTTAAATGCAGGTGATTCCGTAGGACGGACAGCAGGTCATCCGTCATCAGAAAATCAGGAGTAATGGTATGGTGATTGCGCACGTCAGGCAGCACAGGCAGGATCGGTTAACGAGATACGATTGGGATAAGCTATCCTTAATGAGAAGGAATTATGATAAAGGAAAGAGCTCTACCAAACACATTAAGCGGAGGATGCCAGCGTGTGAAGGGTCAGATCGCAGGATGGAAATCCCCGATCATATACCCAGCTTTGACGGCAGTACCTTTAGGCAATTTTCCTTGCATTATGGCCTTAAATGGCCTCTCCGTAGCACGCTTCAACACGACTCCAACCTCTTTATTAATTCTTCTTGTCGACCTCTCATTCTCATTCTAGCCTTGGGTAATCGACCTGTATGCTCTTCATCTGATTTGGGAGTCAGCTTACTGAGAGTGATCGTCGCTAGCGCAGACCCAGGAACCATGGCAGAGTTGAATCTGCGAAGCATTAAAGCTTCACAGGCCCTCAAAAGGGCCAAGGACTGTTATGAGGCTTCAGTTTCTAAACGCGGCAAGCAAACTATTGAGGTTCTGGAGGAGGAAGTGGAACTAGCTCGAACAACGACGGATGATACTACCATCAGCGAGGAAGTTGACTGGCTCGTGGATCCAGGGACTCCCTCCATGCGCCAAACCCAATTTCTACAAACCCAAGTCGTAGCATGGCAGGTGAAAATGATGCTGGCTAAGGAAATAGCCATGCAGGGAGCAGCAGTGCAGGAAACATTTGCGGCTACATCCATGGCGTCAGCTCGGAACACAGCCCGCCTTGACAAATTGGAAGTTTCATTCAACTCGCTGACTGAGGAATTACGCCAGCATGGCAAAGCCCTGGAAAAGTTCGTCCGTCGCTTCGAAATCTACCTCCGCCATATACTCCATGTCTCCATCAAGCTTCCTTCGGACGACTCGCAGGCCACTGTGATCAGACGGTTCAAGTCCCGGGCTCCAGCAACCGGTGGTGAGGGCGCTACTCCAGTCGAAGGGGGACATTCTGGAGCTTCCACTCCAACTCTCTAACAGCTCAGCAGTTTATGTGTTTTTCTTTCAACTGGTTAATCTTTTTTTCTTTACTTATGTTAGTCTACACAAGCTATCGGCTTGTAAAAGGCCATTCTGGCCATCAGCAAAGTTTTGGTCTAGTTTTGCTGTCATAGGGCAACCCTGCGTGGTGGCCTTGAAGTTTTGTCTAAAGGACTAAGATGGTCAAAAATATAGCAAGTGTTCAGCTCTATCAAACTCAGTCCTTTGTAAGCTCGAAACAAAGCAGGCCTCTTTACTGTCAAAGCCATAAGTCTTCGAGCATCCATGCTGTAATCTCTGTTCATATTATAATATAATGTTCCGAACTTACTTACAAAAAAAAATTCTCCATTTGAGGAGTTTGTTCCTGCATAATAGGAATTAGCTAGAATATAGTTTCTCCTAGTTTAGTGTGTGGTTGAGAGAATCTCTCAACCACACTACTGTACGTCTAAGATAGAATTCCTATCTTGAGACTTTTTTTTGTATAAATATGTGTGTAATTTCCTTGATTCAATATATAGAATTTGATTAGAGTTTGTTGTGTGCTATTTTATCTTGGTATCAGAGCTTCAAAGCCCGTAAGGGCCTGGGCCTCGGCCCCTCATGGGCTGAGGGAAATAGGAAATAAGAGAGTTTTATTTTTTAATTGTTTGTTTGTCTATCGAGCTTGGTTTGAGGCTGTGGCATGAAAGCTGTTTCAAAAACCTGTTGCGGGAGCTTGGTGCAGCACGGTGACTGTGCTGAACTTCGTGGGGAAGGCCGGTGAAGGCCACAACCATCTGTGTGGACTTGCATCCCAGGTGTATCCACAATCATGGACTGCTATTTTTTTTAACTTTTGATAACGCGGGAGTATTTTAGCACAATTCTTCTGATAATGTCGGGGCTGGACAGAGAAAGGGGCGCATATAAGCTGAAGGTAGCGCAGCTTGTCAGACTTTTGACGGAAGCTTTGGGGATATCAAAGGATTCCCATGACGCCCAAAAGCTCTTGAATTGGCGGAAAGGCGGACAGAAATTAGGTGCCAACGCTGGAAATTTTCCCATGGTTGCAGCAGAGGTTTTGTACCAAAGGCAAAGGACCGCTTCAGGTGGCTTAAAGATTAAAGATGTAAATGATTTGCTGGATCGATTGGCAGCAGCTGAAAATAGAGAGGACAAAATTGTCATTCTTGCAGAGCTTATCAATAAAACAAATTCCATGCAAATGAAGTGGATTTTGATGATCATTCTTAAAGATTTAAAGTTGGGAATGGGTGAGAAGAGTCTCTTTCACGAGTTCCACCCTGATGCTGAAGATATGTTCAATGTGACTTGTGATCTAAAGATGGTCTTTGACAAGCTTAAAGATCAGAATGAAAGGTTCAAAAGGTAGGACATTGAATTTGGGAAAGTGAAGGCCAGTTTCAATATGGAAACTACTGGAAGGAGGTTGAAGATCTTCATACCGCAATTCTATATTTTTCTGGAAAGGAGCGCAGCATATGTTTGTGTGAGCGCGTGTTGATAAGAATGGCATGCTAGATTATGGTGAATTTGTAGCTGCCGCAGCTCTTCTTTTCTTCCTTTCTTGATTTTCTTGTCTTCTGACATCGATATTTCTTGTTATTCTTTAGTAGAGATGGCCTTCTCATCGGTCTCTATGACGGTGTTGATGCTCTCTAGAAATATTGTTAATATGGTATGTCGCATTCCTATTGATTAATCTCTTCACACCTTCCACCAATGCAGACGCTCCCGCTCCTACTCCCTCGTCCTACGGCACCATCATCGATCAAGGGATAGCGATAGAACAGCTTGGTCAAATCTGATGAAGAGACACCTCGCTGGTGCAGTTGGTATTCGTGGATCTACCTTCTGGAGCGGTGTTCTCGATGCAAGTGAAGTTGGATCTACGGGTTTGTATATACAGTCATGGCGATCCTACGTTGGGTTTTCTTTGCACTGATCTTGTTTTCGGTGGTAAATCTTTGTAAATCAGAAGTTGAAGAGGAAGTAGAAACAATTCTTACCCTCAGTGCAAACAATTACTCGGAGGCCCTTTCAAGCCATCCTTTCATTGTGGTGGAATTCTATGCCCCATGGTGTGGTTATTGTAAGCGCCTTGCTCCTGAGTATGAGAAAGCTGCAGCTAGTCTTAAAAATCATGATCCACCCATTGTTGTGGCTAAAGTTGATGCTTTGGCTAGTGAATATGATGTAAAGGGATTTCCGACTCTGAAAATCATTCTGAAGAAGATCGAAGAAGACCCGGTTCTCTCCACGGCCCGCAGGTAGACTTCAGGTCTGTGCAGTTCAGTGTGGAGATGGGTTGAAAGCTGAAAACCCCTAGAGCGTGCCCTGCAGAAAATTAATTATTGAGGTCGGCGGCCTTTTTTTTTTAGGATTCGAGATTGAAACGCCAGCGTATGAATAGTTTTATGGGTTCACTGCTCTTTGTATCACTACAAATATTGGCGCTGGTGGAAGTAGTGTACGGGGCAGAGATATGGAGGTCGTTGTCAATGGAGGAGAGGCAGAAGAAAATGGTGAGTATCATCTGGTGAAGGCTGTTCAATTAATGAAGGTTGTGCTTCATTCATATATGAAGATGAACTCCTTGGAAGCAAGATTGCAGAGAGTTTGTGTGGCCATTGTGTTGAAGACTGCTTGGGTGTTGGAGTTGCTCGATATATAGAGAAATTTATGCTACTATCGAAATGTATTTTTTAATTCTATGATGATTTTTGCAATGTATTGATTAACTGTCATGACAATGAAATTGGTTCTAATTTAAATGAAATTAGTATGACCAACTATTGTCAAAATTTTGAGTGTGTGTTGGAACTGGTCATTCCAACACTAAGAAAATTTGCAGGGAATGATGAACACATGACAGTGAAAACGACATCAATTGGAGCTACATCAGAGATTGGAGGATGATCATGATCGTGTTGCAGATTGTTAGCAAGCATGAGGAGGCATGCTTGAGAGCAGTGACTAGCCTTGATACTGTGAGTAGGGGAAGTGGCATTATGTTGCAATGCCGAGAGAATTGGACACTGAAATGCGATGGAGGATTGGACCATGGAGTCCTGGATTTTTATTTTTTATTTTTTTTGAAGGGAAAATTGTGTTCTCTTCGTATGGCTGTGTGCCTATGTCTATATCATCAGTGTTTGAATGCACTGCGTTGAGTCCAGGTGAAAAGTCATCAATCCGTTTCTTTATCAGTAGACCCCTCACAGGTATCATTGGTGAAAAATGGCTGCTGGTATGTTTGGAAAATAATCATCTATGGGCAGAGATAGAGAAATTAAACTTGAAGAATCTATGCTTTATTTAGTTTCTTGGAATCATGTTTAAAGTTATTGAGCAATATTGAGCCTAGCTAACTCAATGTAGGTAAAGTTATTTTGTTAGAATTCACTACTCTAACGAATGACAGGTTAAGCATGGAGTTCCAAGAATTTATTTGACAAAGATGCCCAAGATGTGAACTATGAAAAGATGGGATAACGGAGCAGCAACAACGTTTATGGTGGACAACAAAGTAGATGTTTGTTTGATTTAGTGTGGTTTATGGAATATACTCCCTAGCATGTTATAAGCAAGTCTAGTTGGTTTTTGTAATGGTCATTATATGTACCCAAAAACTTCAAATGTTGAAGTATGGAATGTAAGCCTTGTAAAGGCATTTGAAAGTTCGTGGTGATCTTAAAACCACTTTGTAATTGTTTATGGTCAGCCTGAAACCATTTTTTGTCACTGTAAAGTGATGGTTTGTGGTGAGCCAGAAACCACATATAGAGCCTTAGTGGCTACAGGATTTGCCCAGTGGTGGCACATTTAAGTTTTGTATTTTCCCGGTGGTGGAAGATCGGATTTTCCTGGTGGTGGCATATTGAAGTTGGCGGATTTTCCCGGTGGTGGCAAATCGGACTTGCCCGGTGGTGGCATATTGCCTGAGTGGCTAACGTGTACACGGGAGCTTTGTGCTCGTAGGAGCAGGTGGACTGCAGTAACACCTAGCTCACGGTCTCAGATATTGGTGTGTCTCAGCACAAGAGGGTCGGCGCACTTTTCTATCTGACAGTTGCGTCGAAAGGCGCAATCAGCGCAACTGTTTGCGATTGTTATTTGGACATGAATATTTGGCTTAGAAAGGCACTGATCTCTCTTTGTTTTGGAGGTTCTGCACATGAAATTTTCCTCATGGTGGTGGATTTTTAGGTACATATATGCAGTGATAACGGTCGACAGAATCATGTGTGCGAAGGACATCTTACAGGGCTAGCGGTTGCAGCGGTTGGTACCCATGCATTCGGCTGGATGGTTGCTCTTTTATATGGACGTCGACATATTCTTTGTTATGTTTGACCAAAACCAGACTTTGTGAATCAATATCATGACAAGTAGTCATTAAGGGGCGGAGTTAGAAATAATTAATTCCTACTTGTCTATGGTTGTAATTCTCCATTTGAGGAGTTTGTTCCTGCATAATAGGAATTAGCTAGAATATAGTTTCTCCTAGTTTAGTGTGTGGTTGAGAGAATCTCTCAACCACACTACTGTACTTCTCAGATAGAATTCCTATCTTGAGACTTTTGTTTGTATAAATATGTGTGTAATTTCCTTGATTCAATATATAGAATTTGATTAGAGTTTGTTGTGTGCTATTTTATCTTCAATGTAGGTGCACGTGTTCCACATCGAAGTCAATATAGTTTACACTTATCTCTGTGTACTCCTATTGTACAGAGGGTTGAACATAATTTTATCTAGTCAATAATTTAGGATTTTTTAATAACGCGGAAATAATTTTAGGTCAATTTTTTTAATAAGTTTCAATGTTCAGAAATGCTTTCTTTCAATTGTACAAATTTCAAGTAGTTCATGAATTAAGTTTTTCACATTCTTCTAGAATTCATATCTCAGTTGTATGCACCAATTTTTCTTTAATACATATGCTGCAGATTTGCTTATAATAATAATTATAATGGATATTGAATTTATTTTTATTAAAGTATCAAAATATCAAATTTTCTAAATTTTATTAATGATTATCATGTAGATAATTGAATTATTTCTTATTAAAATATAAAAAAAATCTTTATTTTCAATCAATTTACTCGATGAACATACTTCAATTAATAACAATGTGAAAATTGCTTTGTTAATACATTTAAAAATATTAGATAATGTGCATTATGAATTTTATTCAACATTAGTGAAATAGTTATCTCCAATAGAAAACAACATACTCTCGTATAACTAATGATCTTTTGGGATAAGAGTTTTTTAACCAATTTCAAAATAATAAATAATTTAGGTATTGATTATCAATGCACAATCCTAAAATAATTAGTGGAATGATTGTACTGTGGAAGCCACCACTTACTTAGCACAAGTGTAAATGATATATATATATATACACGGTGTGTTTAAAACAAAGTATTGTACCGTGATTCAATCTTCAATACAATATGATATTCTATTGAGAGACACAATGTTTCTCAAGTAGAGAAATACAATACCATAAAGAAAAGACCTATATTGAACAGACCATGGAAAAGATACGATTAGGAATGGACCATGGTTTAGAAATGAGTAATTATCCTCTTCTCCACATCGCCTAAATTATGGTGTTCCAGTTTCATTGGGAAATAATTAGTAAGTCTGAATCAATATAAATTAACCAATAGATCATTATCATCATAGACGCTATGTCATTAACATAGAATTAACATAGAATTGTACCAAACTATGGAATTTTAGTTGTTAGTTTTTTTGCACATTGCTTGATATATTAATGTTTTGTATTTTCATTTTTATGGAGTTTTAATATATTAATATTAATATTTTTAATATCGATCTCAAGGTTTACATTAATTTTATAGTTTAATATATTAATATCACAATTTATAATTCTAGGTTTTATAATATTAATTTTAGAGTATGTATATTAATCTTAAGGTTTTATAATATTAAAGTTTATAGCATTAATGCTAGTGTTTAATATATTGATTTTAAGATGTATAATTTTATGGCTCAGTATGTTAATCTTAGAGTTTTATGTACCAATCTTTAATTTACTAATTTTAGGGTTTAATAATAATGTTAGGGTTTATAATATTAATATTAGTAATCTTAGAATTCATAATCTCATGGTTTATAATATTAATCCTAGAGTTTAATGTATTAATCTTAGGATTTATGATAATAATCTTAGGGTTTATAATATTAATGCTAGGGTTTATAATATTAATCTTAGGGTTATAATAATAATATTGTGGTTTATAATCATAGGGTGTATAATATTAATATTAGGTTTATAATATCAATTTTAGGATTTATAATATCAATTCTAGGGTTTATAGTCACAGTGTTTATAATATTAATCTTAGGGTTTCATATTAATCTTAGAGTTCAGAATATTATAGTTTATAATATTAATCTTACGGATTGGAATATTAATCTTAGTGTTTATAATATTGGTCTTAGGATGTGTGATATTAAAGTTGGGGTTTATAATATTCTTCTCATTGTTTATAATATTTTTTTTAAAGAAATACGTATTCTGTATTGATTCTACTAGAATACCTGCTAATAGATTTACATGGAAGGCAAGATCTACATCTTCATTGTTCCAAAATTTCACAAAAAAAGTTGTTGAAAATAATGGAGAATCCTATATTAGAGTGAGTTGGTTCACGAGACATTAGGATAGGAATTAGTTTCTATTTATTAGGGTATGGTTCTAACTTCCCCAAAACCATGTATGCTATATAATGGTTGAAGTGTATTGAGAATGTAGAGAATTCTGCAGAGCCAGACTCTCCTTCATAGAGCTGACCTATGGGTTTCTTATTTATTTAATCAAAAAATCACTTTTTATCATGGTATCAGAACTCCAGGGTTAAATCATAGCCAGAGTGTCGTGATCCTTGTGAGTATCCCAGTCGCAGAGGAGAAGCCCCTGATGACTGAGTAATTTTTTTTTTTCAGGCTTTAAGTTGATCAGCGCGGGTTTGAGGGTAACAGTCACATCGATCATCGTGGTTACTATAGCAACAGTCACACTAATGGCGCAGAATTGAGAAAAATAGAGGCGTTGATCATAAGACGACTTACTGAGATTCGCTTTTGGCGCAATTGTCATGGAAATTAGGTTAGTAAGTGTGTCGAGGAGATATGAAGTAGATCTAAGCCAGTGGACACCACTGATGAAGGGATCTGGTGAAAGTTCGCCGATGAAAGAAGAGATCTGAAGTAGATCTTGCTGGTGCAGAGGATTCGAAAGCCTGTCACACAACATGTGAAACAACCTGTTGAATTGATCGTAGATCACGTAGAGCTGTATTGGAACATTGCTTTCAGTAAGGATTTGGGGTGGATCTATCATTTTTTTTTCCTGTCAATTATTTTTGAATCGTCAAGATGAATAATACAATAATCGAAGCATACTTGAATGAGAGTAACAAACTATATGGCTCCAATTATTCAAATTGGAAATTCAAGATGCATAGTGTGATAAAGTGCAGACTGCTTGGACGATTGCAAATGGGGATGAGTGGAAGCTAGTAGCGAGAGTAGCATTAGTTCTAGATTGGGAGAAGAGATAAGGTAAATCAAAGACGTTTTTGAAGATGTTAGTGAAAGAATGCATCACACCGCATATCAGAGAATGAAAAACAATAAGTGAAATCTAGACAGTATTGAAGGATTTGTATGAGATCAGGAATACAAATCGTCTCTTATTTTGAAGAACAAGATTCTATCCATAAAGATGGAGGAGAATGAAACAGTTGCTTCTGTCATATTTTGGATGAAGGATTTGAAGAACAAATTGGCAAATATCAATGAGATTGTATCAGATGCAAATTTGGTCACGATTACCATGAATGGTGTGACTAATGATTACCAAATTTTTATCACTGGGATAAGTGCGAGAGAGAAAATCCAGAAATTTGAATAACTGATAGGAATATTAATGCAAGAAGAAGAAAGGAGATTGACTCTAAAACCAGAGAGTGCAGATCTTGCGTTAATGGCGAAGAAGAATTTCTTCAAATAAGAAAGAAATCCTTCACAGCAAAACGGAGGAAATCCACAGAAAATACCGAATCAAGCTCAAGGTATGTATCCGAATAGAAATGACTTTGTAATAAAATGTTTTATTGTGGAAAAATTCGTCATATGGCTAAGGAGTGTAGGAAGAAGAAATTTCATGAAGAACAATAGAGGCATAAAGGACATGCAGGTCATTTTGCAGATGATGACCATGTTCATAACTTCAAACTGTTCATGGAAGACTTTGATGAAAATGTTGAAGTAGACATCTAGTACATGGATTCAGGAGCATCCACACATATGATGGGAAATAGAAAATGGTTCGAATAGTTTAAAGAAATCAACAATGGAGCACAAATATACCTTGGTGATGATATAAGTCATCAGATAGAAGGGTGGAGGAAAATTTATGTTATTTTACCTGGTGGTAATGTGAGATATAATCATAATGTAATGTATGTACCTGGAGTAACAAAGAATCTAATTTTTCTATCCATGATTATAGATCAGGATCTCAAAGTAGAATATCTTAAATCTAACTGTTATATTAAATATTTGTTGGATGGCATGAAGACTATTGCTTCAGGAATTCAAACAGGAGGTCTATACAAATTGGATGTGAGGACAGCACCAAAGTGAGCTTTGACAACATCAATTTTGACTACAAAAGAGTTATGGCACCAGAGACTTTGTCATATAGACTACAACGATTTGTTGTTACTTTAGAAAAAGGAAATGGTAAGAGATATTCCTACATTAAAACAAGTGCATAATGATTGTGATTCTTGTGCATCAGGAAAGATGCATAGAGAAGAATTCCCTGTTCAATTAGAAAATAAAAAGAGATACATACTTTAATTAGTGCACACTGACCTATGTGGACCGATGCAAACAAAGTCATTAGGAGGTGCACTGTATTTACTACCGTTTGTTGATGACTGCACAAAGTTTTCTTGGGTATATTTTATGAGTGAGAAAAGTCATACATTTCAATACTTTAAGCAGTTCAGATATATGATTGAAAAGAAAAAATGGAAGCACATAAAAATTCTCCGCTCCGATCAATGGGGAGAATACAGAAAGGAGGAACTTACCAAGTATTGTAAAAAACATGGAATATTACAACAATTCACAATACCCATACTCTTCTATAGAACAGAGTAGCAGAAAGAAAGAACAGAACATTGGTGTAGTGTGCTAGGAGGATGTTGAAAGGTAAGGGTCTTTTGAATGATTTTTGGGCTAAAGCATTGAATACTACAACTTATTTGAAAATTAAGACTCCTACAAGAAGTCTCGAGTTTAAAAGTCCTTTTGAAGCATTATATGGATTTAAACCCGCAGTAAAACATTTAAGAGTGTTTGGGTCTAAATCATTTTCCGAAATTCCAAAGGAAGACAAAAGAAAACTAGATTCAAAAGCCATCAGATGTACCTTTGTAGGGCATTGTTCACAATTTAAAGCTTATAGATTATTTAATCCCTCTACTCACAAGATATTTCTTAGTAGAGATGTCATGTTTCATGAGAAGGTTTCTGATGGACCTGATAAAAGCAATGAGGAATGGGATATTATGTTCTTGGTGGAAGGAAGTGAAGAAACAAGTAACAGCCATGAGGAGAAGAAAAATGTAGAAGCAGAAATTTTAGATACAACAATCAAGCCGAGTCCTTCAAATGAAATTTAGAATGGGTTGGAAGCTACACTAATGCTCAAAATATCAGGTAGGAAAATTCAATTGCCTGCTAGATATAAAAAGAATGACTTTATAACTTGTATGATGAATGTTGTTGAACCTTCTAGTTATAGAGAAGCAAATCAATGTAGTGAATAGAAAAGAACTATGGAACAGGAATATGAATCTATTCTCAAAAATATCACTTGGGAGCTAGTTGAACTACCTGAAGGGAAACAAACCATAGGATGTAAATGGTTGTATATACCCAAGATTAATGCAGATGGAACCATAGATAAATTAAAAGCTATATTGGTAGCAAATGGGTATTCACAAAAATAAGGTATTGACTATGAGGAAACCCTTACCCCCATAGCTAAATTAAATACTATTAGAATGATGATTGCTTTAGCTACTAAGAAACATTGGATGATTCACCAACTAGATGTAAAATCTGCATTTTTAAATGGGGAGTTAAAAGAAGAGGTTTATTTAGAGCAACCTGAGGGGTTTGTCCAGAAAGGGAAATAATATTTACTCTATAGATTAAATAAAGCTCTATATGGACTAAAACAAGAACCCAGGTCATGGTATGAAAAGATTGATTCATTTTTTCTCCAACATAGTTACAAAAAAAGTAAAAAAGACCCTAATATGTATACTGTGAAAGATGAACATGGGCGCATAGTTTTGATTTCTTTGTATGTATATGATCTAATTATTATAGTTGATGTTATTGATCTAATCAAAGAAATCAAGTAGAAAATGTCAGAAATGTTCGAAATGAAAGACCTTGGTGAACTAAGATATTGTTTGGGTATTGAGATCTGGAGAGATTCACGACAAAATTTTTTGTCCTAGGGTAAGTATGTCAGAGGACTATAAGAAATATTCAGGATGAATCAATGCAAGACTACATGAGTACCATTACAGCAGAACATTAAACTTCAAAGTGAGGATGGCACTAAAGAGGCAGATGCAACACTTTATCGATAGCGGGTTGGGAGTCTAATTCACCTAACCAATACAAGGCCAAATTTGGCTTATGAAGTTAGTGTAGTAAGTCAATACATGTCCAAGCCACTTGAGAGTCATTAGCGAAAGGTGTTTTAAGCTATCTACAAGGAACTGTAGATTATGGTATTATTTATACTGATTCTTCTGATGTTAGATTGACAGGATTTATAGATTCCGACTGGGCTAGAAATGTAGACAACCGAAGATCCATAACAGTTTATGCATTAAACATTGGATCTGGGGTGGTTAGATTGAGCAGTAAGAAACATAACATAGTTTCCTTGTCTTCAGCATAAGCAGAGTATCAAGTTATGTGCGCAGCAACATGTGAGGTAGTTTGGTTGCCGAGACTTCTCCAAGATGTTGAGGAAGAACAAAAATATGCAATAACAATCAGATGTGACAACCAGAGCTCAATCAAACTTTCTAATAAGGTGTTTCACAAAAACACTAAACACATTGAAACAAAATTCCTCTTTGTCAGTGACAAAGTTCAATCTAAAGAAATCCATATTGTATATTGTAAAACTTGTGATAATGTTGTAGACATTTTCACTAAGCCTCTTGGAAAAATTAAGTTTCAGATGTTTAGGGAGATGCTAGGCATATTTTTGAACCCCTTCTTCATTAAGGGGGAGTGTTGAAGATAATGGAGAAGCCTATATTAGAGTGAGTTGGTTCACAAGAGCTTAGGATAGGAATTAGTTCCTATTTCCTAGGGTATGGTTCTAAATTCCCTAAAACCATGTATGCTATATAATGCTTGAAGTGTATTGAGAATGTAGAGCGTTCTACAGAGCTAGAATCTCCTGGTTCAGACCCTCCTTTGTAGAGCTGACCAGTGGGTTTTTTATTTATTTAATTCAAACATCACTTTTTATCAAAATTATTATTTCTACCCCACAATTTAATAACTATACTCCTAACATCATTTATTTTAAAGAGTCTCCAGAAGAATCCTTGATACACTATATATTATTCGATCATAATAAAACACTAAAATACAAACCATTACCACCTTTCCCAGTGTTAGAATGTTCTTATTAACATGGTTGGGCATTATGCATTTGTTGAGGAGCATCCTTATCCATAGTTTTCTCCAAAATTTCCTCTTGTTCCTTCCCTGAACGTGCTCTTTGTGCTGGGCTATTCATAATCTCGAAACACTTCTTTTGAATTCCTAGTGTTGTAGTTTCCACAGTGAATTCTATATTATCCATTTTGAAAGCCAATCTATCCACCGCCACGTGCAAATGATCAACATCAACCTACAGTGTCTTTAGTTGGTTGCTAACTAAGGTGGAGTGAGATTTTCCAGGTATGAAAAACACATTGCAAGTTGTGCCTTCGAGTCTTCACCGTGTTCCATCCTGACTGGGCACTCCATACTACATAAGACTCCAATATTGTACCATGTCAATGAAATTTCCATGTCCATCAACTGCCATGTATAACCAAACTCTTTTAAACCACTTTTACCTCCAATATCCTATTGGAATTCAATTCAATCATCTTGTTTTTGTGATTTCTTGACAATATTTACCATCATTAAGTCTCCTCTGCTTTTCTCGAGCTCAATCGAATTTAAATAAACTTTCAATACAATCTGTGTGTGAGCTTCCTCGACCATAACGCTATATATTAATAAGATCAAGGAAACCCTCCACCTAGTAGGAAGCACAAAGTATCCTTCCTTGAGGACACATCTAGAGAGACCTATGACACCAAAGAGTGAGGATGCAGGCTGTAAAATTCGAGCTTTCAAGAGATTATACCTCATGCAAACAATTCATGTTATGAAAAGCCTTAATTTTATTTGAATCAAACTCCAAAGCTAAAACGATCACGATATTAAATACCAATAAAAATTGAGTTTTTTATTCATGGTATATTTACTATGGTTGTAACACCATGATCCATGATAAACACTCCTTGTTCTAAGGTTGTGCCTTGATTAGCCAGCGAATCCCACTACTTGAATGTGTTTCATTTTTATGTGATAGAACTAAAATCTTTCAAATTTTTGAATTTCCATCTTGATTCTATGAATCATTAGAGGAAAATAATTTTTTGATATCTCTATAGCTTTGACAATTTCTTTTATTACAATCATGGAATCCCCATAGACTTCCGAATGATAAATCTACTTTGTAATTGCAACCTCTAGGTCTTATGAAAGAGAAAGGAGGTCTACTTTATTATTAGTTGTTTTTCATAAACCCTAGGAAAATTGTATCTCTATTTCTTCCTTGAGGTGAAATATTACCCCTCCCACTCATGCCTCCCCTATTAGGGTTTATAATATTAATATTACGGTTTACAAAATTAGAGTTTATAATATTAATCTTATGGTTCATAATATTGGGTTTTATAATGTCAGGGTTTATAATATTTGGTTTAATATGATGACATTTGAATGGCACATAAATATATCTATCATCGCATTGTGACAAGCATTGTCTCAATGGTAAAATTAATCTCACAATGATTGTCACACTGTTACATTACATTGGACTTTATTAAATGGTGCACTGCGAAATTACAAAATTGGGGATTAACATTAAGGTTTATAATATTAGTATTTATAATATTGGTTTTATAACATTATGATTTAATATTAGGTTTATAATTTTAGATTTTAAAATACCTAGGCTTTATGATATTAATTTAGGTTTTATAATATTAATGTCATGGTTTGTAATCTTAATATTTTTAAAACTACAATTTATAATATTAATCCCACGGTTTGTAATATTCATCTTAGGGTTTCTAATATTAGTCTTAGGGTTTGTAATATTAGTGTTGGAATTGATAATATTAACATTATAGTTTATAATATTAATCTTAGGGTTTATAATATGTTGTGTAACCAGCTCCAAAAAGAGAAGAAAAGAGATATAAACGCCTTAGAAATGAGCCACTTCGAGGGGGCAACCTCCAATACATTACATAAATGCACAATTCTTGGATGATACAATTTACAAAACCTCGTTTCTATATATAGGATTCCATGGGGCCATAATGTAATCCTAGTGGGCCACAATGTAATCCTAGCCGACCTAACAATAATAATTTAAGGGCACAATAATAACAAAATGGGGGTTACAAGGGTACAATAATAACAATAAGGGGGGGCTACACTAATATAATAAGGGACTACACTATTAATATAGGGACTTAACATGCCCCTCTCCTTCAAACAAGTGTTGTCCTCAACGCTTGATTATTTCTTGATGCTTCTGTAAAAAATTCTCATCCTCCCATGTGAATTATTTTACAGGAAATTTCTTCCGCTTGCTGAGATACTCTGAAATTTATCGTACTTGTCGATTTCTTGTTTCGATGACTGCTTCATAACTTCTTTCGATGTGATGTTGATCTTCCCGTTGTTTCATTAGATTCTGCACCAAAGTTGGGTTATCCTTTAAGAGTTGGAGAACTTGTTGTTGATGCTCGATGTGATCTTCCACTAATTTATCATCCACATTAGCTATTATTTTATCCTTCAAACCATCCAACTTAGCCTTCATTTATTCTTTTAAGCCATCTATGTCATCTTCGGTTGCTCTTCGTAAGATCAAAATTTGTTGCACTTGGTACCGTAATTTTGATATCTCATACTGCAATTCTTCCTCTTCATGCATCATAGTATAGATTTTCGAGGGCTTAATGGGTGTGTAATTATTTTAGAAGGCATATAAAAATCCAATAATGAAATATATGCTCAATAGGCCCTTGGAATCACTTCAACCGATTTTTCAAACAAGATTTATGCACCAAAACAGTCAGCACCTTATCATGAGCCTGACATTGAAAATTGAATTATATTTGTAATTGAAAATCTTCAATATCTAAAATTCATCCCTGTAGTAGCCCTCTGAAGCTTCTTTAAAATGTCACAGGTCTGACCTAATTTTGATTCCCCAAGACAAAGTTGTGTCCAATCTCCCACAATGACCTAATTCTGGACTGGTTCAGTAGAGAAAACTTGTAGGACTTGCCACGTGTCATTGTTTCATCCTTTGTCTCTGAAATTGATAGCCAAGAAACTAAAGTCCATGTAATTGTGACCAATTTTTACGGCACTCAAATCCACTGCCCAGAGAGAGAGTTATTGAACTTTTCCCACGATCACCTCTTTGAGATGCAATTCAGGAGCTCAAAAGCACTACCTTCTATAGATCATATCTCCGGGCGAACCAAGATCTGGAAATTTTTTGAAGAATTTCTCAGGATTTCAGTTTCGCACCATATGAATTTCAGACTCTGAACCTTCGTAAAAAAAATTTTATAGCGCAAATGCCACGATGACCTGTTTATGAGCCTGAAAAAATACCTAACTTCCACAGATGATATCTCCTCAAATATTGCGAACCAAGATCTGAACTTTTTAGACAACCTTCCTCAATATTTCAGCTTCGCACCCTAGAAATTCCAGCTTCTGAAGATTCGTAGAAAAAAAGTTATAGCGAAAATGCCACGATGACCTGTTTGGAGCAGCGAAACCCTAGAATCCCAAACCTCTGATACCAAATGTTGTGTAACCAGATCCAAAGAGAGAAGAAAAGAGATATTCACGCCTTATAAATGAGCCACTTCGAGGGGGAAACCTCCAATACATTACATGAATGAACAATTCTTGGATGATTCAATTTACAAAACCTCCTTTCTATATATAGGAGTCCATGGGGCCATAATGTAATCCTAGTGGGCCACAATGTAATCCTAGCCGACCTAACAATAATAATTTAAGGGCACAATAATAACAAAATGGGGGTTACAAGGGGACAACAATAACAATAAGGGGGTGATACACTAACATAATAAGGGACTACACTATTAATATAGGGACTTAACATAATAATAATATTAGAGTTTATAATATTCAATTTTATAATGTTAGGATATATAATATTTGATTTAATATTGTGATGTTGGAATGGTACAAAAAATAATCCAACATCACATTCTAATAAACATTGTCTCAATGTGAGAATAAATCTCACAATCATTGTGCAATATAATATTACATTGCAATTTATTCAACATCGCATTATGGAATTACAAATTTGGGGTTAATATTAGGGTTTATAACATTGAATTTATAATGTTAGGGTTTATAGTCATAGGGTTTATGGTATTATTCCTAGGGTTTAATAATAATCTTAGGGTTTCTAATATTGAGTTTAATATTAATTTTCGAATTTATAATATTAATCTTAGGGTTTATAATCATAGATTTTATAATATTAATCCTAGAATTTGTAATATTACTTTTAGGGTTTATAATATTAATGTTAAGATTTATTACTACTCTTATATATGATAATTATAATATAATCATATTAATTATTATAATTATTATTTTAATTATAATACAATTATACTAAATCTTAAAGGTTTATATTATTATTATATTAAGATTATAAACTCTAATATGTATAATAATACATTAGGGTTTATAATCTTAATGTTTATAATATTAATCTTAAGATTTAATAGCACCATACAATTAATTTTATTATAATATTATAATACAATAATAATTATTATAAATTATTATTGGCTTATATTATAATATAATAATAATTAGATTATCTAATAATACTCATAATACACAAAATAACAATAATAATTATATTATAATTATATATTAATTAATATTAAAATTCATATTAGTAGTTCCGAGATGGGGCTAAGAATCCTAGAACGTGTGGCTCCTCGTGGTTGATGTCAGTAATCATACGGAAAGTGGATGGAGGACTGGACTCCTAGTCCTCTCAATTCATTAGGCACACATGGAAATGTAATGATGATCATGTGAAACATCCTAATTCCTTGTCAAGTGTAGGAGGTGAAGCGCCAAGGCGTTAGACGGGGTATTGCAAAGAGATTTTTATCGCAGCGTTAATTCAGTTTCATGCTCCTGGTCGGTTCTAGGTGCAAAAGAGAATGGAGTTGTCTACCGAGGCCGTGATTTGGCCTGGATGGCAGAAATATGCCAGAATCTTGTCCACTAAATTTTAAAAAATCAGGTAGTTACAATGCTTGGAATCCATTTTTGATAGTGGAAATGGATTCAGCACTATTAAAAACCCCTGGGACACTCAAAATACATATGCTTACAATCAGAACAAAATTTGCAATCATGTTTGATTTAAAACGTTACCGGATTCTTCCGTCCACCGTCTTAGGACACAAAGAGAATCAAGGGAGTCGCCTTTTGAGGATGACGACATTTAAGGAGTGCTGACATTTGTGTAGTTACTCTCTCCGAGTTTGACCCTCGGGCTTTGTCCCTGGTCTTTCAAGAGTAAATACCTGATTTTTTATACTTGTATGGTATCGATTAAGGCAGACGGAACTGTCAGGCTTATGGCCTCAACTAGAATTAGAAGATGTGGGGTTCGGCTCCCGGGGTGGGTGTTGGTGGTGGTATAGCAAGGGACTTTGGAGAAGAGGAATATTTATACGACGCTCTCTACCTTGTGTTGGTTACAGACCAATATTTTTGTTGGTACATAAATTGAATTGCCGTGCCTTGGGCAGTAGAACAAATAACAGCATGGGAGTGATAACAGCTGAAGAAGCAGCTGAATGAGATTGAGTGCGCAGCACTCTGTATTGAAGAAGCATGGAGAAATCCGTAAGGATGAATTCAATTTTGATGGGGCGTAGCCGCAGATTGCAGATGAAATTAATTTTGTGATGTGGCAGAGTTGTTTTTGGAGAAGAAATGGAGAAAGCCGTAGATCAGAACTACGGAGAAGCAGAACAAATTAAAAACCATTCATTTCGGGCTTTAAAGCCCTCAACAACCAAATTTATTTTTGAAGCAGTGTCTTTTTGATGAAGAGATCTGCGATGCGATGCGATCAAATCGCAATCGCAAATCGCAATGCATATATTATAAACCAAGTGTCTTGTTGATATGGAAGAGTTCCGCAAAGCGGAACGGTTATATAAAACATACAACCGAAACATATATTAAATCGCCCCCCACAGCAGCGGAGGCCCGTGGGTCCACTTGACCACGTGGCGACACCTCAATGGAATCGCAAGGCTCAATCGCAAGGCTCAATCAAAGCGGATATGTTAAGACCTCCGATTGAAGGCCGGACCCGATTGTATTATACACCACATTTTCTGCGCCAATCGCATCTGATTGTTCAATCGCAATCGGAGTTTTGTTGTTTGGTCGCCCGATTGTTTAAAGCGCGGACCCGATCGATTTATATGCCATGTTTTATATCGAGCCATCGCGTCCGTTGTAATCGCAATCGGAACTTCCGATTGATCACATGGCTTTGTATTTTTGGTGCGATTGGAGTGGCGGACCCGATTGATATTATAAGCTGGAGTTGATATGTGTCATCGCATCCGCTTATGGATCACAATCGGAACTTTTACATTGTGCGCTCCGATTGCGCTTGTTTGTTGGTTGCGATTGCAATGTGGTCCCACTCGCAAGTCAAACATTTGAATTTTATTGTTGCGCAAAGGTTTTTCCTTTGTGTTTTGTTTTATATTTTTTTTTGTTTTGTTATTCCCGCCGCGTCATATATATAATGTAAAAAGGCTCGCGAGCAAATTTAATTGCATGTTGTTTAGCTTTCGCACAGCAGCGTGGAAGAGAAGAAAAGAAGAAATACACAACAGTGTGTGTTGACTGTTAAAAAGACAGAGTGTTGTTTTTAAGAGAGACACAGAGCACTGTTTGAAGTACAGAGAGTTAACTTTGGCACTGCGTGTGTAGCAGTCCTGGATTTTTGGAATCCCTCTCGGTGAGGAAGTCTGTAATAGTTTTTTTTTTAATGAAATAGAAATTTTCAAAGTGTTAAAACTCTGTCTCCTGCTCAAGTTGTTTAAATTTCTGTGTTGTAGAGGGGAGATTATTCTCTCCATTACTGTTTGTTTGGAATTCTCAAAATTTCAACATGGTATCGGAGCGCAGTCTAGGCTCTTTGAAGATTCAAAGAAGCTGAAGAAGAAGACCTGCTGCAGCGTTTCTCTCTAGCAGCGTGAAAATCTCAACAGAAGTCAAGGTCAGGTATTTCTCAAAGATAAAAGTGTGGTTGTTTATTGTTTAAAGATTTTGTTCTTTCAAGAAGGAAAGACAGATTGTTTAAAGTCTGAGTTCAGTTTAAGAAGCAATGGCTGGACCAAGCACTGGTATGAGTCTTGGAAGTGTTCAGCTTCCACAGTTTAATGGAAAGAACTATGATTATTGGGCCATTACCATGAGAGCCCTATTTGTCTCACAAGACTTGTGGGAACTAGTAGAAGATGGTTTCACAGAACCAGCTGATGAGCAGGCTTTTAATGCCTTAACTCAAGCAGAGAAAGATGTATTGAAGAATAATAGGAAGAAGGATGCCAAAGCTCTCTTCTGTCTGTATCAAGCTGTAAATGAGAGTGTGTTTTTAAGGATAGCAGCAGCTAAGAAATCTAAGGAGGCATGGGAAACTCTGAAAGTAGCCTATCAAGGTATGGAGAAAGTTAAAACAACAAAACTTCAATTGCTGAGAAGAGATTTTGAAACTCTTTGCATGAAAGAGTCAGACAGTGTTGACACATTTTTCACACATGTGATTGGGACTGTCAATCAGATAAGATCCCATGGAGAGACTCTTGAAGATAGAAGGATTGTGGAGAAAATTTTGAGATGCTTACCCTCAAAGTTTGATGTTATTGTTACCACCATAGAAGAGACCAAAGATCTCTCACAGTTCACAGTGGATGAACTTCATGCCTCGCTGATAACTCATGAACAAAGATTGAGCAGAGATGAACACTCATCTCTTGAGCATGCCTTCAAGACCCAGATGCCTTCAGGAAGAGGAAGAGGTCAAAGAAAAGGAAGAGGAAGAGGTAGAAGTCAGAATAGAGGTGGAAGGGACAGCTCTTCACATTCACATGGAAGGAGAAACAGTCAAAGCCAGAGCCATGGCCAATGCAACAGCCAGCAAGGTGGACATCAACACCAACATGCTCAAGGACAAAGGTATGACAAATCCAATGTCCAGTGTCATTATTGCAAGAAATATGGGCACTATGCCAATGAATGTAGAAAGAAGTAAAATGACATGAAGAATAGGCAGAATGCTAATGTAGCAAAAGAGGAAAAGAACCCAAGTAATGTGTTGTTAGCTTGTAATGTAGCACAAGATAAAGAAGATGATGTTTGGTTCTTAGATTCTGGATGTAGTAATCACATGACTGGAAACAGAGCAATGTTTTCCAATCTTGATGAAGAAGTCAAATCTGAAGTGACCACAGGGACTGATACTAAAATCTTTGTCAAAGGGAAAGGCAGAGTAAGTATTCGAGCAAGGAATGGGGAGAAAAAATTTGTCCCTGATGTGTATTATGTTCCAGGTCTGAAATCTAATCTTTTGAGCGTTGGGCAGCTCATAAACAAAGGTTACAATGTTATATTTAAAGATGATGTGTGCACCATAAATGATATTCCTCCAAGTAAGAAAATTATTGCTGAAATACAAATGACCAGCAATAGAATGTTTCCACTCAAGCTCAACACTGACTTCAAAGGAAAAGGAAAGAATGTAGCAGCTGTAACTCAAGAAGCCTTCCAGAAGGAAGAGAAAGATGAAAATTGGTTATGGCATCTGAGATTTGGACATCTAAATTTCGGAGGCTTGAATTTGCTGCACAGAAAAGGAATGGTAAAAGGTTTACCACTGATAGAAAAGCCTGACAGCCTATGTGAAGGCTGCATCTTGGGAAAGCAACACAAAGAAAATTTTCCTTCAGGGAAAAGAATAAGGGCGAAAGCACCTTTGGAAATAATCCACTCAGATTTATGTGGGCCGATGCAAACAGCATCTGTTTCGGGCAGCAATTACATGTTGAATTTCATTGATGATTTCACATGAAAAGTGTGGGTTTATTTCTTAAAATATAAGAGTGAAGTCTTTCAGAAATTTCGTCAATTTAAAGCTCTTGTAGAAAAACAGAGCGGATTGCACATTAAAGTCCTCAGAACAGATAGAGGAGGAGAATATATCTCAAAGGAATTTCTGCGTTTTTGCAGAGAGAATGGCATACACAAGAAGTTTACCATGAGGTACACGCCGCAACAGAATGGAGTCGCTGAATGGAAGAATCGAACCATAATGGAAATGGTGAGAAGCATGCTCAAGGCAAAGCACTTGCCGAATGAGTATTGGGCAGAAGCAGCAAACTGTGCTGTATACATTTTAAATAGATGCCCCACAAAAGCAGTGATGAACAAAGTTCCAGAAGAAGCGTGGAGTGGCAGAAAACAGGGAGTCACCCACATGAGAGTTTTTGGGTGTGTAGCATATGCACACATTCCAGATAAATTGAGAAAGAAGTTGGATAGTAAGGGGGAGAAGTGCATTTTCCTTGGATATTGTGAAGATTCCAAAGGATACAAACTGTATAACCCATCCACAAAGAATTTTGTAATTAGCAGAGATGTGCAATTCATCGAAGAGGAAGTGTGGGATGGAAGCATTGAGAAAACAGTCAATGTCAAAAACTGTTTATCTCATGATGAAGATGATGTAGATGTGGTTGAGATTAATAACCCATCCATTGCACAAACTCGAGCAGCGCAAGGCCAACAAGGGACGCCTCAAGCAGTAGTAAGAACACCCTTGAGAAGAAGCGGCAGTGGTTCACCGAGTACACCACAAGGAACAAAATCGAGTGCTTCATCAAGCACACCCACACCAAGTGAAAGAGGAACAAAGTTCAGAAGCCTTAGAGAAATCTATGAGCAAGGAGAAGCAGATGAAGGTATGAATTCCTTATTTGCTTTGTATTGTCAAGTTGATGATCCTATTCATTTTGAAGATGCTATTAAATATAGAAAATGGATAGAAGCTATGGATGAAGAAATTAAAGCCATAGAGAAGAATAGAACATGGGAGTTGGTTGATCTACCAGAAGGTAAAGAAGTCATTGGAGTTAAATGGGTATACAAGACCAAAAGCAATGCGGAAGGAAAAATAGAAAGACACAAGGCCAGACTTGTTGTCAAAGGATATAAGCAGAAGCAAGGGATTGATTATGAAGAAACTTTTGCACCAGTTGCAAGAATGGAGACGGTAAGAGCAGTGTTGTCCATAGCAGCACAAAATAGATGGAAAGTATATCAAATGGACGTAAAATCCGCATTTTTAAATGGAGTTTTAATGGAAGAGGTATATGTGGAACAACCTCTTGGATATGAGAAGAAAGGCCAAGAGCATAAGGTCTGTAAATTGAAGAAAGCTCTTTATGGGCTGAAACAAGCACCAAGAGCGTGGTACAGCATAATAGATTCCTATCTACTTGAGAATGGATTTGAAAAGTGTGAGGGAGAACCCACCCTCTACATCAAAGAAAAGGATGGTAAGTTATTGATTGTTGTCTTATATGTTGATGATTTAATTTTTACAGGTAATGATAATTACCTTGTTGAAAATTTTAAAACAGTCATGAAAGATGAATTTGAAATGACTGACATGGGTTTATTAAGATACTTCTTGGGAATAGAAGTGGAGCAAGGTGAGAAAGGAATTTTTATTTCTCAAGCAAAGTATGTGAATCAAGTTTTGGAAAGATTCAACATGCAAGAGTGCAAAGCTGCAATTACTCCCACAGTAATGGGATTGAAGTTGAGTAAGAATGACAGCAGCAAGGATTTCGATCCAAGTTTGTATAAAAGCATAGTTGGCAACCTCATGTATTTGACTGCAACTAGGCCGGATATTATGCATGCTGTTAGTTTAATTTCCAGATTTATGGAAAAGCCAAAAGAAGCACATTGGCAAGCAGCAAAGAGAATTCTGAGGTATGTGAAAGGAACAAAAGGATTTGGTATTTTATATACTACTTCAGAAAATTCAGAATTATTTGGATACACTGACAGTGATTGGGCTGGAAGTTTAGATGATCGGAAGAGCACCTCTGGTTATATTTTTCATATGGGTTCAGGAGTCATTTCATGGGCTTCTAAGAAACAACCAATTGTAGCATTATGTACAGCAGAGGCAGAATATGTGG
The DNA here is from genome assembly GCA_034641835.2 of Pinus albicaulis. Lineage (NCBI taxonomy): Eukaryota > Viridiplantae > Streptophyta > Pinopsida > Pinales > Pinaceae > Pinus > Pinus albicaulis. The sequence goes on from CM076581.1 coordinate 93,084,654, forward strand.
CAGCTACAGCAGTAGCGTGTCAAGCAATTTGGATGAGAAGGATGTTGAGAAGTTTGTGCCAAGAACAGGTAAAGGGCACTGTGATTTATTGTGACAATAGCTCAGCTATTGCATTATCAAAGAATTCTGTGTTTCATAAAATAACAAATCACATAGACACAAAGTATCATTATATCAGAGAATTGGGGAATAATGGTGAAGTTGTTTTACAGCATTGTAAAACAGAGGAGCAGTATGCAGATATTTTAACTAAACCATTGGGACAGAAGACCTTTGAATTTTTAAGGAAATGCTTGGGTATGATGAATAACCCAGCAGCTGACTTTAAGGGGGAGTGTTGAAAATATTAAAGTCACCTGCCGTGCCTTGGGCAGGAAGAACAAATAACAAAGTACAAAGGCAGCAGCAGCAGCAGCAACAGAGATTGAGTGCGCAGCACTCTGTATTGAAGAAGCATGGAGAAATCCGTAAGGATGAATTCAATTTTGATGGGGCGCAGCCGCAGATTGCAGATGAAATTAATGTTGTGATGTGGCAGAGTTGTTTTTGGAGAAGAAATGGAGAAAGCCGTAGATCAGCACTACGGAGGAGCAGAACAAATTAAAAACCATTCATTTCGGGCTTTGAAGTCCTCAACAACCAAAGCTATTTTTGAAGCAGTGTCTTGTTGATGAAGAGATTTGCGATGCGATGCGATCAAATCGCAATCGCAAATCGCAATGCATATATTATAAACCAAGTGTCTTGTTGATATGGCATAGTTCCGCAAAGCGGAACGGTTATATAAAACATACAACCGAAACATATATTAAATCGCCCCCCACAACAGCGGAGGCCCGTGGGTCCACTTGACCACGTGGCGACACCTCAATGGAATCGCAAGGCTCAATCGGAACGCATATGTTAAGACCTCCGATTGAAGGCAGGACCCGATCGTATTATACACCACATTTTATGCGCCAATCGCATCCGATTGTTCAATCGCAATCGGAGTTTTGTTGTTTGGTCGCGCGATTGTTTAAAGCGCGGACCCGATCGATTTATATGCCATGTTTTATATCGGGCCATCGCGTCCGTTGTAATCGCAATCGGAACTTCCGATTGATCACATGGCTTTGTATTTTTGGTGCGATTGGAGTGGCGGACCCGATTGATATTATAAGCTGGAGTTGATATGTGTCATCGCATCCGCTTATGGGTCGCAATCGGAACTTTTACATTGTGCGCTCCGATTGCGCTTGTTTGTTGGTTGTGATTGCAATGTGGTTCCACTCGCAAGTCAAACATTTGAATTTTATTGTTGCGCAAAGGTTTTTCCTTTGTGTTTTGTTTTATATTTTTTTTTGTTTTGTTATTCCCGCCGCGTCATATATATAATGTAAAAAGGCCCGCGAGCAAATTTAATTGCATGTTGTTTAGCTTTCGCACAGCAGCGCGGAAGAGAAGAAAAGAAGAAATACACAGCAGTGTGTGTTGACTGTTAAAAAGACAGAGTATTGTTTTTAAGAGAGACAGAGAGCACTGTTTGAAGTACAGAGAGTTAACTTTGGCACTGCATGTGTAGCAGTCCTGGATTTTTGGAATCCCTCTTAGTGAGGAAGTCTGTAATAGTTTTTTTTTTTAATGAAATAGAAATTTTCAAAGTGTTAAAACTCTGTCTCCTACTCAAGTTGTTTAAATTTCTCTGTGTTGTAGAGGGGAGATTATTCTCTCCATTACTGTTTGTTTGGAATTCTCAAAATTTCAACAGTTTTGAGTGCAGAGTGTGGTATTCTGTTTGTAGTGGGGAAAGGGGAGTTGCTTCCCTTAATTTTACAGTGCTTGTTTGCTGGTGTGCTCTGCGAGAAGCTCCTTGATGCACTTCAGGAAGGGCAAGGCTTATCTCAACCATTCTAAGCCTAAATTTATATAATCTCGACGCTCTGTCAAGCCATTTCTTTGGTGGGCATGTTTGGTGGAGTATAGGAGGTTTGGTTGACTAAAGGTGTTCTCTTTGGAGAGGCAATGGTTCTTCACAATCCATCTCAGGTGCCAGGCGGTCTCAAATCCAAGTGGGGAGGGCGAGGTGGTCAGTGGTTTAGCTCGCCTAGACAGGGGTTGGCCGCTCCACAATTTGTGACTTTGGCAACGTTTGTGCTATTGTAGGTTCTTCGAAAATGAGGCCATCCCCATGGCATGGGTGGTCCTCCCTCCTTTCTAAGCCTAGCTTAGTGGGACGAGGGGATCCGGTAATGAACAACCCATCTACGAATTCTGGACAGGAGGTTGCTAGGATGCATCGGGACGGAAAGGCTGCGACTCGTTCCCACCGGATAGGCGCTGCTATGTGAGGAGGATGTAGTGGTGACGAGAAGACGACGAGCGATTGCGGGTGGTCTCCGCAGCTGCAGAGGTGAGGTGGAGTGCGACATGGGGGTAAGGTGAGTCGCGGATTAGCAAGCGCTCGACAACTAGTCCATGGGAAATGGAACACTATTTCCTGGAGAATTTCCGTGAGTCATTTCAATCACTACCGGAACAAATGGAAACTGCTGAGAGGATCAGAAGGGAGAAACATGCAAAGCTGGTTGCCACCTTGGATAGAATGCATTACTTTCAGTGCCAGGTTCGAGAATGAGTGATGGTGGTCTGGCGTGGCCAAAACTTGCTTTTAGAAAAGGTGGAAAAGTTGGAGTCATGGATGGCTCACCTCGAAGAATATGTTCAATTCGTCCTCCTCCAACAAAAACCACAGATAACCCAACTTCCATCGCCTCTGATGAATAGCATGATCACACGTGTCCTCTTGGTATTACTTGTCTTTTGGAGTCTCTGGCCCTCTTCGGCATTGACTATATCCTTAGATTCGTTTTTGTATTTTTGTCATTTTTTGTACACGATGGTCAACAAATCTGGTTGGGGTGAGACCACCTCTCTTTTGACACACCAGATGTATATCTTTTTTGCAAGATGAATAAAATATTGACTTACAATATATATATTAAATCTCTACCAAACATGTTTATCTTTATATATCACCACATTCACTAATATAATTGTACATATGATTGATTTATACCAATTAACCTATATCAACCATATTTACCGATATAGTTATTCGGTGTTAGTTATGTTAAATATGAATCATGTAACTACGCTACGACCTATGGGTGTAATCGTTTGAGTTTGATACATTGTTTTCTAGTAAACTTTTAGGTTAAATGGGTGTCGATGAAATTAAAAAAACTTTTGAAAGTTATTATGCTAATCATAATGGTCGACATCAATAACTAATTATGAAGTTAAACCGTATGAATGAATTTCAAAAACTTCAATGAACGGTAGATTTATTTAGAATATGATCCAATGGAGGAACTTTAAGAAGATTTAAATAAAATATCATCGAATTAAAAAGTGTCCCCTTCTATATATCTCACATGGGGGGCAAGAATATGGCTGAAAAATACGGGACACGCCATTGTAATCTTTGGAAATGCCAAAACTATCCGGCCATCATCAATGGCCAAAAACTTGGCCGGACTGGTTGTAGTTTGAGAAGCTTCCAATAAAACAATGGCATCAAAGACATTTGCATGTGGGTTGCTGACTCTCCGTCATGAATGCTCAAAAATTTGAACTGACTCGTTCGGAAGGTTCTGACGAAAAAATCGCGTGAAGGCATTGACACGCAGGTCACATATTCACGGATCAGTAGATTTAGTTCCGGGCATGGATCTGTGTATTTTGATCATTAAATAGGATTAAAAGAATCACATACTTATCATCAAAGTTAAAGAGCATTGTGATTTTTTTTTAATAGAGATGAAGTTCAAACTTGAAATTGGCATCTTACCATCTATACCAGTTCACAGATTCCAACCCGTACAGATCAGTAGATATATTATTTACGAAAAGAAAATAATGGACATCGCACTGTTTTACAAATTCCAAATCTGTTTTTCACGATGATCATTCTTTTTTCATATATGTAATTTTATGTTCGATAGATACTTGTGATGGTAATATTTGATGTTCGATAGACATTTGTGATGGTAATTTTTGTTTTGTAATTATTATATATAATTCTTGAAAAACAATGTTAAACATAAAAATAGTCATTTTTTAATAAAATAAAATATTGATGTAATAGCTTACTATTTTAATTATGTCTCTAAGCCGAGCACAAACCTGAATGTTTTTTTAAACTGAAGAAGCAACAATACTCAGGAATATTAAAAATGAGATTTTTTTTTTTTTTTTTATATATATATATTCAAAGAAGCAACAATATATGGATTGGATGGGCTAATAATCTACACATAGTGAGATACTATATCACTAACATTATTAACAAGTCATTTATTTATTAAGTCTAAATAAAATTCCTGGATAGATGTGGGTACACTCGATGAGGGGGTCTACTCGGGTGAGCCCACCACCCTGTCGAGGTGATGACACTAAAGGGAAGGGGCACGTCTCGCTCTTAGCATGCATTTACATACAGTAAAATAGATGGTAATTAAATTGAGGTGGAGGGCGGCGTGGAGAGACTTTAAAATCGAGGTGAGTGAGGGAGGATGGGTCTAGAGTGAGTTTGAGGCGCTAACGTCCTTATATTGTAATTGTTCTAGTTCTAGGTTGGTATAATTATGAGACTACTGGCTGTGGGAATTTGTATGGAAAGTTGAGGACTAAGATCATTTCACGTGCCATGTTTCCCGCGAAACACATGCACAATAGGAGGGGTGGTAGTGATGGTAGCTCACCGGGCCAACAGAGGACTTGTATATTTTCCCAAGGCTCAACAAATGCTTATTTCAACGTTTTTCCTCCTAAGACTTGGTGAGAAGTTAGGAATATGGAGACGATGGCGCTAAGAGGTGATTGTATTATGATTCTAAGATAATGGAGGAGGTTTCGTGTTGTCTACCTCACCGTGGTCATAACATGGGATAGAGAAAGCAATACCTAATTCAATTGCATTAAAGTGGACGATGAACAACCTGCTTGGCATGGTGCTGAAGGATAAGCAAGTGGAAAAATACAATGTGTTTTATTCGTTGGAGGATAGTAAAATAATGTTAAGAAATCATCTTTTTTTTATGGATAATCATGAGGTAAGGTTATCTCATATAGAAGGTTATCTTCAATGTGACATTAAAACTTCTAGTCCTCGAGGTTTGAGTGCAAGTCTTATGGAGATTGAACAAGTGTTGTAGGGAAGCATAGTCCTCGTGAGTTAAATGAATATTTTTTTTTTAGAAAAAACTGAAATTGATATATGAAGCATGAAAATTATATCCATGCAAAAGGTCAAGGACTTCATAAATTTTTGAGGTTGTAACCACTAGTAAGTCCACACATTTACAATTTTACTCCTTATGGCATACAAAAAAACAAGGACACGCGCATTTCCATTTTTACTCATAGTTATTAAAATATTGAAGAACACATAAATAATGGTGGCAATTAACTTTGCTAATTATATTAATTATATTTATTTAGATGTTGTTCCTATATTTTTTTATGAAAATGCTAAAAATGTGTTATTTGCTTGAGTATGAGCAAGGATTTTGATTTTGAGTGGTTTTCCTATAAAATTTAACAATGAAAAATCACTACGCAAATATCTAAAAACCGTGGCTTAAATATCACAACTCCATTTAGGAATTATGACATAAAATTATGAGGTAGATATCCACATGGAATTGTATTGTGAAAAGACTATAAAATGTCCAATAAAATGTTTGCTAGAATCCTTTCATGGAAGATACTTAAAAATGAACAAAATGTGATTCATAGACATTGAAAATAGTTTTAATGAGGAATATATAGATGAGTAATGAATAACACTAAATTCCATTTAATATTTCATTTATTCACTAAGAAAACAATTATTCGAATTTCATAATAAAAAATTTATAGGTGTACTTCTATGATGCTTTTCTATCACCACTTTTATGATATATTATATAGGCCCCGTAAACATAAATTTAAACTATCATAGCTATAGAAATTAAATGGTTGGTAAATGAGGATAGGAATCAATCTATAACAAGTGTTGCTAGGCAGGGTAGTCCTTGGGACTCAGGTGAAAATAATGCTTTCAGAAAAATAAATTACACTTTGAGAAAAAAAAATTATGCTTTCAATCTATATGAATTTCTATTTTTACTACTTTTTAAAGTGTTGAAGAACACAAATAATGGTGAGCAATAACTCCTAGTAAGTTACATTTTGTTCCTATATATTGTCTATGAAAATAATTTCTTTAATTATGGTGAGTAATATGCAATTATAAAAAAAATATTTTTCAAGGATTTCAATTTTAAGTTTTTTTTCCTATGAAGCTTAAAAATAAAAAATTAGGGCATAAATATTGCAAGTGCATCCAAATTATGAAAAAAATTCCCAAGCCGTTATCCACATGGAATTTAATTATGCAAAGGCTCGAGTAAGTCCTTCAATTTATGGTCCGATCAAAGGTTTCAAAATAAGTATTTGTTTTTCAATGTTAAACATTATAACTTACTTTGGTCAATGTTGAACTAATAGTTTTGAATAGAAAAATCTATTTTTTCAATCCTACCTTGCTTTCCAGAGACTAATAAGTGTCAAAACACTTTTTCTATGACATATCTCACATCGTTAAAATTAAAAAAAAATCATAAAAATTAATAAAAATGTAATTTTATTTTAAATTATTATTAGTAATCATAAAAATAATTCATATATAATTTAAACACACACATATATATAACCATGGAAAATATCACATGCCTTAAAAACCATAACACACTTGATATGAAACTTGTTCTTATGATATTTTTTTTAATTAAATGAAATTAAAATTTGAAAGATCCATTCGAAAATAGGCATGCTTATCAATATAATAATTAATTCCCTCTAAATATATACTAAAAATTATAAAATATTATAAAAAATATAAATGTTTAGTTAAATTTGATGTTTGATTATATAAAAAAAGAACCATATATAACAAATTATTTCACGTAGCCTACCCATTAATTGTATAACCATTGGTTTTTATCAGATTTAGTCCCCTCCAAGTCATTTTTCAAACCTCGTGGGGAAGGGTTGAGGAGTGGAAGCCACTTAGGGGGAATTAAAATTCCCAAAGGGCTTTGTATAATCGTGGAGATAAGTATTCCATTGTGTGTGGACTATTCTTGGAACTTCTTCTAATCCTGGAGATAAGCATCTCATTGTGTGTGGATCCTAGAGATTAGTATACTGTTGTGTGTGGATTATTCTTGGAACTTCTTTCAATCCTGGAGATAAGCATCGCGTTGTGGGTGGATCCTATATATTACCGTTCTGGTTGGATCCTACATATTAGTATCCCGTTGTGTGTGAATTATTCTTATAACTTCTTCCAATCCTAGAGATAAGCATCACGTTGTGTGTGGATCATTCTTAGAGCTTCTTCCAATCCTGGAGATAAGCATCCTATTGTGTGTGCATCCTAGAGATAAGTATCCCGTTGTGTGTGGATTGTTCTTGGAACTTCTTCCAATATTGGAGATAAGCATCCCATTCTGTGTGGATCGTTCTTGGAACTTCTTCCAATCCTGGAGATAAGCATCCCGTTGTGTGTAGATCTTAGAGATTAATATCTCGTTGTGTGTGGATTTTTCTTGGAACTTCTTCCAATCCTAGAGATAAGTGTCGCATTGTGTGTGGATCGTTCTTGGAACTTCTTCCAATCATAGAGATAAGCATCCCATTGTGTGTGGATCCTAGAGATAAGTATCTCATTATGTGTGGACTGTTCTTGTAACTTCTTCCAATCCTGGATATAAGCATCACATTGTGTGTGGATCGTTCTTGGAACTTCTTCCAGTCTTGGAGATAAGGATCTCGTTGTGTGTGGATCCTGGAGATCCTGGAGATAAGCATCCCATTGTGTGTGGATCCTGGAGATAAGTATGTTGTTGTGTGTGGATTGTTCTTAGAATTTCTTCCAATCCTTTAGATAAGCATCTCATTATGTGTTGATCATTATTGGAACTTCTTCCAATCTTAGAGATAAGCATCTTATTGTGTGTGGATCCTGGAGATAAGTTTCATGTTGTGTGTGGAATGTTCTTTGAAATTCTTCCAATCCTCGAGATAATCATTCCGTTGCATGTGGAACATTCTTGGAACTTCTTCCAATCCTGGAGATAAACATCTTGTTGTGTGTGGATCTTGGAGATAACTATCATGTTGTTTGTGGATTGTTTTTGGAACTTCTTCCAATCTTGGAGATAAGCATCCCGTTGTGAGTGGATAGCCAATAAGGAGGATGGCCTTGGACTAGGATTAACTTAGTTAAAAAAAAATATTCTGAGGGAGCTTAGTCCTTGTCACTCAAGTTAAAAATTATGTTACGAGAAAAATTGCTTCAAAAACTATAACCTACATTAGTCAATGTTAACTAAATTAATACGAAGGTTGTTTGTAACTTTGTATGTTCACAACATGGACATAGAGTTTAGAGTTGTTCCTATTAAAATAAAAATAAAACATTATCTAACTATAAAAACAATGTTGGCTATAATTAGAAAAAACTATGCTTGTTTGGTTAGTCATGCATATGAGTTAATATAATTTCATGTAAAGTAATTAGAAGAAAAAAAATGTGAGATTACGATGTTTAAACCTTATACTTTAAAAAAATATAACCTAGGATTTCAATAAACTATTAGATATGGACTTCATATATATAAACTAAAAAAATGTGAAACAAAATTTTATTAATGTTGTGTATAATAAAATATTCATTATAGATTATACCTAAAAATATATTACTAACAAAAAAAACTCATTTTAAAATGTAACAATGCACATGTGTTATACAATATTTTATGTTAACTATGTATATATTATATATTGTTAAAAAAACAAAATTATATATATATATATATATATATATATATATATATATATATATATATATATATATATATATATAATGGTTTGAATATTTTATAATTTGATTTTTTTTGGGTATATGTTTTTTTGGGGTAGAAATCCAATAAAAGCATTTGGGACTTATAAGTTTTAGTTCTACTTTATATACCATTTAAAAATGCAATTTAAACAATTGCTACTTACACATTGTATTTTGCACTCTAAAAGAAGTTTACACGTGAATAAATTTGATCCCTCTTGATTGATGTTAGATACAAAGTTATATGGATGTATATTGGTTCTACATATTTACAGTTTTAGTCCTACATAAGTGCTAATGAAAATCTAAATAATGGTGATAAGTAATTTCTAGTAAATATATATCTTTACATCTTATTCCTATCTATTTTATGCAAAGAATTTTTAAATTATGATGAGAGGTAACTAATGGTTAATATATTACCTACTTCTTCCTAAACCTAAAAATAAAAAGCACTAAATAAATATCTAAAAATAATGCTTGAATATAAAAATCATATCCATAAAATATGTGAAATAGTTATATCAATCAATTATTTAAAAAATATTTTTTTAATAATATTAAATAATAAATATTTATTTTGAAAATTAAACATTATAACTTACATTATTCAATATTAAATCAATAATAATCAACAATCAAATTAATTATTTACCTAACTATAAATCAATAATTAAATAATTAACTTATTACTGGTTAGTTGAAAAGTAATCGCCGATAATTAATTTAAAAAACCACTCGTAGATTAAACCAAAAAAAAAACATGTGCATGCTTTTCGTGACCCAAATAATTGTACTCAGCGATATTTTCCATTTGCTTGTCACTGTCATGTGGCCCCGACTTTATCGCGCGAAATATTCTAGTCTATCCTGTTTTACTAATCTCTGGCTGCACAGAGTGACTCGAAGGCAAGCAATTGGTATATAACGAAGTCTAAGGAAAAACAATGGCAGTAAACCTGCTTCCACCAAACATATATCGTTTGCAGTTGTTTTTCAGATGAACAACACTAATCTTGTGAAGCCAGAGACGCCGTCCACATTTCCGTGCGGTGCTTTCAAGATCAACAGAAAGAAATGTTCAGAAAAATGTATGGTTGCTCCATCTTTTCCGGTGGATGATCCCCAGAAGTTTCTCTCCATACACAGAGTGTTCGGAATGGCCGTGTCATCAAATTACTACGGATATGTTCCAATGTTGCTGGTATACAACCTCATGAATGCTTTGGAAAGCAATATTATCATTCAATCTCAATGTATAGAATATTTATTATTCTCCTATTGTTAATAATATAATTGCATTTCAACTTATTCCTGTATACCTCCAGCACCGGCACATACCTATAGAAATCTTAATTTGATGACATGGCCATTTCCAAACACTCTGTGTATTCCTCCACCGGAAAATAAAGAGCAAGCATGTATTTGTCTGAACATTTCTCTCTGTTGACCTTGCAAGCACCGCACCAAAATGTGGACGGCGTCTCTGGCTTCCCAGCTCTAGTCATATCAAACAAAATTACACTCCCAAGGACTTTGGATTGGGAAGAAATTACTCTCCCAAGGACTTGGGTTGGGAAGGGGCTGTTTTTGTTTTTTTTTAATCTATGGTGAATCGGTAATATTTTGGATTATTTTAGGGAATATCAAGAATTATTTTTTGTGGCTGTTTTATAATACCAAAAATATATTTAGTGACTTGCAAGATAAATATATCACATCTTATAATTTAATAAGAGTGTATTTCTTGAGCTTAGATCATAACAAGGTTAAACCACGATCTAGTTAGTGTCATTCGGCCAAATTTACTTTTAAACCAAACATGGTTTCTCTTGCGAATGAAAAAGATGGGTCGTCCTTCCGCTGTGGAACATATTGTTTACACAGGTGTAAACCAATAATCTGATAGACTTAGAGTCTTTGGAATACCTTTTCCGACTATAATATATGTATTTCTTCACTCTTATTTAGACCGTAAAATCTCCACTTCCTCACTGTTATTTAGAGTAGAAATTTTTTACTTCTTCACTCTTCTTTAGAGCACATAGAAGGGTTTTTAAAAATGATTTTAAGGGTTTTAAAATAAGGTTTCCTGTCCATACAAGCACAGTCACAGGTCACCTAATTGCTTGGAACTCTCCTAACAGTTTTTCTAATGAATTGATGGTATGTGTACGGTGCTATAGGAACTTCCCACATAGCAGCGACGTCAGGAGTAAGCTGCATGGAGGACGAAGTAAGACAAAGATTTTGGGAACCCCTATATGGTGGTGTAGGATTAATCAGTGATCTCCATAAAAAAATAACAGACCTACAAGCGCAATTCGCTGAGTTTTACAGTTTAATTTCCCATTGACTATGTTAATGCTAATTTTATTGTTCAATGGATTCGTATAGTTAGTAGCGGTTATTCATCATTTATTTTATTATAATATATCGTCTCTTCAAATGGTGTGTAAATGCTATGAATACAGAGAAAAGTTAAAAAACATTTATGTAAAGATTTATAATGTGAGAGAGATTAAATTTATATTTATATTATTTATATTATGTGTATAAAAATTGGTGATAAAATGAACGCTTATATTCCAAATACTTTTTTGAAAATTAATTGAAATGGATTTTGATAAATAACCTATAATAGAATCTTACAATTATATGCGTTTGGTTTTTTTAAAATAATAGAATTCTTAAACAATAATTGTTACAATTTAATCATAGTAAAAATATATCTTTAATTTTGATATAATAAAAACTAAATATTTAAGAAATTATGGGGAAAGTAGAAAATGTAAAATAAGGATTTGTCTAACATATTGGATAAATTCAGATAGAAATGCAGGAAGTTAGAAAAAAATTATACAAATTACCAATGGGTAACTATCAAAATCACTATTCAAGATACATCATTGAATACTATATACCCTAGAAACCTCATAGGGTGAAAAACACCCAACTTTTAATTTTATTATTAAACTCTCATTAGGGTGTTCACCCCACACTCAATGGGTATGGCTCATAAATGACTCCATCCCTTAACCATTGTTATAAAATATTAGAAAGAAATATCATTTAAATGCAAAATATCTAGTTGAAAGCTATTACGATAACATTTACCCACAAATATTCAATCTTCATATCTTTGTGGCATGGTTGTTCCTACATTGGTCCATCCTACAGTTCAAACTCATATACATGGACCATTAACCATTCCTTTCCGGCTATTGTTGTCATTAGCATACATTGACGTCAAAAATACATAAACCCATTCATAAATATATACTAGTGATGCTTCACCATATATACATGTATTCATGACATGAAAGTAAAAATGGTGACATGCTTCCTTAACAACACTGCATATGAGTTAGTTATAAAGATGTAACCATCAAAATATCTCTATAAAATAAACTATTTATTTTACACAAGCACACATCCTTGCAATACAAATCATTACAATTGTACATCAATAGTGTATGCAAACAAAAGTTGCATTTTCAAGGAAATCTAGCTTGATAGGGCATGCAAAAACGTGTCTTCTTTTCCATAATAGTAATGCAATAAAAAATACAAATACATGTATTTTTTTCCAAGAATTATACCAACATTACCCATATATATGTATTTCAAGGAAACCAACATACTTACTATGGTTTTTTTGCATGTAAATCATCCTCTTTCCCAAACTATATTTTCCAATGTAGGCTAACACAACATGCTATCATTTCCCACATACAAATGTATATTCTTTCCAACAAAAGCTAATACAAATATTTCATGCATATACATGGTATTATTCCGAAAGATACTAACATAATAGTTATGATAGCATAAAAGTAGTCACATATATTTTCCTAAACAAATATAGCCCAATGGTTCTTCTATCCATGCAAAGAACATATCTCTATAACACAACAACTATTCTTTTGTGCATGCAAGATCTTATCATAATAAATCTTATTTAATGTATTGAACACATATCTCTATAACACAACAACTATTCTTTTGTGCATGAAAGATCTTATCATAATAAATCTTATTTAATGTATTGAACACATATTCCCTTCTTAGAATTCTACTCTCATTAACTTTTTATTTTCATGTAAACAGATACATACTTTTTTTTCGAAAGGAAGTTAATATAACCTAGTTTCTTTGTCTTTCTACATACATAGTTTCTCATGCTTCCATTTCAAGAAATTATCATAGATGACAATATTTTATTCATACAAATAGACAACCATAACAAGTTTAACTTATATTTTTATACACCTAAATCAAGAAGTTGACACAATTCATCTAGACATGTAATCTTACCAATAGGTTATAAGAACAAGATATATAAAACAACATAATCTTTTTCCAGGAAGCAATTATTCTTTTCACACAATATTCAACGTGATCTTTCCCAACAATATGATTATGAGAAACTAATACCATAGATAATCTCCTTATGAATCCAAACTCATATTCTTTTTCCCAAAAGGAGGTTAACACAATAAATATTATGCAAATGCACTTTTCTTCCCCAATCAATCTAATACCAAAGTTATTCTTTTCTGTGCATGCAAGTGCATATTTATTTTTTCCAGTAAACCTAATGTAGTAACATTTCTTTCATGCATGCAAATATTTTTTCATTTCCAGGAAAGTTTACTAGATGTAGTTAGTTTTTTTATGCTTACAAATGTGTATTTCTTTTTTTTCATGAAATTACATTTATTTTCTAAAACAATGGCTTTTGTGCTCACAACACATGTTGTTTCTAACGTAATAACCTTTACCTCTAAGCATACAAACACCTATTTTTCTTTTCAAGAAAACCAACGTAGGTTTTTGTCTCTTTTTACTAACGTAATCACCTTTACCTCTAAGCATACAAATGCCTATTTTTATTTTCAAGAAAACCAACATGGGTTCTTGTCTTTTTATGCATATGATTCATAAATAAGATTCTTATCAATTTCTTTTGCATAAGAATTCATATGCTCTTCTCTCGAAAATACTAGTACAACTAGTTTGTATTTTACCAAGAAGTTTCTCCTAACTAATCTTTAATGGAAAATTATATTTATGTGCATTCTTTCTCCAAAAATTAGTAAAATCAATTTTAATTTTTCCATGTTTGTATGCACATAGAGACATAAGTAAGCACATAACAACATGATATTTTCCATGAAACCCACAAAATCATCTCTTGTATTTAAGCAACGAGTAATAGTTACTTATCTCTTGCATAAAACCCATCTCTTCTACATGTTCAAACTTTCAGATTCCCATTTCCAATACAAGTAGGACAAGGGAGCATGCTAAGAGTAATCAACAAACTCCCTGCCTCGTTAGATGTTTCTAGAGAACAAAAAAATACATTTCTCTCAATTTAACCCACTATTTATTCCAAATATCTCTCAATCTTGTAAACACTCACCCATAATTCTTTCCAGTGATTAAGGTTTTCTCGAATTTTGACTACAAGACTCTTTCTCTTGGTATGCATCACATTTTGGAAGAGAATAGTTTTCAAGTTTTTCTCAAACTTTTACTGCAAAAATATTTCGCTCTGTATGTATCACATTATGGAAGAGAGTAGTTCCAGAAAATAAACAGAGAAGTGGGATTCAGAGGAGATCATGTTCGAAAGGAAACTGTATTCAGGCTTACATCATTAGTATATAGCGAAGAATACTTGCTTAAAATGTTTCTTGAACTTATACTGGATAAGTGCACTTATTTCTAGGCTTCTAATTCTATAGTTTTCCATAGATCCTGCAGTGTGATCATTCAAGAAAATCTCTCAAATTCGTAGAAGATAATAAGGACCAGACCGCCGAAATATTTTCGATTATACATACTTTTATAGGTCCTTCTATGGGTTCTCTATGTTCTCATAAAACCTCACCTTTTTTTTAGTCATATCACTCCTCCCCTCTCAAGATATATAAAGTGAATCAAGAATACCAAGGGTCTTTATCAATAATTCGTTTCAATTTCAACCGATTCTTCATTAAAAAATCAAAATAATATTAGCTAAAATTTGTTTTACCATGAATAAATACATAATTTACAGTATGTATATCATAAGGATATTACATACTTTCCCCTCCCCCTCTCTCCCCCCGCACAAAGGATAACACCATCCTTGATGTTCATCCCTCACTAGGACTCAACATTTACTTGTGATATAACATGCTAAACAACCCAAAAGGCGATCCTTCCCATTCAAAATGAAGGATTTTTATGTTCAATAAGTAAGATCAATAAATTTTATTAATCACATAAGCATTTATAGCTACAAAATGAGCATGTTATAGTTCCAATCACTTAGTGATTATTCAATTTCATAAAATAACTTTAGAATCTCTTATACCGACTTAAAATTAATTGCCAATTAATCTTGAAAGTAATGATGAATTTTACGCAAGCAGTCTAAGAATGGTTGAACAACCCATCATCACTTCCATGTAAAGTACCCTGTAATGTATGACTACAAAGTTCAATCACATTAGTCACACCATTTCCAATCAAATGAAATACTTTGAACTATCAATCATTCATGAAATCTAAAATTATATTTTAATAAAAATACTCTTTATAGTTTATAGAGAACACCAACCCTCTATTCATCAAAAGGATAAATCACTATATCATGTGTACACTGCCTTAGCCCCTGCTATATACATCCACATGGTACTTATTAAAATTAACCAGAGAATAGCTAACTCTCTAAACATTGAAATGATCAATAAATGCACCAAGTGCACAGTATCCTAACCCTTTCTAAGACATTCAAATGACAATATACATAAAATATTTTAAAAATTATATAGAAAATTTCTTTTTAACACAATACATAATGGATTAATTGTTTCGTTATAATATAAGAAACAAAGTGGAAAGAGAATACTTCTCCCAACCAATGGGAACTGGTTTCAACAACCAGATTGAGCTATTTTCACATCCAAAAAATTCTCTAACAGAGACCATAACAGGCTCATTATGGAATTCCACTGGCCAACTAGTTGAAGAATTCCAATGACCACACAAGGTCCAATACATGATTCATCTTGGAAGCATCTTGCCTATTCCTCTAACAGCTTCGCTTCTATGAGGAATTTTGTGCCTCCTCCAACAAGATCCAAATTCAACAGAGTTTCTTCAGGCTTTTTCCCCTCTTGATCACCATTTTAGCCAACTTTTTTCCCTTACTAAGATCATCTATCTCTAGGGAGAGGAAATCCGAGCATTCAAACACCATGAACCCTCCGGGAAGGTAACTACCATAAACCAAAGGCTACTATCTCGCATGTTAAATTTCTCTTTGAGCATTATTTCCCATATTAATTTACATAATGAACCATATGAACATTATACATAAACAAAAACAAACTTTAACGTACATCATGGAATTATACTTGACCCTCAGCATGAGTCCACAATATCTAGATTGGTAGGAAACATAATTGGCATCCAAATTGTATACATTATGATTTTCCGAATAACATAATCATGCACATCATATCATTATAATTTATTATTTACGGTTTCAATTCACACTGCAATGTTTTACTTTCATATTTTTCTTGTTTCCATTAAGCTACTCATGTTTAATCTCATCAATAATGCTAGTCATAAATATGCATTGTTCAAACAAGTATTCACGTTCGCAATCATTTCAGTTTCATGTATACAATGTTGTAATACGTAAAGGTATATAAAAATATTCATTATTGTGCATATATAAATAACGGTTAGGGTGACAGTCCAACATTTCCAATTACCATAGTGTATTCTTACCAACAAACTAACACATGAGGTAACTATCACAATCACTTATCTACAACTTTCAATAATATTAAATCAAATCCAGTTCATGGAAGTAATTTTCATTAGTTAGTTATGCAACACTCACTAATTATGGGTGAAAATGTGAAGCTCGGTCACACTTTTTGCCCTTTTTTGAGAAAAAAATTTCATTTTTTTCGGTTCTTCAACTTTCTGCAAACTATAACAATTTTTCTATGTAGAATTTCATTTTGCAATAAAAATAAAAGTTGTGAGAAATTTTGTTATCTTTCTATTACTTATTTTTTGAAATTTTTTTATGTAGATTTGATATGTCAGCTTAGCATTTCTTTGAGTGTGTGTTTCTTAACAATCAAAGGATTCATAAGAAGTCATGTTATGACACAATGTTGTATTCATTGAAAATTTGTGTTTTTGAAAAAACAAAATGTGTTACAACAATCTAGATAGAGTCTACTTTGTTTTCGTCATATTTACAAAGCCAATGGATGCATATCATAATTACTAGAATTTTTTGAACTGGTCCAATACAAAAAACTGCGTATTTTGGATATGTTTCGTGTCGCAAGAAATTTCTTAACATATAAGTTATAAACTAAAAATCTAAAAGCTATCCATTAGAGACGACAGACCAATGTAATGCCTCATAATTTTTTCAATTTTTTCTACAATGTATTTTGGGAGATACAAAATTTTGATTTCACTGAATCACAATGACCCTCAGAAATTGTTTGCACCCATTTTATTAGAAAAATAATTAAAATTAATAAACGTTTATGAAATTCCATAAAAGTTATATTTCCTGAAAGTAGATTCAATTTTGAAAATGCTTGTCTTGGTTCCAACAGTTAATTAACAATATTTCATGGAGTTTAATCATTCCAAAGTTGCAGAACCGTATTCAGAGCCTGGTTTTTGCGTAATTGGTGACGCGTTAGTTCGGCCGAACTTTTAATCTAAATTTGGCCGAAGTATGTTTTCCGCCGAAGGCTCGTCAAATCTAACGTCTTAATAGCTCAGCCAAACTTTTAATCAAAAGTTCGGCCGAACTATTGTATAACTCTCCGTCGGCCAGAAGGTTTTGCGGAGCCCCTACTAAAACACATTTTGCGGCAATATAAATTGCCGCGAAATGATTCAAAATTTTCGCACATTTCACACATTTCATCTCATTTTACAAAGATCTTGGTTTGGGTTGGGTTCAAAAAATTATCTTCAAAGTTTGGGTTTAAGAACATTTCTTGGAAGCAAATTGATTTTACAAAGAATTGTTTTGGGTTTAAAGAAAATTTTTTGGAAGACATTTCTTGGAGGCGGCCTGATTTTGGCAAAAATTGTTTTGAACTTAAAAAATTTTATTGGACGTACATTCAAAAGACATTTCTTGGAGGTATGTACATGTTTTGAGTTGAAGTAAATATTTTGAGCTTTGTTCCATTTTTATAAGACATTTTTCTCTCAAATTTTTTAAAGTAAGTGTTTTGGATTGGAGTATGTATTTTTTGCAAAAAAATTACACTGAATTTTTTAAAATTAAATCTTTTGTGATATTTTTTGTAATTGAGTTATTGTCTAATTTTTTGAAGGAAATTTTTTGAACTTCATACCCTATTATCATGGGAAATCGAAGAACTTGTGCGAGAAAATATGATGGAAAAAGAGACCCTAAGGAACATAGAGAAGAGACGAGACAATCTCGCAAAAGAAAGTTAGAAGCCCTCTCAAATATTGAAGAGGAAAATCAACCTCAAGCAGAAATTGAAGCAAGTATGTAAATGTAAATATTATGATCTATTGATATATTTAAAATTTTCCTAATGTAAAATGTGAAGCTTAATTTTTATTTGATGAACTAATTCAAAAAATATTTTGTTTAATGTAAATAGACAGAGATATTCCTCAAAATATTGAAGAAGAAAATCAACCTCAAGCAGAAATTGAAGCAAGTATGTAAATGTAAATATTATGATCTATTGATATATTTAAAATTTTCCTATTGTAAAATGTGAAGCTTAATTTTTATTTGATGAACTAGTTTGAAAAATATTTTGTTTAATGTAAACAGACAGAGATATTCCTCAAAATATTGAGGAAAAAAATCAACCTCAAGCATAAATTGAAGCAGGTATGTAAATGTAAATATTATGATGTATTGATATATTTAAAATTTTCCTAATGTAAAATGTGAAGCTTAATTTTTATTTGATGAACTAGTTTGAAAAATATTTTGTTTAATGTAAACAGACAGAGATATTCCTCAAAATATTGAAGAATAAAATCAACCTCAAGCAGAAATTGAAGCAGGTATGTAAATGTAAATATTATGATCTATTGATATATTTAAAATTTTCCTAATGTAAAATGTGAAGCTTAATCTTTATTTGATGAACTAATTTGAAAAATATTTGAAATTTTAGATATATTTATTAATTTAGTTATTTATTGAATATGTACTATTTTTTCGAATATGTACATATGAAATCACTATCGATAATGAGATGTTATAAAATGTTGACACTCACACATATGGAGATAAAAAACCTGACCATGTTATATGATATCATGTTAACTGCATTATTGAAAATTATTTCTTAAATGAACGGGTGACAGTTCAGGCTCAAATGTTGAAACGTCTCCTATCATTAAGGAAATTAAAAGAAGCTACGACACTATTGGGTATTCGAAAATCAACCAAATATTAAAAAAATGAAGGAAGAGGTGATAAAAAATATGAGTAGTGCTATAAAGTCAATTAAGAGATCTAGAGAGAAAGATGTTTCAATTGTACGTAGAGGAATACAGATGGAAATGGTTTCCTCAAGTAATCAAGAGAATCGTTTGGTAACATCTATGGCACGAGCATTGGGAACCTCACGAAAAAATTTGCACAAACATCAGGAATTTCAGTTGCAAATAGATGTAAATGATGAACTCGCTTGTTGGAGAGCTATTTGTAGGCAACCATACAAAGATAGACTTGGAGAAAATGTTAAAAAAATAGTATATGAATATTGGAAGAATAATTCGCGTGTTTCACCAACTGCAAGGCATGTGATGCGAAGAAGAATAGCACGAAATTAGTACGAAGAACATGAAAAACATCTCTTGGAAGCCACTCAGATAGAGTTATTCAACAAGTTCAAAGAAGAGAATCGTCAAATTCATGTTTCACTCAGTGCTTTTGTTCAACAAAAACCATGGTATGTAAAACCTATCACCGTATGCGACACTTTTTGTTGCCGTTATCATGTGGAATTTGAGTTATATTATGACACATTCATTGATTTCAGTAGAACATTATGGAAGGATTCACCTCCTCCTTCCACTATCTGTGATTTCATATCTCAAATTCTATGTGAAAGAGAAAGCGATGAACTATTTTACAAAAAGAAATGTGTTGGTGGTAAAAAATGAGATGATTGTGGAAATTTGACTAAATTTCAAAACAAATATCATATTGATATAAATGATCAATCATTTTCCAACATGAAAGTGAAATGGAAGAGATATGAATATATCGATACATTGATTCATGGTGCAAATAGTGTTAAAATAATTGAATTACTAGAAGACGAAATTTTTCTGATAGACTTTTTGAGAAAGTTTGAGGCAGAAATTTACAAATACACCAAGCATTCCCATAGAGCTCGATGGCAAGACTTGCAATTCAAAAAATCTCATGAATTTTTTCCACCAAGGCCCATTTTTTCAGTGATTGATTTTGCAGAAAACTACACATTTTTTCCACAAAAAGAAATTCAGAGTGAATACTATAATTCTGACCAAGTCTCCATGCTCATCCATATTCTATATAGACATGCTGAAAAAAATGTCGATCATATAGAAAGCACGAGTGAAAATCGACATATCATTAAATAATATCACTTTTATATCAGTGACGATCGTACACATGATACATGTTTTTTACAACATTGTTTTGGAAAAATTTATGATTCATTGAAAAATCGTGGAATAACATTCAATGAACATTGGATATGGTCAAATGGATGCACAGGTCAATTCAAATCTGCACGATCATTATTTTGGTTGTGTTGTCTTCATAAGAAAACCTGCATTAAACATTGTTGGAATTTCTTTGAGACTAGCCATGGAAAAGGAGAACATGACGGTGCAGGAGCATGCATAAAACGAGTACTTCAAAGATATCAAATGAACCACTCTGCAAGCCGACTTGTGAACGCTGAAGAAGTTGTTCAATGGTGCATCGCTGCTCTAAGCCATGAGAGAAACCCATCAAGAGAAGTGCGAAGGTACATTCAATTTAATTTATATTGGAAATCTAATTTTAAAAATTGTACATTTATCATGCAATGATTATCTTTGATTGTATTTTGATATCATATTTACAAATTCTTCTTTTAATTTTCCATATAAAGGTTTTTCTAGCATATTGGAATCGAAGACGTAGATAGATCAATTGGAAATGACATTGAAACAATAAAAGGGACTCGAAAATTGCATTCAATTCAAACAAAGTCGTCCAGAAATGTGTTTGCATTGGATAAAATAAAATATTCTTGTTTTTGTGATGTTTGCATAGACAACACAAAATCCAATGACGTTTGTGAAAAAAAAATGTATGTGAACGATTGGAAACATACAGAGCTAAATACAAAGGGCAAAATGTATGTTGCAATGTTTGAAGAAATGCAATCAAAGGAAACTACAATATCATTCGATGGTGATCGAGTTTCTGATCTTGTTAGAGAAGGTAACATTTGAATTACTTTCTAATGATTTAAAGATCTAGAAATAAATTTAAATATGCATAATTTTGTTAAATTTATTTTATTGTGTAGGAGATGTTTTTGCTGTAATTGCACCTATTGACAATGATGAAAATGTGAAGTATTATTTGATGCGTTGCACTGAACGAAAAATGAAATTATTACAAGACTATAATGATCACGGATTTCAGTATGACAGAGGGTCTATTATACTGAAAGGTTATTTTTTCAGACAAACTCATCAAAGTGGAGACTTCGTTTACTTTGAAGACTATGAACCTGATTCCATAAGTTGTCAATATAGTCACTTGGTGTGTGCAGCACGCATAAAGTTGATAGAAGTTCAATCAAAGAAAAAATAAAAAATTAAGAGATGGAAAATGTCAAAATCCGATCATGAATGGATTATTGAGGATGGAATTCCATTAGAATTTTTTTGAGTGAATTTTCCAACAACTTATTATCTTTGGATTAAATATGTTTTAGAACTTCCAGTACTCAACTAAAAATTGAGCTGCTTATGTTATTTGTGCAAGTGTTTGCACATGTACAAATTGTTTGGGTACAAGCACGTGCTCTAGTATCAAATGAAAGTAGTTTTTCTATACATGTACATTGATGAAAAATGTTATATGTATTGGAGATATATATATATATATATGTGTGTGTGTGTGTGTGTGTGTGTGTGCGTGTGTGTTCTAGAATGAAATTAATTGTTCTAGTTTTACTATGTGCATTGATGAAAAATTATTTACGTACTCAATATATATGTTCTAGAACGCAATTAACTGGAACTAGTTTTTCTATGTGCATTGATGAAAAACTAGTTGGATTTTCTGGTAAAAAGTATGGACACAATGTAAATAAATCATCTGCAGTATAGTTTTGTATGAAAATTCCTTTCAGACAAGAGACTCGGAGCACTTCTCCGACTTTTGGTGGGATTTGACCCACATCTCTAATCTTGATTGAAAATCTAGTACAAAATATGCTTGTCCAATGGTCAGATATGTTCAATGTGCATTGATGAAAAATGTTACTTGTCTTCGATAGATATGTTCTAGAATGCACAATTGATTGTTCCAAGTAGTTTTTTTATGTGCATTGATGAAAAACTAGTTGGATTTTTTGGTAAAAAGTTTCAACAATGTAAATAAATCGACAAGGCTACCTATTTAATTGCATTAACGACATAGACCCAAATTCAACAAACATATATATATGTACTTGTTTCAGGGAAAAACACCCTAGAGGTTTGTTGGGTTAAAACCTCCCCAGATCAGGGCATGCTATTCAGAAGGACTCACACAAAACCATACTTAAATGCTAAAAACTAGATAACAATGATAGTAGAACTCACCCGTAGTCCTACGTTCGATGTAGATCCCGCGGGGTCCAAACCCCCAGCAACCCTTCTTCCTCCTTAACCTGGAAAACAAGAAAGAACATGCACGGAAACCTAGTTGTACAACATATATTTCTCCTAAACGTTAGTGTAATCCATGTGAAACATTATATAAACCATAATGAATGCTTAATAATCAATCTTTTCACATATGCAAATAGATATTAACACATAAGTTCAGGAACAAGATGGTTCTTCATTATTACGAACAACATGTACAGAAATAAAGAGTGGAGAGATCACCTGAATCCTTCCACGATCTTCGAGCAGACCGTCGTCCGGATCCGTCCCGCCCTTGCCTCGCTAAGATACTTTCAAGACTTGTGCACTCGAGATGGCATATAAATGGATGAACATCTCCAAGAAACAAGGGTTTCCTGTATAAATCTGGGAAAGTGCAGGAGGCACGGGAATTCAGACTTGAATTGGGATTCCAACAGAGTATAATATCTATAAAATTTCTCTCTCCCTTAGGCCATGCACATGAGGGGCTTTTATACTCCCTCAAAGTAGTTTCAATCAGTTGGCCACATACTGGGGTGGTTGAACTACTGGAGTAACCATCAACCCAGCCCGAAAATAGGGAATTTTTATATATTTTTTAATGATTTTAATGGCATACGTGGAAAAGTACATGTGGACTCGCGTATACACGCGGAAAAGTCTGGGCATACCCGCGTATGGGAATTTTAACACTGTTTTTTAGTGAATTTGTTCAAGTCTGTAGGAATGGGTGCCCAAAGCCATAAAGACAATCATGAATCACCTAAGGGTGAAAAATGATGCTATAACAGATGCCCCCTAATATATGAGGTCAGAAGGGGTACATGATGGCCGAAATGTATTATGCACATAGAAAGAACTTCGCAAGGAAAAGAGAGGACTTCACCAGATTTCAGCCTGCCAAAAACCAATGAAAGAAAACAGAGAGTCAACTCATGCTGAGGCGGGCATACCCATGCTCAGTAAAAAATACATCATATAGAAAGTACAGAATAGATCCAACATGTATACAAGTATAGCTGAACTGAAAGTACACAATGAATCATCTGAGCATGGCCCGGAAATATAAGTCTGAATCAATGTCCAAGTATCACATATAGAAAGTTGATCAATGATGCTGAAACTGGATGTCTGATCATATAAGTAACTGAATCTCCAAGTACCAAATCATAAAGGGCAGATCTCATGGTACAATCACGCAACTCGGGAGCCAACATATAAGATGTTGTTGTACTGAACTGCAACATATAAGGGTGAATAACATCACTAGCAAAAACTGAATGGACTGTCAAAAGTGAACTGAGAGATGCTGATGCAACCCGAGGTCTTCACCGATCACAACGGCACAATTCTACACAATGGGAATAAATGAGTTGAATTCAACCATGTGAGAAATCGTTGGATTACCAGTCAATGATGTATACCGTTAACCAACACGAGACAACCCACCAATAATGAAAATGAGTGTCAAGGTGCCCCAATACAATCTAACAAGTGCGAATAAATGAGTTGAAGTCGAACACTTGAAAGAATCTATCAATCAGGAGGCAGTGATGAATCCCCATTGTTGATAGCGAAGAGTCTCCCACTAATGACTGCAAACCCTAAGGTACTGAAAAATAGACTCTAGACCTTATTCCCAGAGCAATGAGTCAGAGTCGATGGGAAAATATCTACTGGAAGGAAGGCATTAAGGCATCCCACATCAGTCCAACGCGAGTGTAACCCGCAGGCCAAGATTTGGAAGGAATCAGACGAAGTAGAGTGATGGAACCAAACCGAAGTACGTTTCTGACATGCACAAGATGAAGCTATCGCACGGAAGAAACCCTTTGAACAAACCAATAATTAAAGCTGACACAGAGGCGAGAAATCCACCGATAGGGTCAAATGGAAATCAAGGTACTGCACGAATCGCAAGTGTGATAATGTATGTTGACGTCGAACACAGGGGAAACCCCTCAGTCAAATACCCATAATGATGATCAAATGCTGAGCACAAGGTCACCTATCAATGATGGAAATAGGGCCAAGGTGCGGCTCTAGGTTTTCTCTCAGAGCAATGTGTCATAGTCGATAAGAGACAAACCCGCCAGCAAGAAGTCAATGGAGACCTTCTCAAACTAGCACGAGCAGAGGACCAAAACATCTGATGTGATAGAACAAGATACTGACAAGACCGGGAAGGCCGACTGAATAATTAGTCAAGAGACACTGCAGAATGGCTGACTCTGGTTAGACTTCCCTTGAACAAAAGCATGACTCGTGATGACCATGGTAGTAAAAAGTGACACTGTATAAGTCTGTTATGCAGGAGGCAGAACAAACTCTCCATATGATTGGAAGAGATAACCAATCGGGGGAGAACTGACCAGTGAAACAAGGTAAAGGCTGAACCTAGGTCAAAACTAAAACTATCCCAAATGAAGGAAATATATATAAGTGTATATGCTTTGTTCAAGGGCGACAAACTGACACTGTACTACCATCAAATTATGAAGTTACATCCCGTTCCCGCTTTTTTTGTTATATTTGATTTTTTTGTCTTTTTCATATAATAAGCCTGAAAAAGAATAAAACAATGCTATGGTACAATGGATAGAACGAGTATCAAGAAACAAATGCACTAGTTCCTGGGATTGGAACGATCCTATGCTCAATGCAAGGTGCGGAAACTGGTAAGCGATACTGAGAGGAATGTTCCATCCATGGGTAAAAGGGTGTCAAGTCGCAATAGCTAAGTGCATGCAATGGTTAACTTGTATAGATATACAAGGTCAAACGTTGGCTTAAACATTGAGTCCAAATGAAGCCAGCTAAAGGCCACGATAAACAAGTAGCCAATATGCAATGCAGTAATACAACTCAACAACACCAGAGAGCCTCTAGGGTAATAGCCAGAAAAATGATAGTGAGGAAGAAGAAGAATGAAGTTCAACACATAAGTCATGGCAGGACTAAAGAGGACTCCCGAGCCTACATATAACGCAGCATGGGCAACAAGTGATAGCAAGGAACTAACTAGGAAGCCTATGTAAAGGAAGGCTCTACCACCAAGTCATGATTAAATAATCGGCGAGTGAAATGGGTGTAATACTCATGACCTGACGGGATCGACCATATGGCAAGTGATCAGAGTGGAGGCTAGTATGCAAAATGCAACGGAAAGTAGATTCCCTAACCTATATTCTAGTGAAGATCATATACCTGCCATGACGGGTCAGCAGTCATGGATCAAAAACAGAAAAAAATCTCGAATTCGTCAAAATGTACCTGAAAATATACCAATCTGGGCACTTCCAAGCATCCGAGTTATGCAGCTTAAGATACATTTAAAAAATAAGCATAACAAATTTTTGCGAAAATTTTCAACTTTTTGGGCATAAATAGAAAAATTACCTCATATTTGGTTCATTGTTACATTGCTGATTTGGGAAAAAGTCCTCTGGAGAAAAAGCCTCTTTCATCAAAACAGGAGCAATCGACCGTCAAATTCCACCGAATTTCTTAGGTAAGCTCTTAATTCATCCTTACTATTCATTTTGTCCGTTCATAAGTTAAAAATTAGGAATTTTCACCGTTGAAACACTTGCTAAAAATCACGGGTTTGCGCATACGCGGGTTTGTAATGACCAAGTCGCGTATACACGCGACTGTGCACAAATAAAGTCGCGTATGCGCAACCCAATATGAAAAATGCGTAGCTAATGAACGAATTATTGAAATTTTGCAGGATGACCATATCATGGAGAGAGCGTGAACACAGTGCTACTGATCAAGAAGTCATGCAGAACCAAGCATCACTAAATATTCTTCGAAATTGTGGATTGCTCAAGTTTTTCAAAATGCCAAATATGAATAGTAATTTCCGGTTGCTCGAAATGCTTGTGAATTATTGGGAACCGGAAGAAGACTGCTTCATCATAGATCAGATGCCTATACGCATCGAAGTGGAAGATATCTATTTTATTACAGGACTCTCCTGGAGGAGGGAGCCAGTAGACCTGCACGGTAAGCCTTTGGGAGGGCTAACCATGGAAGATTACGTCCACGTATACTGCGTAGAGGGTTCCAATAAAGTAGGAACTCAAATTGCAATCAAATATTTAAGAGACTTGCACATAAAAATCCTCCTTTTTACCATTCGGAGAGTAGCAGGATCTGCTTCTCTACACCAGGCATCTAGGACACAAAGGAGTATAGCAGTGGAATGCTT
Organism: Pinus albicaulis; assembly: GCA_034641835.2. Taxonomy (NCBI): domain Eukaryota; kingdom Viridiplantae; phylum Streptophyta; class Pinopsida; order Pinales; family Pinaceae; genus Pinus; species Pinus albicaulis. The sequence continues at coordinate 93,111,764 of CM076581.1, forward strand.
AACTCATGTACATGATTGGTGCACAGCTCTACTGATGAACATGAAGCAACAATTGACTTCTATCCGAAAAGAAAAGACAAAACATTTTGGATATGGTACAATTTTGATGACATTCTTCTTCAAGAATATTCCAGCGCTGAGACCCAAAGTGATCTCTACCATTAGCAGCCCGAGAGACCCAAGAATTTCCCGCTGGGCAGACATGATGAAGACATTGGGGGGAAGTGAAGTTCCCTGGACCACTTGGGATGATGAGTTCTTCCAATGGTGGAGAGAACAAATCATCGCTGTGGATGACTATCCCTATGTCGGGATGGACTTTCATGGTAATCTAGATCTTGTCCTTCCACCAGGCGCAGCATGGGGTATAGTCTGTAAGTTTACAATTTTTTTACTTATATAATTTTTTTGGATTTTTTCAATATGTATGAAAAAATGTGAAAAAAAAACATGTTTTTGATTGGATTCAAAATTACTTACAATTTTCAAATGATCATGAAATAGATATTGGACCAGTTCGACCTGAGGGATACCCACGACATAAGCGTCGCAGAGGCGAATCAGATACAGTAGATCCAGACAGAACCCTCCAGGCTATACAGAGGAACTTGGAGGGATTAACCCGCCAAGTACCTATCGCTGCAGTGGAAGATCTGCCTGAAGCCATCCAGAGATAGGTGGTATGAGTACCCCGTGACTGGGTATGGTTATTCCGCCAAGTTGCCACCGCGATCGTGTTCTATAGGAACACAACTTCTGGGCAAGGACCTCAAGAGTAGATAGATATGATGTATCAGATGACTGTATATTTTTTGAGACTTAACATGATCGGGCATAAGCCCAAATTTTTGTATGACTTATGGATTCAAATTTTGTATAGTTTTGAACACTCTGATGATATATATATAGCAATGTTTGATGTGATGTAACAAATTTATGAAAATGTATGATGTTTTTGATGATTAAATTTTATTGTATGGAATGATTAATATGCCAATCAATTGCTTGATTAGCTAATGAGTCTGCCATCCAATTGTCAGCTCGAGGAATATGAATGAAAGTTAAAAATTGAAATGATCTTTGTAACAAACGTACCCTCAAGAACAACCGGAGTAAAAATGTATCTCGAACCTGATAATTATTGTTCAACTGCGACACCACCAGCTGAGAGTCCAAGAAAACTACCAACGAATCAACACCCAGAGATATTGTCTCCGAGAGTAGATAAACAACTGCAGTGTATTCTGCTATATTATTGGAAGTAGGACCAATGCAGACTCCTCTTGATACTAACAGCTGATCGGATGGATAATGAAGCACCCAAGCCGCGGAAGCTAAGTTCCGGGTGTGTCTACTAGAACCATCGGTGAAACCAAAATGACTCATGACATCCGAAACAACCTGCCAAAGCAGATCAAAAACATCACCAACCCATAAAAGATCGAAAAACAACCAGATATGTACAAAACAAAACTACTATATACAAAAGCAACATGCCAGGTCGAACCCTAGGCATAATACTTCTTCAAATAGAGCCTATTTCTGGGCTCTGGCAACTCATTCCCTTCAAAATAAACCAGGGTATATGCTCCTTTCTTAAGGACTTTTTTAACGATAAAGGGGCCATACCACATAGACTTAAACTTTCCTGTGCCTAGGACATATTTTTCTTGAGCATAGACTAAAACAAGGTAACCTTCCGAAAACACCCTAGGCTTGACCGCCTTATCGTACTGAACTTTAACTCGATTTTTATGCGCTTCATTCATCGTGGCGGCATCCCGACGCTGGTCATCGAGATGTTCGAGATGAAGGAGATGTTCTTCAAGACTAGAAGTGTCAGGAAGAAGTTCAATAGCTAACGTAAGGGAAGGAATCTCACATTCAATGGGAAATACGGATTCCAACCCGTGCACTAGCTGAAACGGAGTAAAGCCAGTTGCAGTTTTCACTAACATCCTGTATGCCCAAAGTGCAGGATATAGCATAATATGCCAGTTGGATCTAGCTTTATCAATTTTCCTTTGAAGAATTGTCTTCAAGGATTTATTCACGGCTTCCACTTGCCCATTGGCTTGAGGATAATATGGAGATGAATGCTCCTGCCGGAAACCTAATTTTAGAGCCAACTCAACCATCATGCTATTCTGAAAATGACTGCCATGATCAGTGACAATCTCTCTAGGAATACCAAAACGAACAATAACCTGATTGAAAAGAAAAAGAGCTGCAGTCTCACCATCATTCCCAAAAGTAGGCATAGCCTCGACCCACTTCGTAAAGTAGTCTACTGCTACAATAATGTACTTGTGACCTTTAGCCAAAGGCGGGTTACAAGTAGTATAATCAATACCCCACTTTGTAAAGGGACCAACAGTAATGACTGGAAAAAACGGAGCTGGATGAGCGCGCATTTTTCGAGTATAAACTTGACACGGATGACACTTTTTCACCGACTCCATACAATCCTTGAAAATTGAAGGCCAAAAGTACCCAGCACACAAGATATTTTGGGCTGTAGCAAGCCCAGATAAATGACCACCACAAGCTCCACTGTGGCAATCATTCAGCATAGCCTCAGCGTCTTCGAGAGTTAAGCAATGTCGCAGGATTGAATCAACCCGTCGACGGTATAAAGCATCACCAATAATCAAGTAATTCTTAGCCAAGTGACACAACTTACGATGCTCATCTTTCGAAAAAGTAGAGGGAAACTTCGCAGTCTGAAGTTACACAATTATATCTCCATACCAAGGATCCTGTGGAGAGATAAGAAACAAATGTTCATCTGAGAACGATTCATCATAGATCATCTCATCCCCACAGGGCAACTCGGAGATCAATTCCGTGAAAACCAATGATTTCTTGGACTTGGCAGACATAAACCTAAGATCAAATTCCTGCAACATCACAATCCATCTATTGTATTTGCCCCCAATCACTCTCCTACTGAGGACAAACTGAAATGGATTGGCTGCTACCAAAACATAAGTTTTTCGTAGAATAATGTAATGCCAGAGTTGCTGCACAGCATGAACAGCTGCTAAAGCTAACTTTTCTATCGGAGTATACCGTAGTTCAGGTCCTACCAATCCTTGACTAAGATAGTATATAACATGCTCTGCAAGAGCATCATCTTCCTGAACCAGAAACATACCAATAGTAGATTCTGCTGCTTCTAGATACAAAAGGAAATCCCTGCTATAATCAGGTGGACTCAATAAAGGAGCAGAGGTCAGTGCTTTTTTCAAAGCATCGAATGAGCGTTGAGAGAAGTAATCCCAAAGAAATGGAACTCCCTTCTTCAATAATCTCATAAATCCCTTGGTAACTTCAGCATAATTTACGATAAACCTCCGAAGAAAATTAGACTTTCCTTGTAGACTTTGAAATTGATGAACAGAGGATGGGGGAGGCAACTGAAGTATTGCCTCAACCTTGAAGGGATCTATTCTAATCCCTTCTCTGGACATAATGAATCCCAATAACCGACTGGATGTAACCGTGAAAACGCACTTGTTCGGATTCAACCTAATCTTATAGAAACGACATCGTTCCAATATTTGACGGAGGTGAGTAGGATGATCCATCCTCTTTCGAGAATGAGCAGCTAAATCATCCAAATATGCCTCGATAATCTTTTTGATGTCATGGAAGGCATATGACATGGCTCGCTAAAAGGTAGCCCCAGCATTTTTAAGACCAAAAGGCATCTTCTTGTATGCAAAAGTACCCCAGGGACAAATAAAAGCAGTCTTATGCTGATCTTTAGGACGGATAGTAATCTGATTATATCCGGAGAAACCGTCCATGAAGGAGAAAATATCATCACAGGCACATTCATCAATGATCTGATCTATAAATGGTGTGGGGTAATTATCTTTAGGACATGCTTTATTTAGGTCTCTGAAATCAATGCAAACTCGAATTTTGCCTTGTTTTTTATCTACGGGAAGAGGGTTTGAAACCCATTCAGTCAAAGGAACAGGGAAAATGAATCCCGCCTTAAGCAGCTTCTCAACCTCAGCTTTGATAGCTGCTGCCTTCCTAGGATTGACCAGACGAAGTTTTTGCCTCACGAGCTTAGCGTTTTCGTAAGTCTTGATCTCATGCTGGACAATAGATGGGTCTATACCAGGCATTTCCTCATAAGACCAAGCGAATACATCCCTATACTCTTTAAAGAGTTCGGTATAAATTTTAATCTCTTCAGAGGAACATTCAGCTCCGATGAAGACATTCTCAATAATATTGGGATCCCTGGAAATGTTCACCGGGATAGTCGGAGAAATCACAGCCATGTTCCCTTCAGCATAAACCTATGTTGGTGCTAAAGGGTTCAGGACTGGGTGAACAGGACCAGGAGATGGAGGACTTGGAAAACTCGTTTCAACTTCGCTCAAATCAGGCAAAAAGTAAGACCGATGATGCAAATCATCCCATGGTCTATCTATACCAGTCATAGCTTCCAGGATGGCCTCTTCAGATGGAAGAGTGGTATCAATGCAATCCTGGGCAGAAGAAGAACTAAGTGTCCAAGCCGGAGCCACATCTCCATCCAACTCTTCCGGTGAAAGAGGAGATGGGATGGATTCTGCAGAGTCAACAATAGACTGATAAGCAATCTCAGCTACAGACATTGGAAATTCCATTCCACCCACTTGACCTTCCGCTAATGTGGTGGTAGGGGTAGGTAAGGTCCAAGGGTCCGAAAAATAATGAGTTCTGAAGAACTCTCTTCGAAGAGGAGCCCTGGAAGATGAAATTGCATTTATATGAACCGTAGGAGGTGGAATATCAAAAGTACCCATCAAGGAAGAATACATTCCAACTCCTAAATTCTCAGTAGGCGACTTGGTATTATCCAACTTTGGAATAATTGAGTCAGTAGATGCATTCGGGTCTACAGGAGGACAGTCCAGTTGGTCCACTGTAACAATCCTCCCTTCGTGAAGGAAACAAATAAGCCGAAACAATGAAGATGCAATGGCATCCATCTCATAAATCCAGTTTCTCCCCAACAGAAGGTTGTAGTTCAAGCTTGCATCCACTATCTCAACCTCTATATTTACAGTTTTGCCCCCAACACAGATAGGCAAAGCTATGACAATACCATGTGTGTTGTGAGAATGACCATCAAATGTAGTCAGAAGAGTAGCAGATGGAGTAGCTGCAGGAGATCCAATTCCTTTCCAGCATGCGAGAGACATCACACATGTGGAAGCACCCTCATCAACAACCGTCCAGAAAATATTGCATTTCCGGTATGATGATTTGATATGGAAAGCCATATGATGGTGGAGTCTCTTCTTAAAATTAGTCATATTGAAAGTAATCATAAGAGAGTTTTTTGGATCAACAGCCCCAAGAGCAGTGAGCAAAGCACTACGCTGAGCCGGACAAGACTAGAGCACCTCTAACGCCGACATAGCACAAGGACTCTGTGCTAGATCTTCCACAATAGAGTAGTTCTGGGCAGCCCTAGTGTTTGGATTAATCGTCGACTGCTTGGTAGATGCTTTGGGCATCCGAGGTATAGGCTCAACAGTACGCCTCATAATACGAAGCGGCTCAATAGCATCAAGAGCATCCTTAGCTTTCAAAGACTCTTATTCGCCATAATCACGGGATCTCGTAGTGACATCCACGTGAGCACTCATCATGTATATGTTTGATGGTATTTCCCCTTCCTGGGTACCCCTAGAGGAAGCCCCAGGATTTTGGTTCACGCCAACAACTAGTTGTTGCCCTTGGGGAAAAGGGTTTGTTAGCACAGCCTGGGAACTAGAATAACCCTGCTAAGCTAACAAGCGCTGCACATCCTGAATTTTAGGGAAAGGGTGTGTAAGATGGTCTCTAGCACACAAATTGCATGGAAACTTCACCTTCTTTTTCTCCTTTGGACGCTCACCAACATGCTCGTTGGTTTTATTCGCATTACCCTTTCCATTCTTGCCCTTTTTCTTATTATTCCGTCCCTTCTTCTTCCCTTCGGATTGTTGATTTCCTTTGGGATCAGAAGTTTGGACAACATTTACTGACAAAGATTGGGAAGGCGATGACTCAGGAGGCACAGCCTAACCAAAAGGAGCAGATTGTATAGACAACTGCTGCAATTGAGTAAGCAGGCTGGCTGCACCACTATTGATTGACCCAATAAGTCCATCACCATGAGGACCAGGCTTAGTTTTGGATAAATCTAATTTGGAGCGAGGAGCATTGGGCAAATATTTATGAAGGACCCCAGACTGAGAATATATCAATTCAAGATGTTGGGCCCTAAAAATGGCCTGTTCCTCAGAAAATACCCCAGACAGGGATACATCTTTAGAAATGTCTGACTGCAGAGATTTCAGAAACCATTCCAAAAGGAATTCTCCTGGAACATGAGCTTTAATAAGCCTCTTCCTTCTCCGCCATTCCTGAATATGGTCAAAAATGTGGGTTGTGTCGTCCTGTTTAAAATTAGCTAGGAGTTCAGTCCCGATGTCATAACGGGCTGGCAATTGGAAATGATTTAGAAATGTAACAGCCAGCTCTCCAAATGTAGCAAAACTTCCCCCATTTAGCTCAATATACCATTTGGCACCGTTTCCAGTTAGGGTGCGTTGAAACAATCTCAACCTAATCGAATCATCGATCAGGGAGTTAGAAGAACACCATAAATGGAAGGTGGTGATGTGATCAGCCGGATCCTCTCCATTCTTACCTTCAAACTTTGGAATGTTTGAAGGAAGTTTGGTGGGAACCGGAGGCCACCCCGGACTGTACCGGATCGGATCATTCGTCAATTTCGACAGATCTGGCAAGTTTAACATTGCCAGAAAAGGTAAACAAGGCGGAGCCTAATGATTCCATCCTTGATAGGATGAATTCCCAATATTCTGAAAAGAATACCCTGGATTTGATAAGGCACCAGGTTGCCAGAAAGAAATCGTAGAAAAAGGAGAAGAACCTCCTCCCAACGCAGAGTTACCAAAGACCGGACCAGTTCCCCCCACTGAAGTATGAAATGAAGAGGAAAGCCCCTCATAGGAGTTCCAGGCATTAGAAAGAGGGGAAAATGTCTGATAAGCACTCGATGAAGGGAAAGAAGCATTCCCTTGGTGACCAGCGTAAAACTAATTCCCTGCCCCCGCTGTAGTGAATACAGGGTTCAAACCTGTAAAAGTAGTCGAATTCTGACCTCCAGACCAAGGGTTGAAACTCTGGGTCTGAGAAGTAAACGGAAAGGACCCTAAAGAAGGATTCGAACTAGGAATATGCCCAGTTCCAAAGGGGAACCCTTGAAAAGAAGCTGATCCACTAGCCATGGAAGACATGGGTGTAGATGCAGTTGCAGCGGCGGAAAAGGAAAAAGGAGGAATCCCACTAGTGGGAATTCCAAAACAAAAGGGACCAGAATGAGAAGCATGTGCTTGGGTAAAACCAGAGCCAAACACAGTAGTACTAGAAGCAATCGAAGATATAGCAATAGTGCCTCCTCTTTCAACAGAAGCAGGAGTCTGAATGCTTGCAGCACTCACAGCAGAAGCCGCGTTCCCAGTCGTGGCCATCGAAAGGTATGAACAATACGGAGGATCTTCGGGTCTCTCTGACTCAGGTCCGATGTATTCAACAATAAACGGATAATCAAGAGGAAGAGGAGATGGAAGTGACACAGAGGGTTCAGGTACTTCCTCAATTTGAACTTCTTCTTCCTACGGAAATAAAACTCGCGAGGTGAGTGAAGCGCTCCTCTCGGAACCAACACCGGAACCAATTCCAAAACCTTCAAACTCTTGTGGAGGATCTCTCTCCACTACGTTGGACGCCACAGGGTGATACTCACCTGCTAAAATACTCCTACGCCTTCTTGAAGAAGGCTCTGAACTCTCGGGCGATAACCCCTGGATTCTCCTCGATCGACGAGGCGCTTGATCAGCCACTTTAACAAATTTTAATTAGACTCAAAAATTATAAAGCTAGGCAAGCTAGGAGCAAATAGCACTCACTACAAAAAGAAATCCCTGAGATACAATCAAGCAAACAGCCTTCAAGTATTTTCGCTTTGGGTGATTAGGACCGGACACCAAAATACAGGAAAGCGAAATATAGGACCTCCCGAAAGTAGTCTGGGATAATTACGGCCCAGTCCTACTAGCGAAGGTAATAGAAATAGTTACGCTGACCTCCTAACAACAGCCTTTGCTGGCACAAGTACCCAAGCTTCGCAAGGGCACCCCCTAGAAGTACTGCTGGAAGTGATACGACGTCTGCCTCAGGTACCACGGGTATTCCCCCCCGCAGTCACCTATGTGGAACCTAGGAGTGACAACTATGGGCACCAATCCGTGTCAGAAGCGGGGTGGAACGGTCTTGAGGTCAGATCCAACAAATCAGAGAAGGGGTATCTCTCTTCTCAGCCTTCACTTCCCCTCACACTTGACTCTCTGGAGGAGAGATTTCCTGGTCCACCTAACGGAGTTGGATTTCGCTCAATTAATCAACTTCTATGTTTTTTTTGGAGCGGCCTTAGAGAGTTAACTCTCCACTCACCTAATCCAAGGCCTTACAACCTAGCTAGTTGGTGTATGACACTTAATAAAACTTTCTAGTTGCTTTTAAATTATAACGCTTATTTTAATTGGCTGTTATGTTAAGTCAAAGGGATACGGAAATGAAACTTGTGGTGTTTTGACGCAGAAAATAAATTAATAAAAACCAAACTACATGCAAATGCAGTAATTTCCTTTCGATGAAAAGAAATTTATACAAAGGTTCTACGAGACTAATTTTTTTTTCTTTTCAGATAACAAACTTCACACTCACAAAAACTATGAAAATGACTAAATTCTTAAGTGCACCTGATGCAAATCACTAAGAGCATGCAAATTCTAAGATGCAAAATCTACTAAAGCAGAGAGAAATTTCCCAAAGATCCTTTAGTTTTATCACTTATTCATTGTCCACAAAGCTAGTTCCCGAAGTCAGAAACTCTCAGTACAAAGACATCAAAAAAGCTTGAAACAAGAGGAAGAAACCAATGATAATTCCTTTCCGAAATCAAGTCAAAACCAAAGGGAAGAAATCTCAACAAAGCTTCAAAATATATAACGAAACAAAAACAAAAATGCAAAACAAAAGAAAATGACAAAACAAAATGTTTTTTTTTTAAGCTTTTGAGTTTTATAAAAAGGAAGAGCTCTAAGAGACCAAGAAAAAATATCAAATCCCAAGCCAAACAACTCTAAATTTCAAGAAAAAACTTCAAAAATGCTCCAAGTCTTATAGGGCTACTTAGTAGCAAGATTTATATGAGAAAAAGAAGACAAGAAACTCAATAACTTAGCCTAGAAGAATATTACAACCTTGCAACAAACAAAAATTTGAAAGAACCAAGAAGGACTCTTCAAAAATTGCAACAAGACGTAGTCAACTGAACTCAAGAAAACCAACCAAGAAATGGGAAAAAATTGAAGTGCAAAGCAAGACACAAAGGTAGGAAAGAGTAAATGAGCAGAAGCTCTCTGTTCTGATGAAGCAGAACAGCCAAGAATCCCCAGGAGGAGATCTTGGTACTCGAACCGGAAATGCAAGCACAAGAAACAAACTTTTCCAAATAAGCTAGTTTTCAACCAAACAAGAGAGAGAAAATACCAAAGACCACTTTCAACACAATCCAGAGGATACAAAGACACTGCAGGAACAGGTTTCCACAGGCAGACAAGACTAACAAGCCAAGAAATAAAAAATTTCAAAATTTACCCAGGCATATGCTACTTGACAGTTTTGAAACAAGCATGCATACGTGACTGTGTTAAAGGAAACACACGTATACGCGACTCCCTTTAACAAAAACTGCGTGTATACGCGTCTGTGTACAGACAAACCTGCATATGAAAAGGTAAATAATAAAAATTAAAAAAGATCAAGCCTGGATAAGAAACCAGATCTTCAGTCTCACTGAGAAAGAGTTAACTAGACTAGAAATAAAAGTTAAAATTGTTGGAAACCTTTCAAACAGCTGAAACCACCCAACAGGGTAATCACAAGAATGCGATCCCCGGCGGAGTCGCCAGTTCTGTTTCGGGGAAAAACACCCTAGAGGTTGTTTGGGTTAAAACCTCCATAGATCAGGGAATGCTATTCAGAAGGACTCACACACAACCATACTTAAATGCTAAAAACTAGATAACAATGATAGTAGAACTCACCCGTACTCCTACGTTCGATGTAGATCCCATGGGGTCCAAACCCCCAGCAACCCTTCTTCCTCCTTAACCTGGAAAACAAGAAAGAACATGTATGGAAACCTGGTTGTACATCATATATTTCTCCGAAACGTTAGTGTAATCCATGTGAAACATTATATAAACCATAATGAATGTTTAATAATCAATCTTTTCACATATGCAAATAGATGTTAACACATAAGTTCAGGAAAAAGATGGTTCTTTATTATTATGAACAGCATGTACAGAAATAAAGAGTGGAGAGATCACCTAAATCCTTCCACGATCTTCGAACAGACCATCGTCCGGATCCGTCCCGCCCTTGCCTCGCTAAGATACTTTCAATACTTGTGCACTCGAGATGGCATGTAAATGGATGAACATCTCCAGGAAACAAGGGTTTCCTGTATAAATCTGGGAAAGTGCAGGAGGCACGGGAATTCAGAATTGAATTGGGATTCCAACAGAGTATAATGTCTATAAAATTTCTCTCTCCCTTAGGCCATGCACATGAGGGGCTTTTATACTCCCTCAAAGTAGTTTCAATCGATTGGAAGCAGTTGGCCACATCTTTGGGGTGGCTGAACTGCAGGTAACCATCCTTGACTAGAAAATAGGGAATTACATATATTTTTAGCAATTTTAATAACATACGGAAAATTACGTAAACGGACTCGCGTATACACGCGGAAAATTCTGGGCATACCCACATATGGGAAATTTAACACTGTTTTTTAATGAATTTTGTTCAAGTCTGTGGGAATGGGTGCCCAAAGCCATAAAGACAATCACGAATCACCTGAGGGTGAAAAATGATGCTATAACAGTACTAGAGACTTATATTACCAATAAAAATTAAAGGGATAATTTGTACATATATCTACTTCTTTAAACTCTTTTTTCAATTAGAGCTCAATTGATACATGGTTAGTTGCATTGAAAAGCTATGTTCTTCCTATTGGAAATTTTTTCATTCAAACAAAACTACATGGAGAGATCAAAAGCAATCTTAAAATTCCAAATGTACTTCAACCATCCAAATGTGCCAAATGTAAATTGAAACCATCCAAAACTTTTAAATTTTAAAATTTTTTGATAATATATCCTGCAACATTAAAAAATTAAACATCACATGTGAAATGTAGATTGAAACCGTTCAAAACTTGAGTTTAAAAAACTTTAAATTATATATAGATCTTTACTTCACATGCCATGCCAATTATAGTTCAACTAGATCCAATAGAAACATTTAACATTATATACCACATGTGCAAATGTAGATTGAAACCATCCAAAACTTTAAGTTTTAAAAACCTTTTGATTATATATTGTGCAACATTAAAACATTAAAAATTTAAAGTTCATTAAATATCACATGCAAAATTTAGATTGAAACCATCCAAAACTTGAGTTTTAAAAACTTCACATGCCATGCCAATTATAATTCAACTATCCAACAAAAAAATTTAACATTAAATATCACATGCCAAATGTACTCCAAGCATCCAAAACTGAAATTTTAAAAACAAAACAAATTATAACACATGTCATTACATAACATGCCAAATGTAGTTCAGATGACAACATTAATTTATAGATGACAACATTACTTCACATTCACATGCTAAAAGTACTAAAACCATCCAAAAATTAAATAAAACAAATTATATAATAACAATGTAATAAAATATGTCCAAAAATTGTAAATCTCACAAGTATCAAACTGTATCAAGTTTAAGAAATTTTAAAACCATCTAAATTTTGAAATCAAATCTACTGTAAATCATGTCCATCAAATGGAGACGAATCTAGTGTCTTCCCTACTAGGGTCTCAGTCCGCGCCCTATCCTGTGAATGGGAAACCTACATACACAATGCACATGTACTTGAACATTAAAATTTGATGTTTTAAAAATGAATGAGAATATATATATCTAGAACTTCATGTAAAAAAAAAAATATAACAAAAAAATCATGCAATACCTCGTAAGGTTCCCTCTCCATTTGATGAACAGGTTCTCCCATAGGAACATCTACAGTGGTAAACTGTACAATATACATGTACAGTTAAATATAAATATAAATATAAATATATATATATATATATATATATATATAAATTAAAAACTTTCAAATGAAAATGCACATGTACATATATAAACTTATTTTCAATAATATTAAAAAAAGGAACTAAAGACAACTTGTTCAAATGTTGTGGATGTTCCTATCTCCGTCGCTAGAGTCCGCGGATTAAAGAAATCTTCTATAGGAACCTAAATTCAAAATTTTTTAAATAACTCAAAATATAGATCTCTCTCTCTCTCTCTCTATATATATATATATATATAACTTTTAAACATAAATTTTAAACTTGTGAAAAATTGTCCATACTTGTGGCTCATCTCCCAAGGAAGTAGAAGGTACATCTCCCAAGGAAGAAGAAAGTACCGCCATCCCAAAAACATCAGACGGAATCGGTACCTGTTAAAACATTTTATCAAATTATATATATACATACATGTACATGTGTGGGAACAATTCTTTATTTTAGAGTCACTTAAAAAACACTAACATTTGCCAACATATCATGATGGTCAGACCCATCTACATCGTTTGAACCAGAGGTCCCAAACGTGATATTAACATTTTCGTCACGCATCATGCTTGAGAAGTGCAAATGGTGTTTTAACATATAATCATACATTTTTGTTAGATTAATGTACACATACAAATAAATGTATAAATGTACATACACATGTATTTATTACAAATTGTACACATGTATATGTAAAAATAATTTCAAACCCTAAGGTCACTAACACATACCGTTATGGTGCCCTCTTCCTCATGAAAAATTAGGTCTTGCAAACCATTGTGACAATTTATTGCATATGTTCGGAGATCTTCAACATTCATGTTGTAAATCTCCTCATCTGTACAATAAATAAAATTGGCACGTGCATTTTCACATGCTCTTTGTCGATTTAAACAAAGATCAACTCCACTCAATCCGCTATGAACATTGTCAATCATAACATCCCTTGCTTCTCGATTTATTTGAGAAGTCGCATCCATCTCTGATCGCAGAGTTTCGACTCGAAACGGTAGACTCAGCAATGGAAGCTCAGGGTGAGGCAACTCCACATCTTGCTTAGCGCCCTTACAGTCATATAATCGACCTTTGCCCGGGCCAAAAACTTCTGAAGGAAGGTCATTGTAGTTGGGTTTCATACCCAAAAAAAATTCCACATAAAAAAATTGTGCAAAATAAACAGGAACCTCATCGTTCCATGGAAGCCTTCCAAAGGTTGCAAGATGCCGATCATACAAATAACGAGCTTTGTCTGTCTGGGTGTTTGAAATACTGCACCTTCAACATTTTTCTTTTTGGCCCTTCCTTATAATTAAACATTGAATTGGCCACTTCTCTTGTAACGTTTTGTTTTACGTCCTCCCATTTATCGAGACCCATTACTGTTTCTTTTCTCTTTCTCATCAGTTCTACAAATGAATCAGTCATTGGCCCAAGATTTCTGTACACATTTACCATTTCACCCAATGAATGTGTAACTATTTCAAGGCTTTGTCTACTCTCAGCAGGTAGAGACAAAGCCACGAGATCTCTTTGCAATTTTGCATGAAGGCTTTCACACCTTTGTAAGGTGCATTCTGCCATGTTGATTTCCCATCGTATATCAGTAATCTCGTCCGGATAAGTTGTGCTGGGTTGAAAACCTTCTTATTGAATATAGCAGGCTGCCCTGCATCTATTTTGACCAATAGCTTGAACATTTTCGGCCTCTGCATCAATATATATAAAATTTCGTATATTTTAAAAAACACGTGTAAAAAAAGTTGTACAAATTTAATGAAAAAATATTGAAATTGATGGAAACCTTGATGTTGTTGGTTAACATCTTCTCCAACATTAGCCTGCTGAGAACTAGACCGAGAATGATGCTGATGAGAACCAGACCCACAATGACCCTGTTCAGAACAAGAAGCCATTGATTGGCCTTCGGGGGAATAAATATCACCCCCTTCCCGCAACCTACTACCACTCATACCTCGACCAGTTGAACCTTGGCCACACTCCATGGATGGAGTAGAAACCTTTCTCCTCTTACCTCCTAAAAATTAAAATATGAAACTAATTAACAACTAATTTAACTCACAAAGTAAATAAAAAATCAATTCCATACGTACACACATGTATGGAGATTTAATATTATATTTAAATACCGTGAACATCCCCCGATCCCTGAACCTCCATATGGGATTAGGCTGATCTTCGTCATTCATCCTCCATGATATATATCTATTGGTCGACATTTACACAAAATAGATTTCAAAAAATCAATTTGTAATTTAGTGTACACAAATTATGTAGAACGCAACTTTCAAAGCAATAATTGATCATGTGTGAAATTAAATTTCATCTAAAAAGAAATTATAAAAATGATAAGTTCACCAAATTTCACTTTACATGGTGGGAGCACACTTGGTATAAAAATTACCACTTATACACTTTAGTTTGTGGGAGAAATGACACATGTACATAGTTTACCTGAAATTTTTTGTGTTTTATGGATATTAAAATGAAGAAATTCTATTTAGATCCATTCCAGAGATTGACTGTAGAGGCATTTACTAGATATGCCACCTTTCATAAATGATGAGATCTAGAGGCTACTTGGCCCTTCACAGACTCTGCCTATAGAACTTGTAGAAGTAAACACTAGAGGCATTAACAATATCAAATAACGTTTTCATGCTCAGACATGGGAATGTGTCTTTTTCCCTACGCAAAAAAATAGTTCAAGGTAGTTAATATTCATAGACACATCATCAAGCAGGTCAATGTGATCATCCCGAACTTACTTTTAATGAAATTAGGCTTGGAATCCTCTACAACCTGGTGGATGGAGCTGAATGGGAACTAGGTCAAGGCCTTTAAAAAATACATGCTAGTGAATAACACTTACTAGGTTATGCCAACAAATAAAGTGGCAGAAATGTTTTCTCCTCGAGGTTGTCCAATTGGGTGTGTAGTACCAACTTCACCCATTTCCTAATAGGTTTCTCTGTTATGTTACAAATGCCTTCCACCTTATTAGTTATATATTTTTCAATTTCCCGTGGATTCCTTGAATTTTTTCTCCTACCATCTCCCTCTCTCACTCCCCAAATTATTGTCATCAAACATGCCCCATTGAGGATCTGGAGCAATGTTTGCACCATACTTAGATCTGTCGTTGCTGCTAAATGAAATTGGAGTCATGTATACTAGATTGTTTTCTTAAGTGGCTCTTACTTGGACAATATCCTAATATAGTTTGACATGATGGTCATATGAGGTTGGAAGCTACTTGGTGTAATTTTCCTTAAATCTTCAAAAAAACAGAGCAAAAATGTCATTTTTGATCATTTTTTATTAGCTTCTGCATACAGCAGATGTTACCACATTTGCAACACAATCATGTTCCATGAGCATGAATTATGAATGTCGCAAGCCAAATTGCAAGGAAATTTTCATTCATTTTAGGCAAAATAATGCTATGACATTAAGGTCCATGCTAGAAAAAATTATGCAAATAAGGTTGCTAAGTCTTGATACTTACCATGTGTTTCAAATCCATAACGAAGGTTGGCTTTGAGAGTGTCCTCTCAAAGCCCTGTCTTGAGATGAAATTTAATTCAATGTCTCTTAGAGTTGTAAGGTGGAATTGATAGAACTATTTGATTTATTTACCATAGATGGATATCTCCTTTCATCTATACCTTTCTCTACCATCTTATTTCCAAGTGAAATGGGAATTTTCACATTTTGAATGCCATTACCATGTAATTTGGTAGTCTTCTAGCTAGACCTATCACAAGTAAGGTTGTCATACCAAACTATTTCTCTTGCGCAACTCAGTGACCATGACTCTCTTCTCACACTCCTTACCATATAAGATCTTCAATTGTACATGTCACGCAAAGTTGGGGGTTCTAGGTCTACACCTATTAGGTCAAGTTACATATTTTATGTCATTGTGGTCCTTAAAGTTGGAGGTGTTCCACTTGAAAAAGTAGGCATTAAATATGGATGAAAAGGATTTGTTTTAACTTTGATAGAATTTCCTCGTGGAATTACTAAATTTCTCGACGACATCATGCTATCTTTGCTTAGAGAAGAAGGTTTTGGAGGATAAATTGAATTCTTTCGACTTATTTTTGGCATTGAAGTTTGAAATAGTAGTTTTGATGACTCCATTGATGACCTTGCTGAGGAATTTGATGCACACAATATTGACTTTGAAGATGGTTTAGAAGAAGAGGTTGTAGATTTTGGTGTTGTCACTGAATGTTTCTTTGTTGTTGGACTTGATCAAGACATGTAATTTAACTTTACGAGCAGATTGAAGACCTTGAAGAGGTTTTCGATTTTGTTGTTCTCAATGAAGGTTTTTGTCTAGTTTTGTTTCTTAAACCATCATTTCCATAGGACATTTTTGGTGAATAGATTCTTGACCTTGATGAGAGGATATGATACCTTGAAGAGGCTACATCTTTTGGTGACATCACTAATTTTTTCTCTATTATTATGTTTGTTAAACATATTCCTCTTACATGTCCAATGATCGGAATCTGGATTGAGGGAAAAAAATTTCCTAAATAAAAATTTTGCATTTTATTTGTTGTACACATGAGTTTTTAAAAGCTAATTAACTCATAAATTTCTCACAAAATACACTTAAAGCTTGACACCAACCCCTTCCCAATTGGCTAACTTTAGACGATCCTAAACACATTTTTATTTAACTAATGAGGGAGATAGCCCAATAAAACTAGTTTGTCGATATTCAAATCAAGTTGGTATCAAAGTACAATTTAGCTCATTTTAGTCAAGGTTAGTTAGAAGAATTAGCTATTGGTTTCTGTCTTCAATTTCCTCTGAAAATGAATGTGTACGTGCTTTTGAGAGACACTAGAGGAATAAGGTCCAAATTTTTGATGAAAATGTGCTATGAAAGTAAAGGGTTTTAAAGGAAAGCATGTACAAGGCATAGTTGAGTACAAGGCATAGTTGAGCCAAATGTTCTTCAGGAAGGGCCTAATTATTTGGGTCTTGGTTATGGAAAACATGGAAAATTCTCCAAAGCCAAGGAGGCACATGAAGCTATTCCAAGAAGGAATTTTATTTCGTGTTCATTACCTCAAGCTTGTGAAGTTTGTGTTCATGATGAATGGAAAATTTTGACACCCACTTTGCAAGAAGATGTTAATAAACATGCAGCTAATGAGAATGTAAAATAAGAGGATGTTGAAAGCTCTATATAGTCATTGAATTCATTGCTAGTATTCAGAGGAGAGCCACTACCTCATCAAATTTAGCTCCTCAGGAAGGCGACAATGGTGAATGTTCAAGGTATAAATTTTCCTTTAATAAAATTGCTTTTGATTATGATAAACATGGTAAATATTCACATAAGATATATAAAAGAACTTGCACATGTTCCTTTTGTGGTTTGAATAATGATAATGTTTATAGATATTGGAAGAAGATATCCATGCACATTGAAACTTTCTAAATAAATGAGGCAAAAAGTCAAAGGCCCATTGGACAAGGAAAATGATGTTGAAGATAAGATGCAATTGTTTATTACTCATTGCCATAAGAAAGGTCACCTTGTGGACAAGTTTTGGACTTTGTATCCAACAAGTCATCCACAACATTTGAAGAAGGTGGAAAGAGATAATGACAAGAATGGAAAAGAGGATTCCATAATCGATGAGGGTCAAGATGATTCACATGATGAAGTGCAGCTAAAAGATGTGCCATTGAAATGGTTTGCTAACAGATGGTTAGATTTCTTATCCAATTAAGGCCTTGCATGTATTTTGATGTTTCATGAATTTATTTGCAAATTCAAAGTATGGTGCATGTTTCATGAAGCAAGATGTTGAAAGTAGAGTTATGTTGACACACTTAAATGCAACAAATATGGAAATTTGTGCATGAGCTCTATTATTTGAATTAAGAGTCAGTTGTTTGAAGAGGCATGTTTTGTCGACTTGTGTTTGGTTGATGGTTTTGTACACCAATATGTAAGAGTACATAGATATATTCACATGATGTGAATTTTTTTTTCTTTGAAGGAGAATAATGATATGTCAGCAACCTATGTTTCTTGCATGATGTGTTTTCAGTTTGATGGTTTTATTTGTGACAAGATGTCACAAGATTTTGGGAAGGTCCACTCTTGAGCGAGAGCCTCATGATTACAACCTAATCATGAGAATCAAATGGGAGTGCATTCTTATTTTGAAAACAAATAGGATTCTGAGCTACCTAGGACTCAAACCATTATTTTTAAATTTGAAATATCATGGTGTGTTGTTTCAATGCCTGAATCCACAACCCTAACATCAATTGTTTTATTCTTTTTTTGCAAGATTTAGTTGGTTATATTAAAATTCAGTTGAATTTAAAATTCTTGGATTAGTGGCATGAACCAAACATATTGTACATATTAAATAAGGAATTTCACTCTACCAATCATTTCTATATCACCCATATCACCAAGAAAACATGTTTTAAAAGAACATACTTTGGTATGGGAAAGACCTTAGGTTTCAAATATTATAAGAAGTTTTTTGATATGGTTGAGAGAATGTGGAAAATAGAATCCATAAACAAATTATTTTTCAAAACGTATTACTTTCGAAGTATCAACAAGGAACATGTACAGGGGTGTTCAATGAATTAACGCTATTTATTTAAATTCCATGATGTATATCTTAATCATAATTTTAACAAACTATTAAATAATGATCTAGATTGGATAATTATATTATTAGTCATATATTTTGATGCTTATGGAGTGAAAAAACTGAAAGAATCAAATTGTAGGTTCATTTTAATGGTGGGTGGAGAATTGGGGTCTAAAACCTTTTGGAGTCATTTTAAGGTATTAAATGACATTTCTGGGGGTCAAACGATTATCCCTTGTGCTGAAATCTTGACCATTATTCTACACTTAAAGACATATCCAATGGTGCAAGAAAAACATCGAACGAAGTTCATTCAAAATTTATGCCTTTAGTATGTTGACCTATCATGTTGACCACCATGGTACAAGAGAATGACATTTTAGCCCCATTACTCATGCATGGCAAGCTAGCTACATGTGGAATTTTAACAAGAGTCTAAAACGTCTAAAATCACAAAACTCGTTAATGGTTGACAGAGTCAAATCTTACACCTAGTTGGCTATCACGCTATGTTAAATACTTGGCAACTAGGAGGAATAAGAGTTCCATTTTTTGTTATTGTATTTTGTTCCATAGTTGAAAATACAACTAGGAGTGTGAAGTTAGAGAGAAAAATGTATGAAGTTAAGTTTTTATAGCAACCTTACACGCTAAAAGTCTTAGCTAACTCTAGAGAGATTACCTCTTTCTTTGTACTCACATATTTTCCATAACAGAAAAGAGAGACTAGAGCATGTTTACATTTGAGTGTTGTTTTTCTCCCATAAGGATTTCCTAGGGAAAAAGGAGTCTAGAGCATCATTACTTTTTAGGGTTTCTTGTCTCCCATATAAGGATTTCCTAGGAAAATAATTGTGTTGATTGTCTAGAGATATGTATGTGTGTGTTTCATTATGTTCTCTATTTCTTACGTTGTGTTTCATTATGTTTTATATTTCTTACATTTATTCCCTCTTATTTTTCTTTCCAATCAAGGTTTATAAAATAACATCAGAAGCAACATGAGACTTGGAACAATCATTTTCATTATCTATATAGAAGGAAAGAAGGATTATATCCCCTTAATCTTAAGCTTATGTAGTTTGTCAATTTTTATCATATATTTTTTGGTAAGGCAAAATTTTTTTTATCTATAGTACAAGTCATGAGTTCCCCAATTTTACCTTATGTAAAGCTTGATTCTAGGATTACTACAATTTGTACTTGGTTTTTTATTGTGATGATGCCCTGTCTCAATCACTTTGCCATCTCTCGATGGGTAGTTAAATCTTTATAACAATACTTAAGTAAAATTTATCTATTTGTATTATGTGAATTTATGTAAAAAATTGTATACTATTTTTCATAAAATTGGGTTGAGTTTATCATATATTTCGATGAAAGTTGATTATATGACACGTTTTCTTTAAAAGGATCTAACAATTTTGTTAAGTGACGCAGGGCTAGCCTGCAATAACCAGGATCTCCAATCTCCAATGCATACAAACATGCATCTCATCATAAATCCCAAATTTAAAATTCAAACCTCCATTATCATTCCTTTCCAATGGCATGCGCCATCACCATGAATATGAATTACAAACATATATGTCTTTAACAAAAGGATTTTGCAGCCTAATGTTTAAACTTCAACTCTTTTCAAGAACAAACGCCCCACCAAACACTTTGAACTCACATTCATATAACTCAATACAACCATGCCCACAATGTACCCAAACAGCGTGTGAACCAATTCAAATTCGATTAAAGAGTTATGCAGCGCACAGTAGAAACACAGTCATGATTGACATGTCGATGGCAATAGCTGCATTATGAGGTATCGATGGAATCACTCATAGTTTCAGCATTACATATAACTGATCATTACCGCCAACACCCAAATGTTCATATCGACCGATCCAGCAAATAATTCAATGGCTATACATATATATATATATATCGGTTTTCCCACAGCAACAATTGACTATTTACTACTGCAATATCCAACATTCAAATCGACTCTTCTATTCACCGTATAACGTAAACAATATCGGTCACAGACTTTGCACAAGGTTTACCTTCCAACACACTGTAACTGACACTTCGGTCCACTGGTTTAACACTGGTCAATGCGCTGTCTAAATACCATTCAACACCTGCATCTTATCACTACGGTCTTCGTCATCTAATGCAGCTGAACATGGGTAATCGAATGCTTATGCCAAATCCCACAATTTCGTCTCAGAGAAAAACGTTTCCTCTGCTCAACATACAGCCCTTCAACACGCTTCTGATGTAGAACAGAGACCAATAAAGCAGGAGAGCCAATGGCACAGATGCTCATTCCTTCAATTGATCTCCCATTTCTGTATTAACTGCATGTCTTTTGTTGAATTTAAACAATTCAAACCTGCGCCTTCATGCTTCACGCTACATTCTTCACTATGGCAATTTCATAAAGTTCAGATTTAATCAAAAGCCAAAGAACAGTAAACCAAGACTTACCAATACATCTCCAGGCTACATGTGGACTTTAGCATTCAACGCATCCCTGCAATTTTCTTCCATTATTACAATCGCTTTCGCTTCCACTTACAGCGTATTTATTATCTCCTCATCAATACGTCCCAAGGTTGAATCTCCATGATTCAGTTAATGATTTTTATCTGCACCCTTGGTGGAGAGATCCCTGATGGACAGAATAAGAGTCAAGACGACTGTGCAGTCATGTAACATTTCATACAAAAACGATATGTTTATGGAGTCCGTCATTCCAACTACTTGTTTGCCTCTGCTCATTACAGCATAATCAACAAGTTCGAATTGTCGATACAAATAGAAAAGTTTGCCAACATTTGCCAATATACTTCACCAAAATGAGTGCGCCCATGAATTCGACATTTTAAAGTCAATATGCCACCACTATTTTTAATTTTACATTCGATCCAAACATCCTTCAGGAGGATCGATTCTTCTCCTGCATCCTTTCAGTAAATTCTCATTCAATTAATCTTTATGATATCAATTTAAAACTGCTACCATTCTACATCACCAGCGCAATCAATACAGCAGTTGGTTTCTTTATTACAGCATTTAAAAGTACCCATGTTCATACCCAGCTTAACACCTTCACCATTTGATTATTCTACAGGAATTTACACACCAATTAACTAGCAAATTGAATACTCACAAGTTCATCATTCACTCTTCACACAGAAATTAATCCATACACAATTGACCAAGTTAAGGCTTAAAACTCAAACCCAACACTCTCATAAAAATAAACTTACTTACAGTAGCATTTTTCCGTGGCCTGATTTACAATTTCATTTGGCCCTTACAAACTGCCCAAAGGCATCCAAGAAAACCTCTCACTCTCTACACTCACTCACAATCTCTAATGTGTTTTTCTCTCAAAACCCCCTCCTATTTATACAGTTTTAAAAAATCATTTAATTAAATACTCAATCCCTTCAATTCCTCAACAAACCCCTAAATCTCTCAACATCCCTAAAGGATAGATCTTTATCCCTAAAATCCTTCAACTAATTAAATTCCCTCATATCCTTTTATTAAATAAAAAGATATTTACAAAAATCCTCACCTTCTCCTATTTTATTCAAATTAATTAATAAAATATTAAAAATTATCACACCCCCTTTTAACATATTTACAAAATAAAAAAACGCCCTTGATGCTCCTGCATAAGACTCCCCATGTAAGAAAATTCATGACCACCTGGTCATAAGTCTGGATATTTCCTCCTGGATCCCAAATTTTATTTTGTAATCTTTTCGTGCTTGTCGATTGCTTTACTACTGTTGTTATCTGCTGTTGTCTTCCAGGTTTCCATATTTTGTGTTGTAATGCTCCACTTGCTCTGCTCTTGCAATCTTTCGCTGTCATTCTCTTGTTGTCGCTCCTTTTCTTTCTTTCGGCTGTCTTTCTCTGGGATGTTTTTATCATTAACCTCCTTATCAACTCAATTTCTCTGTCCAGTATGTCCTCTGTCTGCTGATTGTTTCCATCTCTTGATTGCTGAATTCTCAATCTTGTTTGTTCTTCACTTGTTTTGACCGCTTCCTTTTCACCCTTACTGCTGTTTTTCACCTTTTCTGTTGCTGCTACTATACATGTTGCGGCCTCCCAAACTTCCTGTCCCTCTGCAACATTCCTTTGCTCATCATCTGCAATTTCTTTTTGATTATTATTTATGACAACTGCTTTGTCATCCTTCTTCAGCATTCTATCCTTAACATCCTTTAGTAGATGTTCTTCCTCTCCTTCTTCCATTTGGCTATCCACCTATGTCAAATATGTTCCAGCATCTGCAACAACATCTTCAATTATAAGACAATCATTGTAATAAAAAATATAAGGCCTCTGTACCTCTTTTCCCTTTAGCAACACTTCAATATGTTGCGTTGATTTCTCTTCTTCTGTCAGCATATCAGTATGCTGATCCAAACTCAAATAATTCTTGAGACTGTCAGCTAGTCTCCCCTTCTCATCAGCTATTTCACTGATGTCTTCCAGCATTTGTCCACTGTATTGAACTGATTCTTTCCCAGCCTCTTTATCATCTTCTGCTTCCAAACTTTCATCTTCTGAAAGGTACTCTTTCACATCTTTGACAACTTTAAAAGATTGTCTATCTTCTTCCAAACCTGCAATCATACACAAATCGTTAGTTTTAGAATCACAAGACCTTATGGTCTTATTTGATGCTTCAGTCATCAAGTCTTCGGGTTGCTTCGAATCATTTATATGATTCAACTCCTCTAGCTCTTCATCACTTTCAAAAAGTAATGGTCCACTCTCTGGGTAACATATCGAAACTTCAACATCTTCTTCAACATCTTCATTTTGTTGTAGCTCAACTCTTTCGAGCTTCTCTATCCTCTGTCTGGCATCTATAACCTGTTCAAGCTCCCTTAGTTCCTTTATCAACTGCATATTCACCTGATGATTCCTATTTTCTTGTAGCCTCTGCCACTTCAACTTCTTTCTCATGACATAACCATGATTCTGGTTTTCCTCACTTCTTTGCAACATCTCCATTATCACCTCAAGCTGAACTGCTATCTCAGCCTTCTCCCTTTCATATTGCTCTTTGCTTAACTGTCTCTGTATGCCAATTTCCTTGGCATCCTTCTTCTTTTGTCCTCTGCTGTGGTTTATTTCAGAACCTCTGTTACGACTGTCACTAGTCATCATCCTTTCCATCTCTATGAGTCCCTCACTCACTTTACTATGAGTTTCACTAAAGCCTCTTCAGCAGCAAGTCCTGTCCTGCCGCCACTTACCTCACCAAGCTCTCCTCACTCAGTCTTTTGGCAAGAAATTGGTTCTCTATCTCTGGAACCTCCTTTGAGCACTTCTCTTTGCTCTTCCTGGGCTTCAACTCATCTTCCTGTTCACAACTGTCCTCCTTATCCAATCTCTATTGGAATTCCTCAAGGTTCTGCCACATCTATGTTTTCACTTAGAAACTCTCACCAGCTTCCTTTATCTGTTATCAATTCTAATCACATTGCCTTTTGGGAGTTGCAATAATACTTCAATGCAAAGAATACAATATTCTATTCAAATAAAACCATATCATCTTACCTCCAGGATCTCGTTTGATCTTGTCCTTCCATTCTCCTGCACTTCAATTACCTTCAGAATCTCACCACTCCTACAAATTTGTTTCAGCAAATCTTCATTGCTGCAACCGTCAATCCTCATTCCATTTCTTTGTCAGTGAAACTCAAATCAAAATTAAACAAACACAATACCTGCACGATTCTTCATTCCTTCAGCTGTACTCTGGTTTGCTTTGACTATCAGATTAGAATCTGACATCCCTTGTCTACATGCACATCTGCTGTCATAATTTATCTCTGCACTTATCGCCTGCAATTTTTCAATCACTCATACAACCCATATCAAATTTTACCAATCAAAACAGAATTCTATTCTATTTGAATGCATAACCGAGAATTACTTCTCAAGAAATTTCATACAGAGCCAAGCTCTGATACCAAAAATGATGCAGGGCTAGCCTGCAATAACCAGGATCTCCAATCTCCAATGCATACAAACATGCATCTCATCATAAATCCCAAATTTAAAATTCAAACCTCCATTATCATTCCTTTCCAATGGCATGCGCCATCACCATGAATATGAATTAAAAACATATATGCCTTTAACAAAAGGATTTTCCAGCCTAATGTTTAAACTTCAACTCTTTTCAAGAACAAACGCCCCACCAAACACTTTGAACTCACATTCATATAACTCAATACAGCCATGCCCACAATGTATCCAAACAGCGTGTGAACCAATTCAAATTCGATTAAAGAGTTATGTAGCGCACAGTAGAAACACAGTCATGATTGACATGTCGATGGCAATAGCTGCATTATGAGGTATTGATGGCATCACTCATAGTTTCAGCATTACATATAACTGATCATTACCGCCAACACCCAAATGTTCATATCGACCGATCCAACAAATAATTCAATGGCTATATATATATATATATATATATATATATATATATGTTTTCCAAACCAAATCGACTCTTCTATTCAGCGTATAACGTAAACAATATCAGTCACAGACTTTGCACAAGGTTTACCTTCCAACACGCTGTAACTGACACTTCGGTCCACTGGTTTAACACTGGTCAATGCACTGTCTAAATACCATTCAACGCCTGCATCTTATCACTACGGTCTTCGTCATCTAACGCAGCTGAACATGGGTAATCGAATGCTTATGCCAAATCCCACAATTTCGTCTCAGAGAAAAACGTTTCCTCTGCTCAACATACAACCCTTCAACACGCTTCTGATGCAGAAAAGAGACCAATAAAGCAGGAGAGCCAATGGCGCAGATGCTCATTCCTTCAATCAATCTCCCATTTATGTATTAACTGCATGTCTTTTGTTGAATTTAAACAATTCAAACCTGCGCCTTCATGCTTCACGCTACATTCTTCACTATGGCAATTTCATAAAGTTCAGATTTAATCAAAAGCCAAAGAACAGTAAACCACGACTTACCAATACATCTCCAGGCTACACGTGGACTTTAGCATTCAACGCATCCCTGCAATTTTCTTCCATTATTACAATCGCTTTCACTTCCACTTACAGCGTATTTATTATCTCCTCATCAATACGTCCCAAGGTTGAATCTCCATGATTCAGTTAATGACTGTTCTCTGCACCCTTGGTGGAGAGATTCCTGATGGACAGAATAAGAGTCAAGACGACTGTGCAGTCATGTAACATTTCATGCAAAAACGATATGTTTATGGAGTCCGTCATTCCAACTACTTGTTTTCCTCTGCTCATTACAGCATAATCAACAAGTTCGAATTGTCGATACAAATAGAAAATTTTTCCAACATTTGCCAATATACTTCACCAAAATGAGTGCGCCCATGAATTCGACATTTTAAAGTCAATATGCCACCACTGTTTTTAATTTGACATTCGATCAAAACATCCTTCAGGAGGATCGATTCTTCTCCTGCATCCTTTCAGTAAATTCTCATTCAATTAATCTTTATGATATCAATTTAAAACTGCTACCATTCTACATCACCAGCGCAATCAATACAGCAGTTGGTTTCTTTATTACAACATTTAAAAGTACCCATGTTCATACCCAGCTTAACACCTTCACCATTTGATTATTCTACAGGAATTTACACACCAATTAACCAGCAAATTGAATACTCACAAGTTCATCATTCACTCTTCACATAGAAATTAATCCATACACAATTGACCAAGTTAAGGCTTAAAACTCAAACCCAACACTCTCATAAAAATAAAATTACTTACAGTAGCATTTTTCCGTGGCCTGATTTACAATTTCATTTGGCCCTTACAAACTGCCCAAAGGCATCTAAATAGAAAACCTCTCACTCTCTATTCACACTCACTCACAATCTCAATGTTTTTTCTCTCAAAACCCTCTCCTATTTATACAATTTTAAAAATCATTTAATTAAATGCTCAATCCCTTCAATTCCTCAACAAACCCCTAAATCTCTCAACATCCCTAAAGGATAGATATTTATCCCTAAAATCCTTCAACTAATTAAATTCCCTCATATCCTTTTATTAAATAAAAATATATTTACAAAAATCCTCACCTTCTCCTATTTTATTCAAATTAATTAATAAAATATTAAAAATTATCACACCCCCTTTTAACATATTTACAAAATAAAAAACGCCCTTGATGCTCCTGCATCATTAAGGTATGAATTTGCAATTTTTTGTGGCTCTCTATCAACCTTCACTTCCTCATTTCTAGAAAAAATCTACTTGCTCATTTGTATACCCACTTTCTATTCAAATGCGTGAGTTTTGAACTATCGATAACTATGTTTTTCCACACAGGAAAATTATATGTCACATTCTATACTAAAGTTCTAAATATTTTTTTGAATTTGGATTACTGTTATTCTTTTATATAATTTAACATTAGATATAAGTTTAAATTGAAAGCTACTTAGATGAAATATAACTTAGATATGGCATTTGCAAATTATTATCTATTTATTAAACTAAAGGACACAATTATTACTGATGTTTAATTTACATTCAAATGCTTCTTTGATTTATCTCCTATAGCTTAATGCAATGCTAGATATATAATTTAAGTTGAAGGCCCATGAGATAAATATGACTTCTATGTGACATTTGTATTGAATCATCTATTTGTTGTGTTATATGAACATAATTAGTACGCATATCTAATTTGCATTACTAATATGTCATGCTTCTTTAATTTATCTTTTATAGATGACCGGAGCGCATCCCTTTTTAATCTATCCCTTTTGACTTTGGATATGTGGGAAATATTCATCCACATATTTTTCTATCATAAAGCAGTGAGTAAAATTGTAAATTCCATTTGTGTCAATGTTAAGGTTAAGCACATGGATTAAAGTTTTATATATTAGATGAGGAGGCTATGTATTACATATGGCCTTGAATGAGATTTTGGACTCTTTATATATATATATATATAAAGAGTCCAAATGCTCATTCAGGACCATATGTAATAGATAGCCTCCTCATCTAACTTAGCCAGGGATTTGCAATACTATATTTGAGATGGCTAGCTCCATTTCAAGATATTATAATGTTAGATTATTTATTCTATAGATTTTGATTATGGTAGTAAAATGTTACAAAAAACCAGAAACTGTACAAATAATATTATTCTAGATATATGTAAAAAGGACACGGTAGAGAAGATCAAACAATATTAAACTTTTCATAAATAGTTTAGATAAAAATACATTTTCTAATTTTGATTGTAAATTCTAAGGCTTAAAGAAATAATTTTTCTAATAATTTTTTTTAATTAATAAATAAAAAAGAAACATTTTCAATCAAAATCACATACAACACATAATAAAAATAATTTAAAAACAATTTAAAAATTCACACACTATATGACTTTACTATGACAAACAACATAAAAATATATAAGCAAAAAATACATACAATGGATCCATTACATTGGAGTCTTCAGCACATACAATGCATACATTAAATTTGACGGAATTATTCACGACACAATTGGTGTCATTTGTTCATAAAAGATTGTTGAATATGAATGTGAAAATAAGGAGGTTGAAATAAGAAGGTTTCACATTGGCTTTGCAAAATTGAGATTTTAAAAAGTGTTTTTGGGCTTATTTCCCTAGGTTATTTCCATTTCTTTTGGCTATCTATGGTGTTGTAAAAGGCACATATGTGAGTTTTTTGTCACTAATTTTCTATTATTCCACCATTCACAGTGTTTTTGTGAGATATCATAAGAATTTATGGTGGGTTTTTGTTTTTCTGTTAGCTGTAGTTGACACCCTTTTATACAAGGGGAATCGATAGATGGTAACCCTCAAAGGCAATAGATAGAGTAAGCAACATGATATGGACTCAACTATCAGTGTTAAGTACGTATGAAGTAGTTTTTTCATTAGGTTGATAGATCTCTATAAGGGATAGTGTTTTATATTATTAATAAGCTGGAAACATAGGTAATTGAAGACTCCGTTATATAAGCATCTCCATAAGTAGTGATTAATCACTATACTATGAAGCAGGGTAATATATATGGTTGTATATATATACAATATGATTATTAGGGAGAATACATCACACCTATGTAATGAGATAAGAGCTTAGAGAGATTACAATATAAGTGTAACGCTCATGTTATTACTATAAATATTACAGCTCTTGTTTATCCTTATGTAAGTGATTACTTATGTTTATAGAATAGGCTTTATCACCATAAGCTTACTATCACATACCTTATATAGATTACACATATAATGTGATTGTTTTAATGTAATGACTCTATTCCAAAGCATGGTTTTCTTACCATTATTTAGATGAGTACTTAGCTTAATGAGTACCAAGCTTGTACTTATGTGATATGTGTGACATTATACCCTATTCGTTTGATTAGGATAGTACAATGACTAGTATGTAGTAATGAATACTGATTACTTGTACCTAATGAGTACAATTACCATATCTTAATAAGCTCATATTACTAAGATAGCTTGTGATTCAATACTGGTATGTTACCTATTCAATATGTGTTGTAAATACATGCATACTAATACATAATCAATTACAACCATTACTCTGGTGAGATAAGAACTTGGTAAGCTTATTAATACTCATTATGTAGAACACATGGACCGGTGTAGTTGATATCACATTAGTAGAAATCAATGGTATTGGTTCTATCCATCCTACGAATCACTGTGTTAAAGCCATTGTGAGAGCTCATGTATAAGTAAGCATCCTTAGATTACGAGCTCTATTGATTACTATATATGACTGGAATAGTGTATATAAGCCATAACAAGGTAAGATTTATTACTAGTATTCCCATAATCAGGAAATATAAGCAATTAGTGGTATGAGTTATTGGAACACTTCACAGTATAGCTATATCTAATATGACCTATGATATAGAGCTAACAAGGTGTAAGCATAAGGTTATAGGTTATGATTGATTAGGTGATTACAGTACTACTTAGCTTCATTGATTGCCTACTTTCTCATATTGGGTCCTGTATTTCACGTATGATATGGACATGGAATAGAGGGAAATGCATAGAGCACACATATGGAAGGGCATATATCTCATATGTTACTGATATACTTAGATTCATTACAATATAAATAATGTTCTATTCTGGATATAAATGCTTACGTATTTGACCTAATAGCTTATAAATGGTTATAGCTTGAAACTGTCATAGGTCATGACGAGTGAGCTTACTTTGATTACCATTGTGACATATAAGGTTACCATGAGAACCAATGCCATTAAGCAGAGATATGGAAAACACAACAAGCTGGTATGAGTGATATCACAGTTGCATCATTACCTTATCTTTAATCAATATGATAACTTGGAACTTATACGTAACTTACAATCCCATATGAGCTTGAGAAAGGTGAAGTAACGGGAATCATAGTGCTTATCGTATGTCAAACCCTTGCCTTATCATTATATATACAAACATTACAAGCTTCTCATGATTAGTTAGCTTCATGAAATCATAAGTAATAACAAGCATATCAAAGCTCTATACATTCAATGGTAATAGAACAATAGATATGAGTATACCATTAGCTTGGTGTATCTAATAATATGATTACGCTTATATCTATCAGTGATATAATAATGAGTAGAACATGGTGATGTAGCCTTTATGATTACACTTGCTATCTATACTTAACCCCATTACGATGGTTAATGACTTGGACACATCACTCTGAACTCTTCATGTGAGACCATGTGTTATGTAAGAGCTTGTATCTTATATAAGCTTTCATCCTTTCTTATGTTACTTCATCATCTATCTTATGGGAATTTCTCTATCCACTAATCGAATAAAAGCATTGGTATAGTTGCATAAACTAAGCTAGTAGATATGTAAGCTTATCAAAGGGTTAAGCATTATCCTAATGATTTATATACATAATATGTATAATCATGGGTTCTATGTAATGCCCTATCAAGCCCATTAAGAGTAAGTAACATGAATACTGTGATTGGTTTCGATAAAGATGAATGAGTACCACTGACTAGTGATCTTTCCTAGCTTATCTTGTATTCAGTATCCCTTGTAGAAACGTATAACATATTCATATAAAGGTAATGATAATGGAACCATAACTACCCTATAAGCTTAGTATTACTGCTTAATTTGGTACATGTCATAAGCTCACTTGTACAAGGATTATTTTTCTTCATGGAACTCTGATTGCCATTAGTTTAGCTAACATCATACTCTAAGTAGAAACCAAACATGATGATTAGGAAACATACGTTTAGACTAGTAGACTATGTAAACTGCAGATTACTCATTAATTGGACTGCATGTAAGGATTGTTATAAGTACTAATCCCATTGAGTGGAATGACTTACCTTTAACCTTTAACCAAGAGTTACACGTATATGATAGATCCCTATTACTAGTGTGCTAAGTGTTTATCATAATTATTTCCATAATAATGAAAAGGATAAGAGATGCTTACTTATAATAATAAAAGTGCTTGTAATAAATACATCACAAGAAGTAAGGGTAATGTAAGAGGTGAAACTAGTTAATCCATAGAGTTGAATCCATGTATATGACTAATAATCACTACTACTTGTTCAGACTAGTATTATGTGTGTCATTGATTAGGCCAATACAATGGTATGATCATAACCTGTAGAGTAAGTGACACCTTATCTATTAGCTATGAACAAGTGTATGTTCCAATTGCATATCATAACTAATAAATATCATAATTTGTATACTTGTATTAAGCCGTATTATGTTACTATGATTACCATGAGATCTTTAGCTCTATGATGAAGTTGTGTTCTTATAATCAGTGATACGAAGCAAGAGGTGTATAGTAAGCTCGTACTAGTCTAATGTAAGTGATTATGCATACATGATTACATATACTATACGAGTAAGCTAAGTGATTTGTATAACTGACCCATGTAGGTTCAATAAAACTTGGAAGCTGATAGATTATCAAAAAGGGGCTTTAATGGCAGATTTGGTGTAATGGATTATG
This sequence comes from Pinus albicaulis, assembly GCA_034641835.2. Lineage (NCBI taxonomy): Eukaryota > Viridiplantae > Streptophyta > Pinopsida > Pinales > Pinaceae > Pinus > Pinus albicaulis. Next base: position 93,143,844 of record CM076581.1, read on the forward strand.
AGTTTTTCAACTCAAATGGACCTGGCGCCAAAGGGAAGGTGAAGTTCAACTAAATCTCTATTGTTTATTAACGTGATACTGAAGCTACATCATGGAGAAATTGCTAACGGGTATTGACAAAGCAACTGTAAAAGCTAAGTTTCTAGGAGGAACACTTATCTCTGATCTATTGACTGTCCGTGAATTATGTAATCCGAATTATTTTTGATATAGGAAACTTAAGATATGTATTGACTGTAGTGTTATTTTGAACAGGATAGAATGACTGTTTGTTTTTGGACAAAGTCTGTAAACTAGTTTTTAAATATGTCTTACAGAATGTTTTTATGAGGACTGATATGTGCCCTGATACAATGTATTTTTCATGCTGAAAAAAAATGTTATAACACTTGATTCAGATATGTAACACATTTGTAACCCTTCTTAGTTATTAGTGATGGCATTCTATTCTAATCATAACTGTGGTAGCTAGTATAATAAATACAACCTCAGGCAGGCAGGCAGAACTCTTACCCGATGAAAGGAGGCAGCAACAGCGAAACACGCGAACAACAGCGGGGACGAGCAGGCAGGAACAGCCAAAACGCGTAAACAACAGCGGGAAATAATGAAACCGGTAAACATAATAGCTTCATGGGCGATTATTTTATAGAAATTAGTTTGACCGAACTATTTTAAAAGTAAAAGTTCGGCCGAACTCATAGTTCGGCTAAACTTTTGTTCAAAGTTCGGCCGAACTTTTGTTGCCGGTTTTCCAATCTCCGACAAAAATTCTGTTTGCCCGTGCCATCAGTGTGCCGTCAATCTAAACGGAATCACGAGTTCGGTTGAACTTTCTAAGAAAGTTCAGCCGAACTATTACACAGTTCGGCTGAACATTAGAAAATGTTTGGCCGAACTATTTCTGAAAAAAAAAATTGGCCCCCGATTCTCACAAAAGTGTAACCCAGCTTCATGTTTCCGTCCTAGTCATCTATTCAAAGACTAAATCAACAACTAGCAATTACAGTCAAGTCTCGCTACTCAACTCGTTGTTTATTTGTAACATCTAAGCAGGTTCTTCTAATGTCCTTTTGAAACACTTTGTCTTCCTCTTAAAGGACTTTCTATATTTTACATTTATGCATTAGTTTTAGACATAATCACTATACACATTTGTCCTTTATAATTAGCTCATGTTAACTTTAGTTATGTTCATTAAATGTCTGAGTAATACATCATATATGCAAAGGTTGATAGTCAAATCTCGCTTTCACTAGTGAGTACTCAGTTTGTTCATAAGTGCAACGAAGTTCTTATCTTCTTTTATGCTCGACAATATTCAAATATCATGAACATAATTTTACAACAAATTTTATTAGTTACTACTCTTCAATACTGTCAAAAACATGAATCACACCTTTCATGTCAAAAGTAGAAAACTTCATATATTAATATGTAGATTGTTATACTTATACATAAGTTGATGCCCATTAGCAGCATACGTCGATTTCTTTTCACGTAAAAAATCTTAAAGTGGTGAGTGCTGCAACCTTTAGCTATGATACCACTTGTAACATTACCCGATAACCTCATTTGGAGATGCAGGAAGTTAGAAAATTTTTATACAAATTACCGACATGTAACTATCCAAATCACTATTCAACCTTCCTTGTTAATCATTAGATAGAATCTTCATCATTTCATAGAGTCACTTTAGTAGAGGAATATTAAGTTGCATATCCATTAACAACCATTGTTATATTATATTAATGTAAACTATATGATCTAACCTTACATTCATATCATGATACCTTTAGCCAAATTAATTAATCACATACTTGAAACTATCAACATCACATCATGCAAGGAATATACATCATCAAACTGACACAATAATAAATCACATCATTGAACATCGATATACCCTCGAAACCTCGTAGGGTAAAAACCAACAAAATTTTAATGTTATTATTAAATTATCTTGAGGGTGTTCACCCCTCACTCAATGGCTCATAATGGACTCCATCCCTTAACCTATGTTATACAATATTACAAATAAATGTCATTTAAATGAAAAAAAAAATTAGTTGAAAGCTATTACAAACATTAAGATAACATTTACCCACAAATATTCAATCTTCATATCTTTTTGGAATAGTTGTCCCTAAAGTGGGCCATCCCGCAGTTCACACTCATCTACATTGACCATTAAACATTTACCTATACAATGTTAAGAAAAAACTATCCAATCCACAAAACATCATCCTTTTTTGTTATTGTTGTCATCAACATACATTGATGTCGATATTACATAAATTATTAAGAAACACATTCATAAATATATACTAGTGATGCTTCACCACCTATACATGTACATTCATGACATGAAATTAAAATATCGTGACATGCATCCTTAACAACACCGCATATGTGCTAGTTATAAGCATGTAATTATCAAAATATGCCTATAAAATAAACTATTTCCTTTACAAAAGCACACATTCTTACAAGACAAATCATTACAAATGTCCATCAATAATGCATGCAAACAAAAGTTTCATTTTCAAGGAAATATAGCATAATAAGGCATGCAAAAACCTGTCTTCCTTTCCATAACAGTAATGCAATAAAACATACAAATACATGTATTTTTTTCCAAGGATTATACCAACATTACCCATATATATGTATTCCAAGGAAACCAACACCATTGTTATGGTTTTTATTTATGTAAATAATCCTCTTTCCCAAAGAAAATTTTCCAATATAGGCTAACACAAAATGCTATCATTTACCACACACAAATGTATATTGTTTCCAACAAACGATAATACAAATCTTGCATTCATATACATGGTATTATTCCAAACAAAACTAACATAATAGTTATGATAGCATAAAAGTAATCACATATATCTTTCTAAACAAATATAGCTCAATGATTCTTCTATCCATGTAAAGAACATATCTCTATAACACAGTGGCTATTTTTTTGTGCATGCAATAACTTATAATAATAGCTCTTGTTTAATTTAAACAACACATATTCCATGCTTATAATTCTTCCCTCATTAACTTATTATTTTCATGTAAAAAAATACATACTTCTTTTTCAAAAGGAAGTTAATATAACCTAGTTTTTTTGTCTTTCTACATGTAGTGTCTAATGCTTCCATTTCAGGAAATTATCATCTAGATAACCATATTTTATGCATAAAAATAGGCAACCATAACAAGGTAAACTTAATTTTTTATACACCTAAATCAAGAAGTTGGCAAAATTAATCAAGCCATATAATCTTTTCAAGAGGTTATTATTTTCATGTAGGAACAACATATATAAAACAACATAATATTTTACCAAGAAGCAATTATTCCTTTAACAGAATATTCAACATGATCTTTCTCAAAAAATGATTATGAGAAACTAATACCATAGATAATCCCCTTATGCATCCAAACTCGTATTCATTTTCCCAAAATAAGGTTAATGCAATAAATATTATGCAAATGCACTTTTCTTCCCCAATGAATATAATAACAAAGATATTATTTTTTATGCATGCAAGTGCATATTTATCTTTTTCCATGAAATCTTATGCAGCAACATTTATTTCACGCATGCAAATCTTGTTTCTTTTCCAAGAAACTTTACCACATGTTATTATTGTTATGCTTACAGATGTGTATCTCTTTTTATGCATGGAATTTGTTTTTTTTTTAATAAAACAATGGCTATTCTTTTGTGCTTGCAAAACATGTTGTTTGTAACATAATCACCTTTACCTCTAAGCATACAAAAAACTTATTTTTTTTTAATAAAACAATGGCTATTCTTTTGTGCTTGCAAAACATGTTGTTTGTAACATAATCACCTTTACCTCTAAGCATACAAAAAACTTATTTTTTTTTTAATAAAACCAACATGGGTCCTTGTATTTTTATGCATATGATTCATAAATAAGTTTTCAAGGAAAACACTCGATTCTTATCATTTTTTTTGGCACAATAATTTATATGTTTTTCTTTCCAAAAGGCTAGTACAACAAGTTTGTATTTCCCCAAGATGTTTCTCCAAAAGAGATAATGCAGCTAATATTTAATGCAAAATAATATTTATGTGCATTTGCTCCCCAAAAATTAGTAAAATAAATTTTACTTTTTCCATCTCTATTTATAGGAAGAACCATAACTAAGCACATAACAACATGATATTTTCCACGAACACCAAAAAAATATCTCTATCATTTAAGAAAAGAGTCGTAGTTACTTAGCTCTAGGGTAAAAAATATCTTCTTTGCATGTTGAAACATTAGATTCCCATTTCTAATGGGAACAGGAAAAAGGAGCACATTCAGAGTAATCAACAACCTCCCTATGATTAATCAACAAAATCCTCGCCTTGTTATATGTTTGTATACAAAAACAACATCCATTACTCTAGATTTTAACCACTATTTATTCCAAATATCTCTCAGTCTTCTAAACACTCACCTATCATGATTTCCACTCTTTAAGGTTTTCTTTAATTTTGATTACAAAACTCTTTCTCTCAGTATGCATCACATTTTGGAAGAGAGTAGTGTTCAAGTTTTTCTTGAATTTTGGTTGAAAAACTCTTTCTCTCTTGTATGCATCGCAATCTGGAAGAGAGTAGTGCCCAACAATAAACCAGGAAGTGGGAGTTGGAGCAGATTGTGTTCGAAAGGAAACTTTATTCACGATTATATCATTGGTCGAATTCCAAGAATATATGCCTAAAAGGTTTGATTGAACATAAAATGGACAAGAAAATTTATTTCTAGGATTCGGCTTCTATATTTTTCCACAAACCCTGCAGTATTATCATTCATACAAATCTCTCAGATTCATAGAAGATAATAAGGACTAGATTTTCGAAATATTTTCAACTATACATATGCTTTTCTAGGTCCTTCTATGGGTTCTCTCTATGCCAATAAAACCTCATATTTTTTTTTATCTATGTGACTCCTCTCCTCTAAGGAGATCTAAAGTGAATCGATAATACAAAGTGTCATTTTCAAGAATTTGTTTCAATTTAAACCGATTATTGATTAAAACAATTAAAATAATATTAAATTAAAATTGTTTTACCATGATTAAATACATACATTACAGTACGTATATCATAAGGATATTATAATTTCCCTATCAAGCACTTACGAGATACTTACTCCTCCCATAGATATTAATATGTCACTTGGGGAAAAGAGAGCCAAGAGGGGATGAGAGGAAAAACTTGAGGCAATCAAGAAATAGGAGAAGAGAAATCATTAACTTAGACATCACGTTGGACAATGTCATAGAGAAATTCTTGAGCTAGTTAAAGGCAGTGGAATTTCTGCACAAATATGTGAGTGTGTGAAAATTATGAGAAAGAAATTATTGAGCTTGTTATAGCCAGTGGAACTTCTACACAAATTTGCGAGTCTATGAAATTTATGAGAAATAATTTCATGAGTTTGTTTGGGCCAGTGGATTTTTTGTGCAAACTTGTATGGTCTCTATCCAAGAAAGACTTTTCTAAAGGGAAATTTCCTCAGGGGGAGCTCTTGTAGAATACCTTGTTCAATGATTGGAAGGAGAATTCTCCCTTCCCTATTGGTTTCTTGTCGCAACCTAACCAATCCTGAACATATAAGTATATTTTTTTTACATTGGTAGAAATTTTCTACAAATTATGCCTTTGTGAATTACTTCTGGAAATGTTTCCTGTAAATTATTCCTATGAATGTTTGGCTAATTCAGAGAGCAAAGAAAAGGAATATTCAATAATCATTTAGTAATATTTTTCACTTTTTGGTAGTGATTAGTACTATAATATTTTGGGAAATCATTTGATAATTAAATTCAGTAGGTTGTTATTGATTAGTTTTATTCGGTAAAATTTTATAATCGAGGTTGTACATGTGTACTATATGTTAATTCCATAAATTAAATGGTGTAAGTAGGGAGTAATGTTTCTATGGAAAATTTGTTGTACGGAAAGACAACTTTGACTAATTGTTTTATACAATATAAAATAACATATATCATAAATGTTTTTGGTGTTTAATTTACCTAAGGTCTTTACAAAAAAAAACAAGGAGAATATTGTCGGAGAGTTCGGTTAGTTCTTGGGCTAAACAGACCTAGCCAACAACCCAAAATCAATCCCTATATCATCATATAGCTATGGGAAGCCCTAAAACAAGAATAAATATTAATAATAACAAAGGATGAACTTGAGGCTCAGAAAAGGACTTATGTTGGAATAAAAATTTAACAATTTTTTTTATGAAAAAGTGTTGTATGGAAATAGGCATAACTATTGATTACCCCACAAACTTGAGAAAATAATATTGTTACCACAAAGTAACGAAAATAAAAAATTACCATAGATAGAATTAACCTCATATCTAATACATATAGAACAAAAGATAATTTTATTGCACCTTTAATAAAATGAGACTAATACTTATCTTATAAATAAACTCAGAAGATGAATAAACTTAGAGATCATTTTATGTGATCGTACTAGAACTAACATATGGTCTACTTAGCCTACAGATTTATTCAAAAAAACATATGCTTCTTAAATTTAAAACTCAAATAATTATGTGTATTTCTCCTTAAGGGTTTCAAAAGTCATGGAGTGAGAAACATGATTATTTTTAAAGAAAATATGAAAATATAGTGAACACATTCATATCACATATTTGAATAATGACTATTGGTATAACCCCAAAGAAATAAAATGGTCATATGCCAAAAAATTAAAAAGGGTCAAAATGTATACGTTAAAAGTTAATAACCATAGAGGGTTCCATCTGTGAAAACCAAACTGACATTTAATAACATTAAATAAATGTTTAGGTGAACCCTAGAAATGAAACTGAAACAAATATTGACTACACCTACAATGTGGCAAAGACAAAAATGTTAGCAAAAGGAACCTGGGAACAAACTTTCGAAAGTTCCAAGGGTCTTGCTGACGATTGCAATAGAGAACTGTACCTATCAAGAAAAACAAGAATATTTAATAATCGTAGTAAATCCAAGACTAGCGTTCAATGTGAACAAGTATAACAGATGAATAACGAAAAGAAAAGGGGTTACCTAGATGGTACTCTATTTTCATGATCGCTCAATGAGTATTCCTCGAATAAATCCCTTATTCAAATTTATAGAAAGTTATATAAAATAAGCCAAGGTTATAATTAAACAACCAAGGAGGTATCACCTGTGAATAATGTCATTGTAAACTGTGACTTGAATGGAAGAAAATATTTGCAACAATAAGTAACTACTGTCATATTGGGCAGTAATTCCAAATTCCACGATAAGCATCGAGTAAATGTTAACAATACGACAAGGATCATGAATAAATCTGAAATCATTTTATTTGATAATAAAAAAAATCTCTGGGATGAGGAGCGTAAGTATCTAACTAAACAAGAATTAATCTGCCAAGGTGAGATAAACTGCAAGAAATTATGGATGATTTAAATGCACTCTTCTATCAAGATAACCATTAGATAAATTTGATCTAGTACTATCCCTAGTTATGCACTCCATAATCATATCTCCATACCTGTAGGAGAAGGTAGGTCCCAAAATGACAATAAAGGTAAGTGATGGGAAAGGAAAACAAGGAATAATGATAAATCCAAATTATTTTCAAGCTACAGATGGAGAATCCAATTACCCTTTAACTGAATTGTACAATGGGAAAGCTCCATATTGTTACCCCATCATTGAGCTGACACTCAGAGCAGTTGGGTATCATTCCCAACTCTACAGTCTCATATTCTACCATTACATGCAAAAAATAAACTATGGGTAATAGGATGGAAGATATCAACAAGACTGTGTTGATGGATAACAATTTCCTTCTTATACTCAACAAGGTTTTAACATAAGAGAGTAAGTTTGAATTGTAGCTGAAAATCCAAAACTCACAATGGTCAGAGGCACAAATGAAACTGGTCATGCGACGAAAAGATGGTAGTTATCGAAAACTACATAGGCTGCATCATCACCGTAGCATTCAAACCCTAGTTTTTCAACCATGTATCTAGACAAAAAATCCAATGGTTCTATCATGATGGAGGTACACAACAGATGTAGGTCTTGTGAACCTTCAAGGAATCATTTTAACAATTATTACATACTAAGGTTGATGCAAAAAAAATTATATTTAAAGTTAACATGACCTGGCACCCTGCACTATTAGTTGTATCGTTGCTTCACAAATTATAAAATTATTCCAACTTTAGAGGGATATGATTAAGCTCAAGTTAAAATTGAATTACAAAAAACTATTTACATGATTAATGGTTGAAAAGCACCATGTGATGGTCCAAATTGGAGTTAAATTTGAACGTATGCATATGTAATACATGTATAACATGATAAATCCATGACACAATACAAACTTTAGTAGGTTGTAACTCACCTCCTAACAATTGTATTAAATTACAAGAGTTGGGATTGTCCTTTACATTGATTAATGATAAGGTAAATAATGAAGATAAAAAAATCTAGGAGGGGTATGTTACAAGTGGTATTAGAGAGATGGGTTAAAATTTGAGGCCTAAGATCCAACTTAGAGTTTAAGTTTAATAAATTAATATTGATATTATATAGAATAAAGAGATAAAGAAGATATTATGGCCAGGGAATGAGATTAGATATGGAAATAACCAGCAGTAAGTAGCTTCCTAAAGAAGCTCATAGATAATAAAACCATAAAAAATTAATTTGAATATTTACTATAGTCATAGCTAAGAAGAAAGTGGTTGTACTATGAAACCTTAACATGAAAAGTATATCAGTTTGATTGAGAAAAAAAACTTTCACGGTCAGCCCAAGGGTTGAAGCTTAGATACTTGTAGATATTTGTATTAAAAAGGGGGATGATAAAGCCCTTTCAGATTAAAGGAAATTTTCTTGAAATAATAATTTTAGTGTTAGTCACCCTGTCCATATATGGAACCCATCCAATATAACGTGTTTATGACTAAAGCCTCTTAAGGAGATAAAAGTGACCAGAGTTGTTGTAGACATTCAAAAAGAATAACATGAAATTAAAAATGGTGATGGAACAAAAATATTTATACTCTTTAAGGCTATTCCTTCTTATATATCTACATATTGAATAATAAAAATCCCTTTTTGAGGCTTGATATGTATCAGCAACAACGATATTAGAATAATAGAACATAATTTTTTTTGGTGGGTAAATGCATGATTAAATCCAAATTGGAAACCTACATAATTGTAAGGCTTACTTAACTAGACACCTTGGCACCAATTTATGTGAAATAGACAAAAAAAATTTGAGCCTACAAGGAAAGACAAATTGTTCTCCTTGGTTTTGTATATGGATCAAAGTATGTAAGAACATAATCCTTGTGAGGTGTATCAAAGAAGTAATACTATAACATTGGTTATGTAAATATCCTACGACCTTTTGTTTAAGTTTAATGTATACACGTACTACATTAGGTTATTCCCTTCAGTGGTCATAGTGATTTATTTTAATATTACCTTATTATTCTATCCTCGATGGCCTAATCAGGAATGATCAGTAGCAAAATAATAAGATAAATAAAATCAACAAAATTCAACAACCAACAGATAATTGATGCAGACAAAATTGGGTCCACTTGAAAAAATGTTTAAAGAAAACATATATATCCTAAAGGAGATGAGTTTCAGTAATCGGTAATGTTTGGTTGTAGTGTTTTGATCATGAAATTACGATGCTGCCTAAAACGCAGATCACTAGGTGTGAGCCATGAGGGGGGTAAGGTAAAGTAATATTTCTTGAAAGTTAAAAAAATAAAAGAGAATTAAGAAGATTATAACACATAAGATTATTTTGTGAATAGTAAATAAGAAAATTATTTGTTCTCTTATTGGGATAAAATTGACGTCCATGGGACCTTACATGTCAAAGCTAGTAAATGAACCTGTGGGTGGATGAAGTATGTAATAATTTGTGAACCAATATAGAAGAAAAGGGTTATAATATAATGACATAATAAAATACTAAGAAGAGGGTGGAAACTTTATATTATATAGAATAAAGTTTAACACAACACAAAAGATACCCAATCTCCATAGGTGTTACATTTGAACCTGATATATATAGAATATATGGATGAAAGGAAAATATATAACGACAAGATAACACCAGTATAAGTATGATAAATGTTGTAACTTATGACTCTGACTAAAATCCCATGGCTATCAAGAATACGTTTGTTTGTCATGACTCATAGGTGGAATACTTAATTATATGTGTCCTTAAGATAGAAAAAAAAAATTGTTGGTTATGGATTGTGAGAGATTTACTTATTGAAAACCCCACTTTTGAATATCATATAGTTTAAATAATTATGGTGTATACATCGCCAATTGCATTCTTAGAGAAATAAGTGTGTGAAAATAGGTAATTGTGTGTTATGGAAGAAGTTATAACTTAAAAGAAACCTTTTGTGAAAACCCAAAAAATATTGGTATGTCGTGATAGATATTATAATAATTTATTGGAATAAAAAAATGAATGAAACATTTTGAGGTTATCAAATAAAAATTTATAATGATAATATTATTCTAAAGTAGGAAAGAATATGAAACATAGAAATAATAGTGGAATATTTATAAAATGATAGCTAGTGCAAGAATGTATAAGTTGGTATTTATTAAGGATAAGAATAAGAGTGGAAACATTAAGGTGAAAACTAGGTAGGTTGGTCGAGTCCACAAAAATGATGGAAAAGATATGGAAGAAAAAGGGGTTTATTCTCTTAACCCTCGCTTAGAATTTTACATGTATTTATGTATTGTAGACATGATAAGTTGAAAAGATATAAATATATATATATGTGTGGATCTGACATTATGTTTTACATGGTTACGATGGGTCATTGGATTAGGCAGATGATTACCTATGGACAACACGAAATTAATTCCTAATAAGTGCATTGTGATCACATGAACAAAGAAGGTATGGTCTCTTGAGCTAGTGTTGCATAATGTGTTCTACATGTGTTATGCATGGTGCTATTTATATGTAGCATTGAGAATAAGTAAACAACTCACTAGTCATTGGATATGTGCATATAACTAAATATTTACTAATTTTTTGTTGTGATTATAAACATTTAAGAATTCATGGGGATTCCTAGTACAGCTAAGCAGGAATTCCAATATTTAATGACGTGGAACAACATAGTGGAAAAAAAAATATTTTGGTTAGGTTTTTCATATTTAACTATAAGGAGAAATATTTAAAACTAGCTTTTTGTGATCTAGTTCAATGTACAAATGAGTGCAAGGGGAATACACCCCATGACTATACATAGAAACAAATCGCATATAACCTTCATCAAAATCCTACAATGAAAGATGACAAAGGGTCAACACTGAAGGAATTTTTTAATATGAACTCTTGACCTTACACAAAGAGAATATAACAAAGGAAACCAAGATGGGCATACCTAAGTTTACTTGGACAAAGTAGACAACCATGTAGCTGCCTTGAACATGGCATGAAAAAATAAGTTATCATAAAACTATGCATAAATAATGCACATGTAACATTTGAAATATGGATAAAATAATAGTGATGTAACCTAGCACCATAATACATCAATTTTAATTTATTATAAAAGATAATAAAATTAATGTTTTCTAAAATTTTATAGTCACTATGTAAATAGTGCTAAGGGAACCAATACTCCCATGGTATGAAATTTATAGTGGAGCCACACAGTGGAGTCCTTTTCGATGGGTTTATTCATTGAGAAAGTAAAAAAAAAGATAAATATTTATTCCTAATGCTGATATGCTTGTAATAATGTTGTAACCTTTATTGAGTGTAGGTTGCTAGCCCTTGTTGGGTTATGATACATGTTGATGACCCATTTTAGGTATATAAATAACAATTTAAGGTGCCAATGATAAATATTGAAATATTATATAGATACATTACTAAATAATGATTGACAAAAACTAATGACAATCATCATGATTATGGATATAGGTCAAATCAGACATAAGTGTTTTCGATTAAACCTTTGTAGAGGAAGGAATTATGCTACCAAAGCAAAAAAATAATTAGTTCAAAGCATAGCAGATTCCCTTTATTCAGAAGGGGCTACCTGCGAAGCTAAATATTTTATGTGCGAGGCATATTTAAACCTATTTTGATGTCCAGGAAACACCAAGGATGATGTTTCACTCAAGGGCAGGAAGATGTAATACCCTTGAGGGAAAATTTAAAAATTTAATTTACTTTTATTGTAGTAAATGTCCAGACTATGGAAAAATAGAAGACTTGATATAATGCTAGATATAAATGTTTATTTTTTCATAATTAAATTAACAAGATTAGTTATGGTCAAACAAGGAAATTACAACAAGGTAGAAAATGCTAAATGAAGCGATTATGTTCTAAATGGAGGTAAAGTGACAACTCTAAGATAGGGTAATGAAGAAAGAGCATGTTTGCAAGATTCCAGAGTGGATGTGAGTGATCATGAACACCAATGATGCACAAATTAATATTGGTGTTCTAATATGATATTTTTAATGTTTTCCATATAAGAATTAATGGAGGGTGATGGAAGAAATGCTTCCATGTCATGTGATTTGTCATTGTGAGTCCCTAGGCATTAGTCTCGAAGTTCTTGTTTCCTAGTATGATTTTTAGTCGTGATCTCTGTATGAAAGTCAGGGATTTGTGTCTTATATATATTTGTATATGATGTGATAAACAATATGAAGTATTTGGTGTTGTGTGTGTAATATCTCTTGCTCTAAAAAATTCTAAAAGTTGTTTAATTTCCCTAAGCTCTTTATATATATAAAGATGAAATCCTATCTGAGATTTGGGTTAGTTCTTTGGTGAAGTTGATGTAGCCAAAAACCCAAAATCAGTCCCTTTGTCATCATAAAACTATGGAAAGTCTTACAAAAAGAATAAAACTTACTAATAACAGAGGATGAACTTGGGGTTCAAAAAATATTTCTCTTGGAATAAAACTTTAGTAGTTATTAGTATGAAAACATGTTGTGCAAAAATAGGCATAACTATTGACTACCTTGTAAACATCATAAAATAATATTGTTACAACAGAGTAAGAAATATACCAAAATACCATATATAGAATTAACTTCATATTCTGATACATAGAGAAAAAAATAAAATTATGCTTCACTTTTAATAAAAATGAGAATAATACTTATCTTATAAAGAAACTCATAACCAAAATAAACTCATTGAATCATTATATGCGACAATATTGAAACTAACATATGGTCTACTGATGTAGGAGCATCAAGGCCATTTTTCATTTGTAAATATGTGATAAAAGTGGGGTGTGACATTTTTAATATTTTATTAATTATTTTGTTATTTTTAATAAAATAGGAGATAATTATGAGAAGTGAGGATTTTGTAAATATTCTTTTATTAAATAAAAGGATATGAGAGAAATAGTTTAGGAGCAAAATTAGAGATTAGGATTTCTATGTATGGGACTTTGTTGAGGATTAGGTGGAGTGATTTTTGGAGTGAATTAAATGCATTTTTATGTATAAATATGAGTGGTTTTTTAGAGGAAAAGACACTTGAATAGTGAGAGTAGTTGAGAGAAAATTTTGAACAGCCAAAGCTATAAGCCTTCAGGCAGGTTGTAAGGGCCAATGAATTGTAAATCAGGCCACGGAAAAATGTTGCTGTAAGTAAATTCACTTTTATGAAAGTGTTGGTTTTGAGTTATTCACCTTAACTTGGTCAATTCGGGTATGATTCAATTTCTGTGTTGAAATAGTGAATTTGCTGGTATTTAATTTGCTGGTTAATTAGTGTGTTAATTCCTGTGGAATAATAATGGTGGCACATGGATCAATTGTCATGTGGAAACATTGTATGCGAGAATTACAATATTAGTCGGTGAACCTTCCAGAGAACACCGAAAAACTGAAAGCGCCTTCGCTGAAATTGACCTTCAGATATTAGATATCTGGTATCACAGTTATAAACTCATATAATACGGTGATGTGGGGTGATAGCTGAATGTGTTAATCTCCTTATGGTAAATGCAGATTCTGGTATGCCAAATAGTAGATCGATTGCAGAATGCGTATAGCCACAAGAACTTAATATTGTGCATAACTGAATAGTGGATATTAAACCCAGCGTTATGAAATTAAAGACTGCATGACATATGTTTGAATGTTTATAAGTCGCAGGTCGGGATCGGTCGATTGGAGAATCAAGATTTGAAATAGAATCCAACTTAAATTGCGTTGATCCACTACAGGTGAGCAAGCCATTGTGCTAGAAAGATATCCAGCAACACTCAAGCAGTGGAATTGTCAAAGATTGTTGAATGCAGGCACAGAATTTGTCAGGACTCTGTCTGTTCTAAATCAATGAAATAGTAATTGTTTAATGCAGATGTGCAGAGGGGAGTTTTCAAAAGTCGATTTGTGTTTAAGCTGAGATGAAGAAAACGTAAGGCGTTGTTTCAAACACTGGTTATTCTATTTGGAATTTAATTGTTGGGTTCCAGATTCACGTGAAGGAATCGATTGAATGATTTAATGAAGGACGCAGAGTATTTCCAGAGGTAATTTGAATATGTGGAATTCGATTCAGAAGTTTGCTGAAGCTCAGCTCTAATATGCCCAGAAATCGTGAATTGAAGTAATAGGAAAGGGCGCAGAAATCTGTGGTGTTTTCATGAATTGTCTTGCAGAGTAGAACAACTATTGAATGCAGATGTGAATCACTTTGCAGCGATCAATGTGAAATAGCAGGCCGTTGTAGTTCAGACCTTCAGAAGTTTGAAGACTTTTGTATCGATTTGATATTGTAAACATTGAGGACACCATTGAATTGTCAGGGTGTTTATAAGGCTATAAGCGATATGAATGTTTCATTATATGGCGTTACAATTCGAATTGATCATTCGATATAAGTTGAAATCAGTTCATTGCATGATCGTGGAGGAGTGAAAGCGCTGTGGAAGGTATGTAATTGAATAGCAGATTGTTGTTATTGAGAAAAATGTTTATACAAACTGTCATAGCTTTGGTAAGCCGAATTGGAAGGGCACACTTATATATATAATTGATATTTGGTTGGCTATGCTAAAAGTTTGAAGTTACATAATCTTGTGCAGGCCCAAATATTATTAAAATGGTGATGTTTGTGTGTCAGATTTGGTTAATTAAATGTCAGATTGAATTTTATAACATGGGCATATGTGGTTCATTGATTTTTTATTATAGAAAACTTGATACTGAAAACATATATGAATGTTAATAATAAAAGGTAAAGGATGAATGAGGTTTATGTGAGCATTCGAATGTTGAGTCATTGGGTTTGATTGAAAGTTTATGAATTTTCCTGAAGAGGAGTAGATATTGGAATTGATATAATTCCATATATGATGGCATTTAATTAAGGCATGGAATCAATGGTGAATGATTTTGAACATATGATGAAGATAGCTTCCGCATGCAAATGGTACAGTTGTGAAATTGCCAGCTATTGAGGTTTTTGATTTGGGTAAAAAGCTGAGATGCATGTTTATATTCATGGAGTTAAAGATTCTGGGTATTGCAGGGTTGGCCCTGCATCATTTTTGGTATCAAAGATTGGCTCTGTTGAAATTAAAGATGTTGTTTTCTGAATGAGGACAAAAGGTTTTACTGAAGAACTAAAGTGTGTTTTATTTGAATGTGTGATGAATGACTGAAAGGAAGATCAGATTTTTAAATATGATATGCAAGCTACACAATTGCAGTAAAGAATATTGCAGACGTGAATGGAGGATAAGAGCAATAGACTCTTAAAGGTGAGATAGTTTTTCTGATTTGAAATTTGTGATTGAAGTTTATGGTTGCAGAGAAGATGATGGCAGTGAACCTGACATTCAGCTGAAGGCTGGATAGGGAGGACAATTGCAGTGTCCTGAAGAGAAAGTGAGTTGAAGAGATAGCCTAGAGAGAGAGCAGAGGAGATTGCTCAAGAGGTTCCAGAGGCAGTGAACCAAGTACTTACCGAAAGACTGAGTGAGGAGAGCTTGGTGAGGTAAGTGGCAGCAGAAGAGATTACTGTCATAGAGGCTAGTGCAACTCATGGTGAGTGAGAAACTCATGGAGAAAATGATCATGGAGGATCAGAGAAGAGGTTCAGAGGAATGCCACAGAGGTGAGATGACTGATGAGTTCAGAGAAAGAGAGATTGCAGTAATGAAGGTACAATTGCAGGTACTAGAAGAATGGCTGCAAGAGAAGGAAAATCAGAAAAGAGGATGGATCTTCCCACTGAATGGAAAGAGAGTGATTTGGCAACCATTGCAGAGGAGGTTGAGGCAAAGTGTGATTGCCTTATTGAAGGAGGAGCTTAGATTTCTTGAGCCAGAGATGGAATTTGAAGATTCCACATGCAGATTTGTTGAAAGGAAAGTGTTGGAGGAAGCAGTCAAGACTGAAAAGTCTTGTGGTTTTAAAACTGATGAGTTGTGTATGTTTGCAGGTACAACACAGGGAGATGAAAAAGCTTTAGAGTTTGTTCAAGAAGAGTTGAATCTGAAGGCTGTTCAGATCGATGTTGAGAGAGCAAGATCTTAGGAGGAAATGAAGACAAAGGAGTCTAATCAGAATGTTGGTGCAGAGAAAGAAGGACCAGCTGATGATTGGTTAAGAGCTGGTGAAGGTATGGAAAATTGTGTGAAGTTTCCAAGTTCTACTCCTAATGAAATTGTTGAATTGTATAGGAAACTAGATCTTCAGAGAAGAGAATTGGAGAGACATAGGACTTATGTACAGGTTAATTTGCTGAAGAAGCAAGGTAAGGAAGTTTTCATGAATGACAGTCATGAAGAAGATGATGGAAAGAAGGAGAGAATAGCTGACAGTCTCATGGTGAATGTAAATCAGCATACTGATGTGCTGACAGAGGAGTTGGGAAGGAATTCAGATCATCATAATGAAGTGTTGCCAGAGAAAGCTGAGGAGAAAGCCAGTAAAGATTTTCTGAGTCCTGAAGAAGACTTGGAACTGTAGAGGGAAAACTTGTTGACTGAATCAACAAGTGAGACCATTGGGTCTTGTGAATTTGAAGCTGACAATTTGATTGTGTTTATAGGTGATGTAGAGGACAGTCCATCATTTGGAATTGTCTTGGAAGGAGGAGAACTATTGCAGAAAGAAGATGAGACAATCATGTCTCTTAAGCAGAGGCTTGTTACTGTGGGTGACAAGAAAGAGTTGGCTTGTCTGTATAGCCAAGAGAAGACTGGTGGACAAAATTTTGGAGCTCCTACAGTGTTAGAGGATGAAGCTACAGTGTTGGAAGAACTTGATTTGATTGCCAGAATCAATCAAGATGATAATGGACAATTACTAAAGATTGTCGAAGGGAAATATGGAGGTTATGCTGGTGTTAATTTGCAGCATGTTGATGAAATGTTGAAATGTTTGTTGGAGACATTTGAACCAGAGAAAGAAGTTGCAGATGAAATTGCAGGTGATGAGCAAAAGAATGTTGCAGAGGGACAGGAAGTTTGGGAGGCGGCGACATTTATAGAGGCAGTTGAGGCAACACTGATAGTAGCAATATCTATGGGGGCACTGGAGCCTTATGTTTTTTCGAACAATTGTTTTGTGAGTACAGGTTTTATTGCAGATGCTGGAGAAAATCTGTTAGACAGAGAAATTGAACTGATGAGGCGGATGATGATGAAAGTATCTCGGAAGAGGCCAGCAGCAGTAAAATAGAGGAGAAGCAGCAAAAGAAAGACAACAGAAGATTGTGAAAGCATAGTTAGTGGGGCGATGCAACATAAAGTGTGGAGACCTGGAGAAGAACATCAGAAAGAAGCAGCGACAAGTGGCAAGTTGTAGCACAAGATATGGGATCCAGGCATACACAGATCCGAACACATGATCAGGCGATCATGATTAATTTTAACATTGGGAGTCTGATGCAGAAGCATCAAGGCCATTTTTCATTTGTAAATATGTGATAAAATGGGGGTGTGACATTTTTAATATTTTATTAATTATTTTGTTATTTTTAATAAAATAGGAGATAATTATGAGAAGTGAGGATTTTGTAAATATTCTTTTATTAAATAAAAGGATATGAGAGAAATAGTTTAGGAGCAAAATTAGAGATTAGGATTTCTATGTATGGGACTTTGTTGAGGATTAGGTGGAGTGATTTTTGGAGTGAATTAAATGCATTTTTATGTATAAATATGAGTGGTTTTTGAGAGGAAAAGACACTTGAATAGTGAGAGTAGTTGAGAGCATATTTTGAACAGCCAAAGCTGTAAGCCTTCGGGCAAGTTGTAAGGGCCAATGAATTGTAAATCAGGCCACGGAAAAATGTTGCTGTAAGTAAATTCACTTTTATGAAAGTGTTGGTTTTGAGTTATTCACCTTAACTTGGTCAATTCGGGTATGATTCAATTTATGTGTTGAAATAGTGAATTTGCTGGTATTTAATTTGCTGTTTAATTAGTGTGTTAATTCCTATGGAATAATAATGGTGGCGCATGGATCAATTGTAATGTGGAAACATTGTATGCGAGAATTACAATATTGGTCAGTGAACCTTCCAGAGAACACTGAAAACTGAAAGCGCCTTCGCTGAAATCGACCTTCAAATATTAGATATCTGGTATCACAGTTATAAACTCATATAATACGGTGATGTGGGGTGATAGTTGAATGTGTTAATCTCCTTATGGTAAATGCAGATTCTGGTATGCCAAATAGTGGATCGATTGCAGAATGCGTATAGCCACAAGAACTTAATCTTGTGCATAACTGAATAGTGGATATTAAACCCAGTGTTATGAAATTAAAGACTCCATGACATATGTTTGAATGTTTATAAGTCACAGGTTGGGATCAGTCGATTGGAGAATTGAGATTTGAAATAGAATCCAAGTTAAATTGCGTCGATCCACTACAGGTGAGCAAGCCATTGTGCTAGAAAGATATCCAGCAACACTCAAGCAGTTGAATTGTTAAAGATTGTTGAAACCAGGCGCAGAATTTGTCAGGACTCTGTCTGTTCTAAATCAATGAAATAGTAATTGTTTAATGCAGATGTGCAGAGGGGAGTTTTCAAAAGTCGATTTGTGTTTAAGCTGAGATGAAGAAAATGTAAGGCGTTGTTTCAAACACTGGTTATTCTATTTGGAATTTAATTGTTGGGTTCCAGATTCACGTGAAGGAATCGATTGAATGATTTAATGAAGGACGCAGAGTATTGCCAGAGGTAATTTGAATCTGTGGAATTCGATTCAGAAGTTTGCTGAAGCTCAGCTCTAATATGCCCAGAAATCGTGAATTGAAGCAATAGGAAAGGGCGCAAAAATCTGTGGTGTTTTCATGAATTGTCTTGCAGAGTAGAACAACTATTGAACGCAGATGTGAATCACTTTGCGGTGATCAATGTGAAATAGCATGCCGCTCTAGTTCAGACCTTTAGAAGTTCGAAGACTTTTGTATCGATTTGATATTGTAAACATTGAGGACACCATTGAATTGTCAGGGTGTTTATAAGGCTATAAGCGATATGAATGTTTCGTTATATGGCGTTACAATTCGAATTGATCATTCGATATAAGTTGAAATCAGTTCATTGCATGATCGTGGAGGAGTGAAAGCGTTGTGGAAGGTATGTAATTGAATAGCAGATTGTTGTTATTGAGCAAAATGTTTATACAAACTACCATAGCTATGGTAAGCAGAATTGGAAGGGCACACTTATATATATAATTGATATTTGGTTGACTATGCTGAAAGTTTGAAGTTACATAATCTTGTGTAGGCCCAAATATTATTAAAATGGTGATGTTTGTGTGTCAGATTTGGTTAATTAAATGTCAGATTGAATTTTATAACATGGGCGTATGTGGTTCATTGATTTTTGATTATAGGAAACTTGATACTGAAAACATATATGAATGTTAATAAGAAAAGGGAAAGGATGAATGAGGTTTATGTGAGCATTCGAATGTTGAGTCATTGGGTTTGATTGAAAGTTTATGAATTTGCCTGAAGAGGAGTAGATATTGGAATTGATATAATTCCATATATTATGGCATTTAATTAAGGCATGGAATCAATGGTGAATGATTTTGAACATATGCTGAAGATAGCTTCCACATGAAAATGGTACAGTTGTGAAATTGCCAGCTATTGAGGTTTTTGATTTGGGTAAAAAGTTGAGATGCATGTTTATATTCATGGAGTTAAAGATTCTGGGTATTGCAGGGTTGGCCCTGCATCATCTACTTAACTCGGAGTGCTATTCAAAAAAACATATCCTTATTACAATAAAATGTCACTTATGCTATTTAATTCTCTTTAAATTTTTTAAACCTCATGGATTGAGTAACAAGATTATTTTTAAAGAATATATGAAAATACATAGAACACATTTGTATCGTAGATGTCAACAATGATTATGGGTATAAGCCTCCAAGAAAGAAAATAGTCGTAAGAAAATAAATAAAAAAATTTCCAGCTGTATACATTAAAAAATAATAACCTTGGAGGGTTTCACTGGTCAAACCCCAACTGACATTGAATAGCATTAAATAAACATTTGGGTGAACCATAGACATGAAATCCCAGAAAATACCTGATCGCACTTGGAATGTGGCAAAGATAAAGATGTTAGCAAAAGGAACCTCAGAAAAAACTTCTGAAATCTCAAAGATTCTTGTTGAATATTGCAATATAGAATTGTACCTATCAAGGACAACGAGAAGAGATGAGCCTAGTAAATCCAACACTAGAGTTGAATGTAAACAAGGATAAAATTTGACCAATGAATATAAAAGAGGTTACCTAAATGGTACTATGTTTGCATCACTGATGCATGAGTATTCTTGGAATAAAACCTTATATAGCTTGATAGAAAGGTATATCAAACAAACTAGGGTTACAATTAAACGAACCAAGGAGTTATCACCTGTGAATAACGAAATTGTGAAACTAGGAGTGAAATGGGAGAAAAGAGTCACAAAAATAAGTAACTACCATCATATTAGTCAATAATTCCAAACCAAACGCCGCCAGAAGCATCAAGTATGATCCGAATGGAAAATGGCATCAACTCATGGTATTCATCTACCCATATTATCCATCCACCCATGGTATTGTAAATGGGATAAACCCATGGTATTCATCCACCCATGATATTTATTCGCCCATGGTATTGTAAGTGACCCATGGTATGTATCCACCCATGGTATTGGCCTATGGTATCTACACCTATGGTATTGTATCTCAAAAAAGGCTATAAATAACAAGCCTCACTTTGTAAAAGGACAGATGGTCTGCCATAATGTAGCTTCTACAGTTATTCTATGTTTTAATAAAACAAGTTTCTTTGTGGTATTATTTTCTTTGTGTTCTCTTTTTTTTCTGGCATTCTAATTTTGCAGATCTTGTCAGATCCATTTCAATTTTTTAGATCATGGGGGCCTCCGCCCCAAGATCCGAATTAATGGTATCAGATTCAGGTTACGCCTCTATGGGAATGAGGGTTTGAAACATATTTCAGTTTCAATGTTTTGCAACAATCTTCAACAAAATCCATGAATTTTTTAGGGCGGCGAGTTTTAAGATCTGATCTGAAACTTTTGGTGCAAAATTTACAAAAAAAAATACCAGATCTGGATTCCTTGCAAAAAAATACTCAAATTCAAAAAAAAAATTGGCCAATTTGGAGTTCGGATGAGGGAGATATCGATGATTCAAAATCAACAATGTTGAAGCAATTTTTCTAACGACAACTCATGGACAGCGGCTCTCCTATCATTTTTCGAAATTCTTAGTACAAAATTTCAGAGGAATAGATATAGATTTTAACTCCTCTTGCAAAATCACCCAATTTCAAAAAAAAAATCGGTCGAATCGGAGTCCGGATGTGGGAGTTATCGTTGATTTAAAATCAACCATTTTTTCAGAAATTTTGTGACGGTGAGACAGTTCTAGCGCGAATCTGAGAGTCTAGAGTCTCCAGATAGTGGTTTCAAACATATGAGAAGATGCAGAATGATCATTCCATTTCCAAAAATAGGTTATAATAAATATACTGAGTTATATTGACCAAGTTATGCTCATTTTAAATCTGGAGCAGCATTCGGAGCGGGTTCCCTTTTGAGACGTGCTCTCCCACCCTGCTTTAGTAGGCACCTACTTCACCTTCATCAGTTTCATCGTAGCAGCATTCGGCTTGGGTTATTTGGAGATGTGCCTTCCCACCCCAAGTTATGTAGGCACCTGCTACTTCATCAACAATCAGCATCACAGTTATGGGTCAACCGCACAAAATCATTTTCATCAAAATCCATTTGCTAGGCTGCACACTGTTAGTCACATAGTTGGTCACAAGCATTACAAGGTATCTCTATCCTCTGATTTTCGTTCATCATCGTTTTGGTTCATCCACAAACCCCCACTTCATCGAAGTCCATTTGCTAGGCCGCACACTGTCAATATCACAGCTGGTCACAAGCATTACAGGGTATCTCTATCCTCGGATCTTCGTTCATCACTATTATGGGTTAACTACATAAAACTCTTCTCTCCAGTGGCTCTTCATATTCAACAAAGGCTTCTCAGGAGGGAACTTCACGCAATGGGGACCATTGCTTTTTAAGGAGGGAGGAATGATCCGAATAGAAAATGGCATCAACTCATGGTATTCATCTACCCATGTTATCCATCCACCCATGGAATTTTCCCATGGTATTGTAAATGGCATCGACTCATGGTATTCATCCACCCATGATATTTATTCGCCCATGGTATTGTAAGTGACCCATGGTATGTATCCACCCATGGTATTCATCCACACATGGGATTTACCCATGGTATTGTAAGTGGTATCTACCCATGGTATTGGCCTATGGTATCTACACCTATGATATTGTATCTCAAAAAAGGCTATAAATAACAAGCCTCACTTTGTAAAAGGACATATGGTCTGCCATAATGTAGCTTCTACAGTTATTCTCTGTTTTAATAAAACAAGTTTCTTTGTGGTATTATTTTCTTTGTGTTCTCTTTTTTTTCTGGCATTCTAATTCTGTAGATCTTGTCAGATCCATTTAAACTTTTTAGATCTTGGCGGCCTCCCCCCAAGATCTAGATCAAAGTAACTGTTAACAATACGCCAGGGCTGAAATGTGAAAAAAACATAAAATCCTTGTATATGATAAAAGATAATCTCTGCAACGACAAGCGTAACACACTACCTAAACAGAAATAAAAATGCTAAGGTGAGATAAACCAAAATAAAAGATGGAGGAGTTCAATAAACTCTTATATGAAGATAAATGTAAGGTAAATTTATTTTGGTACTATCCATGGTTGTGAACTCATAATCGTGTGCCCAGAATTGTAGGAGAGGGTAGGTCCCAAAATGACAATAAATGTAAGTGATGGGAAAGGAGAACATGGAATATTGAGAAATCCTCATTATTTTCAAGCTACATAGGGAGAAGCCAATTATCCTTTAACTGAATGGTGTGATGGGAAAGCTTCAAAACTCTACCCAATCACTGAGCCAACACCAAAAGCACCTGGGTATCTTTCTAAAATTTATAGCCTCATATGCTACCATTACACGTAGAAAAAAAAATATGGGTAGAAGGATGGAATATATCAACAAGACTGTGTGGAGGGATATAAATTTCCTTATTTTATTCAATCAATGCTGAACATGAGAGAGTAAATTGGAATTGTAGTTTCAGAGCCAAAATTGATGATGGTTGGAGGAACAAATGAAACTGATTATGTGACAAAAAGAGGGTAGCTACCCAATACTAGTCGCATTACCACCGTAGGATAGAAAACCTAAATTTACAACCACTTGTCTAGACATGAAATCCAATGGTTTCATCCTAACAGAGTTCAACACTAGCTTTAATTTGTGTGAACCTTTGAGGAATGATTTTAAGGGTTTTTAGATCCTAATGTTGATGCAAAAAAAAAATTAAAGTCAACATGGCCTGCACTATTAGTTGTAGCATTTCTTCAAGAATTATAGCATTATTCAAACGTTGGCGAGATAGGAGTAAGCTCAAGTTAAAATTAAGTTAGCTGAAAAATATTTACATGCTTAATGGTCGAAACACGCCATGTGACGAGCCACATTGGAGTTAAACTTCAGCATATATATATGTAATACATGTATAATATGATAAATCCATGGAATAATACAAACTTTAGTAGGTTGTAACTTACCTCATGACAAGTTTATTAAAGTTACAAAGCTAGGATTTTCCTTTATATCATTTAATGATAAGGTAAATAATGAAGATAAAAAATTTCGGAAGGGTATGTTACATTTGAATTGTAAAAAAAAATAAAAGTCAATTTGTGTAGGATAATGAGATTTCAATCTTCATATTTTGAAATAATATTAAACTCAATTTTAATTTTTACTATGATCACATGAAATTATAGCTACAATAGATCTACCATAACTTTTATAATACAAAACTATTTTTTATAAGTAATTTTCATATTTTAAAATAATATAAAATTCAATTTTATTTTCTACTATAGTCGCATGCAATGATAGCTACCATAGATCCACTATAACTTTTATAATAGAGAACTAATTTTTACAAGTAATTTTTATAAGTCTAATTTTTATTTTTTTTAGTCTAAATCACAAGAATTTGAACATTGAATCTCTTGCTTTACACATGACTTCGTAAAAAAACCATCACTAATTGAATGTAAGAAATCAATTTAACTAATAAAACACATAAAAACACCAGAGACATAGAACTGGCAAAAAAGGCCTGAGAGCCTTCCGACATTCCTCACATATTCTTCTCATTATTAAAATAATGTAATAATACAAATAAATATATGAAACAGTTATCTCACGACAATATGTTTATCTTGGAAAAGTTGGTTGAGATATTCTCTCAACCACACACACTAATCTAGGACCTAAGTTAGGTAGGCCTAAACTTAGTCCCAATTAAGAGGAACTAACATAACCTAGAAAAATACGCATAAAATCCTAATTTTCGATATTTAATTAATTTAATTTATTTTGGATGTGTAATTTTTTATGAGAAAGAGGGTAAAATTCCCCCCATTAATGATAAATCCATAATAAGAACGAGGAACGATATTCCAAGTTCTCATGCTGAAATTGTTGATCCTAAAAAACAATGCTTGAAAAATAGCCAAAGTTGGATGCCGAAAACACTGCAATTTGAAGAGACCATGAGTGAGTTTCATGTTTGATTCATCTTTGAGTTTTTCTTGACAACTCCATCACGTTCCAAGCTACAAAAGGATCCATTTGTCCTTTTCTTGAAATAAACATTGTTTGTCCACTCACGGAAAATTTGATGATGATCAATGGAGAATTTGTTGGTCCACTGAAATTTTTTTTAAGACACCCACTTTCAAATTTGATGATGATGAAACTGCCCACTAGCTACTTGATGATTTCCCACTAGCTGATGGTGTCAAAAAATAACTCACTCTTGATTTTCTTGATGCTGTCAGAAACTACTCACTGTAGTTGTCAATAACTTCTCATTACTGATTTTGATGTCGACCATCCATTGGAAAATTTGTTGATGCCCACTGGCTATTGAATATGCCCACTGGATGCTTAGATGATGTTTTTGATACTTTGAATTGGACAACAACCGTCAATTTCATTGATATTTTCCCCCTTTGTCAGCTGAAAGGAGAGACAATCATCTTGAAATTATTTCTGAGCACCCCCCTGTAGGTGTGGGAGTGTTGCATTGGTGTACTCCCCGGTTCAATTGTGTGAGAGTACCATCATCATTTGACTATTGCCTAAAACAAGTGTGATTTAATTCGGTTGTAAAACTTATACAATCTTTTGACTGTTGACGACCATTCCCAAGAAGAAATCGATTCATAATAGATCTTCAATCTGGCTGGTTGTTCTTGCTTGCAAAATTTCTATGATGAACGATTTGGCTTGCTATAATGGGGAAAAGGATGGACATCAAAACAATGATCTTCCATCTGACCTATTCTTTGACACTGTGAGCATTTTGGTTTGACTGCAACCTCAGTTTGCATGCATGTTGGTTTGTCTGCAACTGTCGTAGAATTTGTTGAAGTGATTTTTTCAAGAAATCTTGCACTGACAAACTTGATGGGCTTGGAATAATCTGGGTTATCTAAGTTGTCGTTATCTTTGACATATCCTAATCCTCTTCAATTTCTCTTACTTTGAATTTCTTCCCAAGGCTTGATGATTGGTTTAGAAGAAAGTTGAACTTGAAAAACTTCGACACTTGAAGCTATTTGGATGAATGAGTTAGAATCATCTTTAGTTGTATGGTTCAAAGACTTGAAAGCATGAATCTTTTCCTCTAACTCATTTCTTTTTAGTTGATACTTCAGTTGAGGAAACTCAATGGTTTCATTTGTCTGTTGTAGATGTCATGAGATATCAACAAGAGTTGCTTTGCTGATTTGCACCATGTCTTCAGCACTTGATAGGATCAAACTGTGAAGAAATTGTAACAGTTGGATGTGTTTTACCATGTGAACTCGCTTGATTGAACTCAGGCTCAATTTTCATAGATGTCATGATTTTAACTGTCTCACATGATTTTCTTACTTGAATGACAGGCTCGCTTGTTGTGTTGATTGAATTACATGCTCGCTTGTATTATTTCTTATTGTGTTTGCTTTAAACACTTTCTATAGTTGTAGAACTTGCTTGCTTGAAGTCTTGAATTCACGCTGACTTGATGACGAACGCTTTGCTTGAACACTCACTTTAACACTCTTGATTACTTCACGCTCACTTGAATGAATACTCACACTCTCTTGCAGGAGATGTGAACTTGTTGTTTGTTTTCTTTAGAGTTAAAACTCGTGCACTCACTTGATTTTTCTTAAAGGAAGGGTGTCGAACATTGTCGAAAATGCACCCAAAAGACAAATGAAAAGTTCAATATGGATGACTCAGTTAAAGACTTAATTCAATCACCTTAAAAATTCAAATTAGGGTGTTAGTTTCAACCGAGAATGCACCCATACAATTTAACTTAGTTAAAAAAAATGTTTATCTGCAAGTGATACAAAAAATGTTGTTGATTTCAATGTCATGTTGTATTGGAATGCTTTATTTTGTAGCATCTTCAACTTAATTTCTTTGATTAAGAGATGCAATGTGAAGATCTCTTTTTCAAGTTGACGATGTGTCACATAATTGCATTGTTCTTGTTTTTGTTTGTGTACTCCAGCTTGATTAATTAAGTGTGATGACATGCATACTTAAGCTTGCTTATGTGCATGTAGTTGTGTAATTTTATGTACCATAATACAAATAGAATGGTTTCATAAACTAGACACAAATCTTGCACATACATTCACTACACATGGTGTACCTAAGATCCCCTTATTCAATTTCGGGCAGATCTAGGATACAATCACCACAAAAAAATATGATTTTATTAAGTTTCAAGGTACATTAATCTTTCTTATTTACAACTGCTTCATGGAAACTTATAAAGCATAAAGTTTGGGAATTCTATAGAGGCAATTTATCTTCAAAACTCATTGGACCACCTAGAAGTAAAAATGTTACTTCAATAATCAGCTTCTGCTTATCAGTCCAAATTTACAAAAAAAAACAATCCTTATCACTCCAAAAAATTACTTCAACACTCAACTCATCACTCTAAGAATTACAAAACAATTATAACTCCAAGAAATAAAAAATCACTTATGAATTTCACCTTACCACTCAAAAAATGACACCTTTTGACTCCAAAGTTACAAACCTTATTACTCCCATTATCAAAAAAATCACACCTTATCCCTTATTACTCCAAATAAGATAATAATAAGAAAATATTACATATATCTTATGTCTCCATAAATAACTTCAAAGACATACACACTTATACCTCCAAAAATATATATTTCACTTATTCCTCCTTTTTATAAAAGGAACTTCAAAATTTTCAAAATAATTATATACAATTCATCTTTTAATGATTTAAGAACAATAAAATATTACTTTAAACACCCCCCCTACCCACAATAAAATATTACTTTAAACACCCCCGCTACCCCCCCCCCCCCGAAAAATTTATTTTACCAATCCTTTAATGACTTTTATTAAATTATTTAAAAAATCACGTTTGTTTTCAAAAGTGAATTCACTTTTGTTTGTTTTCTTTTAAAATGAATTCACATTTTTTTTATAACTTTCGTGTGCAAGTCCGTACCATAAAAATTCATGATTTATCATATGCAATGTTGGAAGG
The DNA here is from genome assembly GCA_034641835.2 of Pinus albicaulis. Taxonomy (NCBI): domain Eukaryota; kingdom Viridiplantae; phylum Streptophyta; class Pinopsida; order Pinales; family Pinaceae; genus Pinus; species Pinus albicaulis. The sequence goes on from CM076581.1 coordinate 93,172,187, forward strand.
TTATTATTTTACGCGAAGGTTATTATTTTACGCTCAATATCTATAATGACTAATCTCCATGCTGTTCAACAATGTTTGAAAAATCCAAACAGCAGCTCCTACATAATCAATGCTGATGAACGATTATTGAGTGAATAATTTTCCTTTTGACGAAGTATATAAATCAGGATAATGGCATATACGTGACAATATATCTCATCAAATATTGGAGAGTTTGAGGCAGAATTTTTCTAACAAGCACGGTTTGGAAAATACCTCTGCATCGCAGACACCAAGTCATTGGTTTTTATCAACAGACTTCCTTATCTCGATCCCGCTAAATTGCTTTTTAACGTGATAGGACAGAGTTGGTCCCTCATGTCTCTTCCACTGTAGGTCTGAACTTTTTTATACACATTATCCATTTACGGGACAGGGCAAGCAGCAATGTCGGCTGCATCACTCTCTGCAGACATGGCGATCCGTGGCACTATTCTGGGGAAGTCAACATTACATGTTTTGGGACCTCAAGTTGTATCCCAATGTCGTCAATCAGTGATGTTCAAATGTCCACCCCATACTCTAAAAAAGATGAGGTTTTATTCTCAGTATTTTCAATCAAAAAATTTATGTTCGGGATTCACAACATTTAAATCAATTTTTATTTCTACTTCAAAGAGGAGTTGGAAAACAAGTTCCTCCAGAGCTATGTCATGGGATGCTGCATTTCATTCAAAGGTGACAACTAATTGCTTTTTGGACATTGAAATTGGAGGAGATCCTGCGGGAAGGATTTTTCTTGGACTTTTTTTAAGTGAGGATATACCAAAAACAATTGAGAATTTCCTTGCACTGTGTACATGAGAGAAAAGGTTTCGATTCAAAGGATCTTCATTTCACCGAACCATAAAATATTTTATGCTTCAGGGTTGTGACTTTGAGAGGGGAGATGGTACAGGGGAAAAGAGAATATATGGTCTCACTTTTGAAGATGAGAACTTCAAATTAGCTCACGTTGGACCTAGATTTCTAAGTATGACTAATGTTGGCCCCATTAGAAATGGCAGCCAATTTTTTTATATGTAGAGTCAAAACACCATGGTTAGATAAACTCCACGTTTTGTTTGGACATGTTCTTGAGGGGATGGATCTATTGAGATTTTCTTTTAATTATTTTTGGAGAAAATATCATATAGGTGACAACAATAGGATTTGTTGCTAAATTGACTCCATCTATTTCTGATGAGGAGTTAATGCATCCCATATTTGTTGTGAGTGAATTTATGATTCTATTTCGATTCACAGCTATAAAATTTAAGCCCATACAGGCAAGTCAGTATGATGAGGAATGTGAGGTGAGTGGAAGAGATGAGCAGATGAAAAACTCTGCTATTGTATTTATCCAGTTGATGAATGAGATTGTCGATGCCCTGTTAGGTGGACATAGCCGAGATTGGTTGGGTGAACCACGTTAAAATCGGTTGTCTTTATTTTTGTTTTCTGCTGTCTGTGGTTGTTTTAAGTTTCTGCTGTGTTAATTACTATATCAATTGGTATCAAAGCTCTTGAGGTCGAAGATCTTCGTATTGCTGCTAGAATAGCTGCTTCCAGTGTTGAAAATTCTGCAAATGCGCGGAGGTTTCAAGTGACTGATATTCCAAAGAGCGTAGAGGAGGTTTCTCTTCGTTGTAAGCAATTCAAACAGGAGGAGCAGTGTTTCATCAGGAAACACTGCGTTGATAACTGGTCATTAGAATCCAAAGGCTGTGTGTATATTTTTACTTTGTAACCGTTGGACCGATAGTCCGTTTCTCTCATTGGTTAGCAGTGAATTGTGAATTCCCAAAGATGTGGACAAAAAGTCGTGATCAGCACGTGAGCTATTGAATTCTATGGCTGCATACGAATCTTGAAATATATCGATTTGTTTTGAAATACCTTGGGCTGACTGCTGTGTCATTCACTGCGTGTGAAGGCTGTCGGCGGTGTCAGCGTTGAACGGTGAAACTGCAGCGCTGAATCATTGCACAAAACGGGCAGCGCGTGTTTTGGAATTTTAATGGTGGCAGTGTGTCGGATTTCAACAATATAACATAGTTCATTTGTGAAAGCACAGTTTGGAAAAAAACGTGAGTCGTTTCCCATTTGAAAGTTTTTATTAAAATCAATTTTTATATTCAAGTTACAATGGTACTCAAATGCAAATGTCGTTAAGTTACAATGGTATTTATGATGCAATATTTTACAAAATCGATTTTTATATTGAAGTATGATGGTATAAAAATTCCATTTAAAATCAATTCTATTGGCATGTTTTAAAAAGAAAAAACAAATAATTTGGAGTTCTTAAAATTGATTTGTATAAATCGATTTGTGTATATCGATTTGAGTGGTGTTTTAAAGTAAAATCGATTTGGATTGTAGTGTTTTAAAATCGATTGGTAATTATTTAATGCTATTGGCATATGTATTAAGGGAAAGGCATTTTATAAGGTGAAGGACATTTTCATTAACAAAAACTTCGTTTATTAGAAGTTGCAATTGGAGATTTTTTGTGACATGAGCTACTAAACATGGAAAAAACTCAAAGTGCCCAGTTTGAGATCGAGAAGTTCAATGGAAAAAACGACTTTGAGATCTGGAAAGTGAAGATGTATGATCTACTCGTGCAACAAGGGGTGGCGAAGGCACTGTTGGGAAAAGAAAATAGCCTTACACCATGACAGATGATGAATGGAGTGACTTGGATGAAAGAGCACTGAGTAGCATTCGACTGTGTTTGGCGGATGATGTTTTTTTTCACATCGTGTCAAAGAAAACTACTGTTGGTTTGTGGTAAAAGCTTGAAAAGATGTACATGAAAAAATCCTTAACCAATAGGATTCTTCTGAAGCAACAGTTGTACAGCCTGTGAATGAAGGAAGGTACGACGATAACTGATCATCTGAATACCTTTAATACTCTCCTAGTGTAGTTAGAAAGTATAGAAGTAAAATTTGAATCAGAAGATAAAGCTATAACTTTATTATGCTTGTTGCCCGAGTCATGGGATCATTTTGTTACTTCTATAAGTCTTAGTTCATCAGAAACCCTTGAATTTTATGATGTTGTTGGAGCTGTGTTTTCCGAAGAAACAAGGAAGAGGTCAAATTCAAAAACCTCTACATCAGAAGCAATGATGGTCAGAGGTCATTCTAAAGAAAGACGCTTCAGTAAGCACAACAACTCGCATTCAAAATCGAAAGGGAAGAAGAGTAAGGTAAAGTGATGGTTTTGTGGCAAATCAGGACATATGAAGAAGGAATGTTGGAAGATACAGCAAACATCCAAAGGAGACTCTTCGACAGAGAAGAAAGAAGCAAACACGATAGATACAGGTTCAGCATCCATTTCAGGTATGAGTAATGAAGTGTTATCAGTTGGTTTTTCTAATCATGATCAACATTGGTTATTAGATTCTGGTGCATCAAATCACATGTGCATTCATATAGAGTGGTTTAAAACTTATAGATCAATCAATGATGGAGTTGTTTACATGGGAAGTGATGCCTCGTGTAATATTGTGGGAATTCGAATCATCCAGATTATAATGTTTGATGGGACAAATAAAATTCTAACTGATGTAAGACACGTACCTGAACTAAGAAAAAACCTCATTTCACTAGGAGTGCTAGACACTAATGGATATAAAACCTTTATTCAAGGTGGATAAATGAAAGTTTATAAAGGAATTTTACTAGTAATGAAAGCAAAAAAGGTTGGAAATATTTTTTAGTTAGAAGGAAGAACAGAGTCAGATCATGCTTCTACAGTATCTGAAAACAACAGTAATTCTATTCGTTTATGGCATAAAAGGTTGGGACATATGAGCGAAAGAGGATTAAAATTTTTATCTGATCGTAAGTTACTTCCTAGTTTAAAATCTTCTAAGTTAGATTTATGCAAACATTGTCTATATGGGAAACAAAGCAAGCAGAAGTTTAAAACTAGAAAACATGCTAGTAAGGGAATCCTTGATTATATCCATTCTGATGTTTGGGGTCCATCTCCTACAATCTCATATGGAGGATCGTCATATTTTGTATCTTTTATTGATGATTTCTCTAGAAAAGTGTGGGTATATATGTTAAAGAAGAAGTTTGATGTATTCACAGTTTTCAAATAGTTTAGAGCATTAGTTGAAAGCATCAGTGGAAGAACCATTAAATGTTTAAGAACTGACAATGGTGGTGAGTTTACTTCAAAGGAATCTGATAATTATTGCAAGGACGCTGGAATCGAAAGACATAAAACCACTATATATACTCCTCAACAAAACGGAGTTGCTGAATGCATGAAGAGGACTCTTTTAGAGAGAGAAAGAAGTATGCTTAGTAATGCCAATTTGCAGAAGGAATTGTGGATAGAAGCAGTTTCTATAGCTTGTTACTTGTTAAATCAATCACCATCAACTGCGATAGGATGAAAAATTCCTCAAGAGGTATGGAAAGGTTATCCATGTGATTATTCTAAAATGAAAGTTTTTAGTTGTGATGCATATGCTCTAGTTCTGAAACATCGACGTTCTAAATTAGATCCTAAATAAAAAAGATATATCTTTTTTGGATATGGTGATGGGATTAAGGGATACAGGTTAAGGATCCTACTACTCACAAGATCGTCATTTACAAAGATGTTAAATTTAATGAATCTTCACTTGAAAATCTAGATGTAGATGATAAATTGAAACAGGATAATGCACCTAAGCTTCAACACATTCAGTTTGAAACCAGTTCAAATACTGATGGTAGTCCAAATGAACAAGTTTCAGATTCAGATCATGAACAAGTTTCAGATGTAGATCATGAACATGTTTCAGATGTTGATCATGAAGAAGTTCCTACAGATAATAATCAACAAATTGTGGAAGTACCAGAAACATCTTTAAGGAGGTCTACGAGAATCAGACGTCTTCCTAAAAGGTATGATGATTATGTTACTTCAGTTGCTTTAACCGCTAAAGATGATGAACCTTTTTGCTATCAGGAAGCTATAGAAGGTTCAAACAGTGGAAGTGGAAAGAGGCTATGAAGGATGAGATGAAGGCATTAGACAAGAATGCCACATGAGATTTGGTAGAACTTCCTAAAGACAGGAAAACTGTGGGATGTAAGTGGGTTTACAAATTGAAGAAGGGTGTTGATGATAAAGAGGACAGATACAAAGAAAGGCTGGTTGCGAAAGGTTTTTCTCAAAAAGATGGCATTGAATTTCATGAGATTTTTTCACCAGTCGTAAAAATTGTTTCAATTTGGATTTTGTTAGCATTAGTTTCTTTACTTGATTTAGAATTACAGCAACTAGATGTTAAAACTGCATTTTTACATGGAGATTTATATGAGGAGATTTTACATGGAACAACCGGAAGGGTTTGTTAAAAATCACAACAGGAAATTTGTTTGCAGGCTCAAAAAATCATTGTATGGTCTGAAGCAGTCGCCTCGACAATGGTACAAGAAATTTGATTCTTTCATGATGAGTCAAAATTATATAAGAAGTGAATATGATCATTATGTTTACTTTAAGAAATTAAGTAATGGCATGTCCATTATCTTAGTGTTGTATGTTGACGATATGCTTTTAGCAAGCAAAACCATAACAGAGATCAACAACTTAAAGGCTCAGATGGCTAGGACGTTTGATATGAAAGATCTAGGAGCAGCAAGACAGATTTTGGGCATGGAGATTTTCAGAGACAGGAGCAATGGTAAGCTGTGGCAATCACAACATAAGTATATTGAGAAAATACTCTTGAGGTTTGGTATGAACAATGTGAAGCCTGTTTCAGTCCCTTTTGTTTCCCATTTTAATATTTCTTCATGTTTATGTCCTAACACTAATGAAGAAAAGGAATATATGTCTCGAATTCCATATGCTAATGTAGCAGGTCGTTTGATGTATGCGATGGTTTTTACTCGACCAAATATTTCACATGCAGTTGGGGTTGTGAGCAGGTATATGGAAAATCCAGGAAAAGAACACTGGTCAGTAGTGAAATGGGTGCTTCGATATCTGAGAGGCACAAGTGATTATTGTATCACTTATAACAGAATTAGTGAATTTGTTTGCAGATATGTTGATTCTAATTTTGCAAGTGATTTGGATAAGAGAAAGTCAACTTCAAGGTATGTCTTTACTCTTGCAGGTGGAGCTATTAACTGGATGTCAAAGCTACAGAATATTGTTGCTTTATCCACTACAGAAGTAGAATACATAGCTGCTTCACATGCTTGCAAAGAAGCAGTTTGGTTGAAACATTTGTTTGGTGAGTTTGGTAGGTTGCAGGACAACATCAAGTTATTTTGTGATAGTCAACGTGCAATTCACTTGGCTAAAAATCTCGCCTATCATAGTAAATCAAAGCATATATCTATCAAGTACCATTTTGTAAGAAAGGTTATCACTGAAAGGGGAGTCTCTCTTGAAAAAGTGCATACAAAGGAAAACCGTGCAGACATGTTCACGAAAACATTTTCGTTAGAGAAGCTACGATGGTGTCTGGCTTCTCTTGGCTTGCAGAAAAGATAAAATAATAAGGGAACATGGTATCAGGCTAATTGTTGTCAAGGTGGAGATTGTTGAGATTTTATTTTAATTATTTTTGGAGAAAATCTCATGTAGGTGACAACAATAAGATTTGTTGCTAAATTGACTCCATCTATTTCTGATGAGGAGTTAATGCATCCTATATTTGTTGTGAGTGAATTTATGATTCTGTTTCCATTCATAGCTATAAAATGTAAGCCCGTAGAGGCAAGTTAGTATGATGAGGAATGTGAGGTGAGTGGAAGAGATGAGCAGATGAAAAACTCTGCTATTGTACTTCTCCAATTGATGAATGAGATTGTTGATGCCCTGTTAGGTGGACATAGCCTAGATTGGTTGGGTGAACCACATTAAAATCTGCTATCTTTATGTTTTTTTTTTCTGCTGTGTGTGGTTGTTTTAAGTTTCTGCTGTGTTAATTACTCTATCAAGATCTTGGTAAGAAACTCGAGTCAGAAGAAAAAAATGGTATAGATCGGCCAAAAAGGCCCTGCAAAATTGTTGATTGTGCGAAGATTCCATGAACTTGCTAGGACAGAGGCTCCAATTGAGAGATCTACAAGGTAAAATAAAATTCACAATAGAAATAAAAATTTACAGCTCTCTCATTCCCCAAGCAGTTTTATAAATGTAGTAAAACATAAATATTATATGACATGTTCAATAAATGGAAGCCATTACTTTTATCAAGCATCAAATGTTCAATAAACAAAATTTCATTACATTAAATAATTAGGAGCACATATGCTAGTTTGTATGGGAGTGTACACGGATGCAGATGGGGAGCGAAAGCATCATCCTCAGTTTTTGAAATTTTTTGTTGCTAATCCACTTTCAGTGAGAACAAAGGTGCCCTATGTCAAGGAAATAACATTTTTGGAAGATGGCATTCACTAATACAATTCAAGTTTGATGGTCTAATGCTCCACAGTTGAGGACAACTCAACCGTTTCAATGCTCCTACATTCACCGTGTACAAATTCTCAACAACGATTCAGAGATTTAGAACAAAAAATCCCCACATACACTCAACATTATCGTATGGTCTAATACCACATGTAACAAATCAAATTAACTAATAAAACACATAAAAACATGAGAGACATAGAACTGACAGAAAATGCCTGAGAGCCTTACAACATTCCTCACATATTCTTCTAATTATTAAAAGAATGTAATAATACAAATAAATATATGAGGAAGTTGTCTCAAGATAGTGATTCTATCTTGGACAATTTGGTTCAGATATTCTCTCAACCACACACACTAATCTAGCAGCTAAGTTAGGTAAGCCTAAACTTACTCCCAATTAAGAAAAACTAACATAATCTATAAAACTAGGCATAAAATCCTAACTTTCAATATTTAATTAGTTTAATTTATTTTAGATTTATAGTTGTTTATGAGAAAGATATTATCATTGAATTACACCCATAGGCTTTCTTGAAAAAAATTTAAACTTTTTGAGAATAAAAAGTTTAAGAATTTTATTTTTATTGCCTATAATTTATTCTAAAATAATAATAATAATTTTATAAAAAAAATTATAATCAAATTATAATTAAAATTTTATTATTATATATATATATATATATATATATATATATAATTGTTGATGATTGTAAATAAGATATTAAAACTATAGTTTATTATAATAAATATATTATATCATTTTTGTTTTTAAAATACCAATTTTATTAAAAAATATATAATATTTCTAAGAAATGGTGTATGTGATTATATATTTATAAACCTCCACAATCACATTATGAGGGATAAATGAAATTAAAGTGTCAAGAAAAACAATATGAGGAATATTCGTACGGTATCATATTAAAATGTTTATTATAAAGTATGTTGCAATTATAAAAAGTAAAAGAATATTTACAAATAATAATAATTTTTTTTTAGCAATTTAAAATTGAATATAGAATATATAAAAAATAATATATCAATTTTATAAATGTATTTGTTAAAGTAATTTATAGTGAAAAAAAAAATATTTTATAAATGTAGAGTAAGTTTTTAGTTTTTTTTTCTTTCTTTGCTTCTCATGTGTAGGATTGAACTTCTAATTATTTTTTTAATTTCGATTGCTGCGGATAAAATTTCTAATCACTTGGATACATAGGAGCTCGGCAGCATGCATTGTTCCAATTTTTCTTCCACCTACATACATTTTGCCATTTGTTATTCCACCTATAAAAACTTATGGTGATTTGTAAGCCAATTAGTCATAAAACGGATAAATAGAGTTATATATATATATATATATATATATATATATATCATGAAAATATTTAAGAATAAAAATATAAAATAGATATATTTTGAATTGGTAGTTCTTTTTATCTATATTTTTATTTAGTATTTGTGTGTCCCAGTTATATTTTACAACAATTAGTTTTTCTATTTTATTTATTTTCATAACTAACTATATGTTATTAAAAAAAATTAGAATAACTTTCATATGCTAATATTAATTTTGCTAGAATTTCTCTTTAATGAAATTAATATATTAGATTACATAAATCTTGATATAAAATAATATAAATATATAAATTTAATGATTAATATAATATTTTTATATAATAATACTATATATTATTATTATTATTTTAGTATGTCAATAGAGGAACTATCACTGCAGATCAAATGGATATAATTTAATATCTATAACTCATGACAGAAGAGATGAGATTAAGGGGCAAGAAAATATCACATCTAAAAATAGTCGAGTTGGGAGTGAAAGAAATTGGATCTCATACGGTTTGGTGCGACGACATAGCCAACAGAAAAGAAGGAGGAAGTCATACAATGTCGCCCTCAAGGATTTGGGAGCGATGCTAAGAAATTCAACTAAGCTAAGAGCATTAAGCTTGCCCACGCCTAACTACAGTTAAATCATGAATTTTTTAGCATGGAATATAAGAGGCACCAGTAACCTTAGAAAAAAACATTTTCTGAACAAAAATATTCAAACAGAAGAACCTGATATTATTTTCTTGCAAGAGTCTAAATGCTTTCCAGATAAAATGAAGGAAGTAAGTATAAAATTAGGAAGAAGGTATGATACAGTGGAGGTGGAAGCGTTGGGATCGATAGGGGGATTGGCGATTTGTTGGAACCCCCAATTCTTGATCTTACTAGACTCGAAAGTAACAAGATCATACTTATTGAGATAAATGGAGGTTATGGGGTCCCTAGGAATAATGGTGTGTACAAATTTTTATGGGCCTGAAAAACCTAAGGAGAAGATCAATATCCTTCAAGGTCTGTGTAAGATAAAAATAAGGAAAGGGAATCTCCCTTGGTTTTTGAGTGGAGACTTCAATATGATAACCTCTTTATTGGAAAAAATGGAGGACAAAGACGAGTCGACAAAGATTTTGAAGCGTTCAAAATTATTGAGGCAACCAACCTCATTGATATGGAAACTTCTAATGAGTGTTTCACATGGAGTAATAAGCGGGGAGGGAAACATCGAGTTGCATCTTGACTTGACAGGCTTTTAATTTTGAAATATCTACCGATGAGAGCAGTAGATGCAGTAGAAAATATCCTTCCATGTGGGGGTTCTGACCATTCACGAGTGATATTAATGATGTATTTTTTAAGCACCCATAAAAATAGTCCTTTCAGATTTGATGCCTTGTGGTTGGACCACTGTGCCTTTATGGAGAATATGAAAATATGGCGAGAGGAACAAATCCTAGTCAAAGGCTATAAAATGTATGTATTCAGGGAAAGGTTAAAACACATCAAGTTGAAATTAAAGCAGTGGAATAAGTTACAATTTGGGAACATATTTCAAGGGAAAAAGGAATTGGAACAAATTATGGAAGAATTGAAACAAACGTTGACCTCAGAAGGTTACTCAAAAGAAAGAATAGAAGAGGAGATGGAGTTATGAAAGAAGTGGGAGGACATATGTACACAAGAGGAAATTCTATGGAGATGGCTCAGGGAGGGTGAGAGAAACAATAATTTATTTTATCATTCAACAATAAAACATAGAAATTCCAATAGAATCCTTAGAATAAAAGATGAGGGTGGGAAAATATTCGAACATCATCAGGACATTGAGAAATTCTTGAGTTAGTTGGGGCCAGTGGAATTTATATGTAAACCTGTATGGTATTTGTCCAAGAAAGACTCTTCTGAAGGGAAATTGGCTTGGGGGGGGAGGAGGGGGGGGGGGTATTTTGTGGAATAACATGGTCAATGGTTGGGATGAGCATTCTCCCTTCCCTAGTGATTTTTTTTGGTAACCTAACAAATATTGAACATGTATACTTTTTTTCTTGTATATTAGTAAAATTTTCTACAGATTATGCCTTTTGTGAATTACTTCTAGAAACGTTTCCTTTAAATTATTCCTGTGAATGTCTGGTTAATTCATAGAGCAAAGAAAAGGAATAATCAGTAGGCATCCACTAATCGTGTTCACCTATTGGTAGTGAACAAAACTAGAATATATTGTGAATTCGATTGATAATTGAATTCATTAGGTGACATGTACTAGTTGTGACTAATTAGTGGTATTTGGTAAAATTTTATGACTGAATTTGTACGTGTGTACTATATGGTAATTCTATAAATTCAATGGTATAAAGAGGGAGTAATGTTTCGAGAGAAAATTTTATATAGGGAAACACAATTTTGACTAGTGTTATTATACAATATAAAATTAATATATATCAAAAATAGTTTTTTGTTTAATTTCCCTAGGGTATTTATAAAGAAAATAAACACTGATAAAGTTTTATGAGAGTTTGGTTAGTTTTTGGGCCAAGCCAACATATCCAGCAACCAAAAATTAGTCCCTATGTCTTTAGACAATGATGAGAATCCTCACAACAAGAATAAAGATTAATAATAACAATGGATAAACTTGGGGCTCAGAAAAGACTTGTGTTGGAGTAAAATTTTAACAATTTATTGATGAAAAGGTGTTCTAAAGAAATAGGCATAACCATTGATTACATGACATACTTGAGAAAATAATATTATTACCATTGAGCAATGAAAATACAAAAGCACCATAGATAGAATTAACCTCATATCTCATAGATATAGAACAAAAGAGAATTGTGTTGAAGCTTTCATAAAAATGAGACTAATATGTATCTTATAAAGAAAATGAGAACTGTATTAAACTCAGAGAAGCATTATATGTGACGATACTGGAACTAACACAGGGTCTACTTAACGCAGAGTTGTATTAGAAAAAACATATGCTTGTTAAAATCAAAACTCACATAATGCTATGCAATTCTCCTTAAGGGTTTCAAACACCATGGAATGAGAAGCAAGGTTCTTTTTAAATAAAATATTAAAATATAGAGAACACATTCATATCACATATTTCAACAATGATTATGGGTATAATATTTGAAGAAAGAAAATGGTTCTAGGGAAATAAATTAAAAAGAGTCAAATTGTATACATTAAAATTTAATAATCTTAGAGGGTTTCATCTGAAGAAACCCCAATCGACATTGAATAACATTAAATAGACATTTAGGTGAACCATAGACATGAAACCCCAAAAAATACGTGAACGCACCTGAAATGTGGCAAAGAGAAAATTTTTAGAAAAAAGAAACCTCAGAAGAAACTTCTAAAAGCTCCAAGGGTCTTGATTACCAACGAACAACATGAAAAATAATTGCTACTAGGAAAGACTCTTATATCATGATCACATGAACATAGACAATGTAATGCCTTCAACTAGTTTTGTGTAATGCGTTCTACATGTGTTATACATGGTGCTATGTGTTTGTAGCATTGGGAATAGGTAATTTAAATAAATAAAAATTGCATTAGTCTTTGGATATGTGCATCTAACCAAAGATTGACTAAGTTTTGGGTGTGAGTATACACATGTAAAAATTGATGGGGCTCCCTAGTACAGCAAAGAATGAATTGCAATATTTTATGACGAGAATAACATATGGAAATAAAAATATATCATGGTTAGGTTTTTCATCTTTAATTACGAAGAGAAATATTTAAAACTAGTTTTTGTGAGCTTGGTCAATGTACAAATGAGTGCAGCAGGAATATATCTCATGAATGTACATAGAAAAAATTGCATATAACCTTCATCAACAACATCCAATTAAATATGAAAAGTGGCCAAAATAGAAGGAATCTTTTAATATGAACTCTTGACCTTACACAAAGAGAAGATAGTAAAGAAAACCAAGATGGACATAAGTAAGTTTACTTGGACAAAGTAGACAACCATGTAGCTTCGTTGAACATGGCATGAAAAAATAAGTTATCCTAAACTTATGCATAACTAATCCATATGTAAAATTTGAAATATGGATAAAATCATAGTGATGCTACTCAGTATGATAATACATCAATTGTAATCTATTATAAAAGCTAAGAAAAAAAAATTGTTTTCTAAAATATTATCATCATTACATACATAGCGTTAATGGAATGCAATCTCTTGTGGAACCACATAGTGGGGTCCTTGTCGATGGGTTTATCCATTAGGTAAGTTAAGAAAAAGAGAGAAATATTTATTCCTAATTTTGATATTCTTATAATAATGTTGTAATCTTTATTGAATGCAGGTTACTAACCCTTGTTAGTTTTTGATACATACTAATGATCCTTGTTAGGTACATAAACAATAATTAATGGCGTCAATGATAGATTTTGAGATTATATAAAGATATGTTAATAAATAATGATTGAAAAAAACTAATTAAAATCATCATGTTTATGGATATAGGTCAAATCGGACTTAGGTATTATGGGTTCAACCTCTGTAGAGGGAGGAATTGTGCTACAAACACAATTTTATGAGCGATGCATATTTCAACCTCTTTTGAAGTGGAGGAAACAACAAGGATGAATATGTTCACTGAAAATTAAATATATATTTTACTTTTATTGCAAAGACTTGCCAGATTGTGGGAAAATAGAAGTCCTCATAAAATGTTAGATATAAATCTTATTTTATTTTAATTATATTAACAAAATTAGTTATGATCATCCAATGAAATTAGGACAAGGTAGAAAAGAGATAAATATATTAGCTAGGGAAAAGAGAGCCAAGAGGGGATGAGAGGAAAAACTTGAGGAAACAAAGAAATAGGAGAATATAACTCATTACCTTAAACAAGAATTTTTTCTTTTTCCATAGTGAAATTATATTAAGATGGTTATGGACAGTGGAATTTGTACACAAACATGTGAGTCTGCAAAATTTCTAAGCAAGAAATTCTTAGAGATTTCCTATGGAAACCTAACCAATCTTGAATATATATATATATATATATATAGGTAGAAATTTTCTATAAATTATGTCTTATTGTGAATTACTTCTAGAAAATTTTCCTCTAAACTATTCCTCTGAATGTGTGGCTAGTTCGGAGAGCTAATAAAAGGAACAATAAATAAGAATATAGTAATATTTTTCACCTATTGGTAATGATCATAACTAGAATATACTGTGAAATCAATTAATAATAAAATTATGCATGCGACCTATAGGTTGTGACTGATTAGTTGTATTTGGTAAAATATTATGACTGAGGTTGTACATGTGTACTGTAATTTAATTCCGTAAATTCAATGGTGTAAATAGGGAGTAACGTTTCCATAGAAAATATGTTGTATCTGAATAAAGTTGTTATACAATATTAAAATGGTATATACCAGAAATAGTTTTGTTGTTTAATTTCCCTAAGCTCTTTATAAACAAAAAACAAGGAGAATCCTATCTAAAAATTGGGTTAGTTCTTGGGCGAAGCCGATGTAGCCAACAACCCAAAATCAGTACCTTTGTCATTAGACAACTATGGGAAGTCTTACAACAAAATAAAATTTCCTAATAATAGAGGATGAACTTGGGGCTCAAAAAACACTTCTCTTGCAATAAAACTTTAACACTTAATTTTATGAAAAAATGTTGTACAAAAATAGGCATAAGTATTGATTACACGACAAACTTGAGAAAATAATATTGTTACAATAGAGTAACAAATATACAAAATTACCATATATAGAATTAACCCCACAGCCCGATACATATAAAACAAAATAAAATTATCTTGTGCCTTTCATAAAAATGAGAATAATAGTTATCTTATAAAGAAACTCAGAACTGAAATAAACTCAAAAAGGAGAATAATACTTATCTTATAAAGAAACCCATAACTCGAATGAACTCATTGAATCATTGTATGTGACAATACTAGAACTAACACACAGTATACTTAACCTAGAGTTTTATTCAAAAAAACATATCTTTCTTACCAAAAAAAATAGACTAATGCGATGCAGTTCTCATTAAGGGCATTAAACCTCATGGATTCAGTAGCAAGATCCTTTTTAAAGAAAATATGAAATAGAACACATTTGTATCACATATTTCAACAATGATTATGGGTATAGATTTGCTGCTATAGATCCATCTTCAATTTCATCTTCAAGCACTTTTTCAACAGGTTGTATGACGCTACGATCTTCGACTTGATTACTCCCCCTTGCACAAAATTCCGCTTCCAAGACCTTCCATGCTTCCTTCCTTGGAAGTTGTAGCTTTTGGTACCTTGCAAAAAAAATCTCATCCAATTCCTGTTTGATAAAATCTAATGATAAAGCATCACATATTTCATCATATGGGTTATTACAGTGACACTCAATTAAACCTTTATCTCGAAGCAAAGTTAACATTCTGGTAGCCCAAAAATCAAAATTTTTACCAGTAAGCACAGGTGGTGGTAGCAGATCAAAGCTACACCATTCACCATCCATCTCTTCTTCGTCTTCTGCTATATTTCTCAGTTCCTCAACTCTGGCTTGAACCATAACGATCTTTTCCATTTCTCTTCGTTTAATTTGCTTAATATTTGTTAGTCTCTGTTGGTGACCCATGACTGCAATCTTTCCTCAGTGTTATAGTTGTTTACCCGATCACATATGAGTATCTTCCATATCTCCCAGGAAAAAAAATATCATTTTTAATATGCGCCCCCGTAAGGCACAAAGTTCACCCAACACACAATTATAACATATCACTAATGCTTGACATATGACCAAAAGAAATTTGCATACAAACAATTTTTTGCAAATGTCAAAGCTCTCTTTTCAATAAAAAGCTCATTTGAAAGTGAAACTTCACTTTAAGAAATTCTTGCAAATACGTATCAACTCAAAAGAAAAACCTTTATGAAACTCCCTAGATTTTAAGAAATTCCTTCCCGAAAAGAATTTAAAAAAAAAATTAGAACTTAATAAAATCCTTCAGGCCCGATAACGTTGAAGCCTCACCATATGTTAACTGAAAAATAAAACTTTTTCAACCAACTTTCAAATCGCACTATGCCCATGCACTTCCGAAACAAACCTTTAGTACGACCTTTTCAAACTTTGACTTTTCGCTTTAAACTTGCTCCATGATATGGAAAACAACGACGATTAAGAGTACAAACTTCACCTCATTTGTACGCTTCAATGCCAAACCTCACTAGCACTCTTGGACGTTGTGCACAGAAAACACTACGGAGGACTCCTTCGCACAACGCGGCTCCTCCCAACAGCAATCGATCGCAATCCGAAATAATTCGTGGATGATCCACACTCATCGGTGAATAAAGTCTATAGGCACTTATTATATTTCCAAAGTTACCTCAAGGCCATCTCATGTGAGAGACATGTATTAAATAAAATAGAGTGGCCCTTTATCACGGCTGCTACAAATGCATACCTTTCAACACTGGTATCCGAAGTCCCCGCACTTACGTGGCATCACAATTTGCAGTATCACACTCGTTCTCATGGCAACCACTTATTGTTGCTGCGGCAACAAATAAATTAGCGCGAACAAATTAGTTATGTTGCGGCAACAGGGGCTCTTAGCGAACAAGGGAATTACCTCCACTATGTCTGAGTAGAGACGGATGTGGTCCCAATGGACAACTACAAGTTTGTTCAAACTCAATACCTTGATTAAGTCTATCTCTTGCTCTTTTTGATGTCTGAAAATCTGAATCTAACTTTCTGGTTCTCATATACTCTGTTCAACTAATGCCCGATCAGATGGCAGAGAAGCTGATGACAACACTCAACTCCACCATCAATTCAGCGTAGTTCAGTTGCTTCACAACAAAATACTTTACGGCCTTCAAAGATAGTCAACAGGCTGCTCCTTCCTCAGCTGCTACTCAACGCTGGTCGAATATGGTATATACTCTCGATTCCACTCTAGCTATAGGCTCCAACGCTGCACTTCTCTTAACAATAAGGCTGGGTCCCTTGGAATGGCGGCTTCAGTTTCAAGCTGTCTACCTCTCACAGATACGTGAGCAACTCTGGTTTACGTCCAAACAGTGCTATACAAAGCAAAACTAGTTAACAACAGCTTCACTTCACTGGCTCTGATACCAATTGAAAGATTTACACACAGCAAACAGTGGATTACAAAATAACACTAAGCATTGACACATAACAGAAAAACTGCAAACTCATTTTCATAACCATAGAACAGAAAAGCAGCTACAGTTGTGTTACACTCCGACTGTATGTCCGAACTCTACTTCTTCCTTTTATACTTGATCTACATTTATACAGAAAACGGCGGTGAGGCGGTGATGGCAGGTCGGTGACGGCAGGGTGGCGACGGTCAGAGTAATTTCTTCCAACAAAGCATCGAGTAATTGTTAACAACACGCCAGGGATGAAATGTGAAAAAAACATAAAATCCTTGTACATGATAAAAAATAATCTATGCAACAAGCATAACACACTACCTAATCATAAATCAAACTACCAAGGTGAGATAAACCAAAATAAAGGATGGAGGACTTCAATCAAGTCTTCTATCAAGATAACTGTAAGGTAAATTTTTTCTGGTACTATCCCTGGTTGTGAACTTCATAATCAGGTTTCCAGACTTGTAGGAGAAAGTAGGTCCCAAAATGACAATAAGAAAGGATAACATGGAATATTGAGAAATCCCCATTATTTTCAAATTACATAGGGAGAAGTCAATTACCCTTTAACTGAATGGTACAATGGAAAGCTCCAAAACTCTACCCCATCACTGAGCCGACACCCGGAGCACCTGGGTATCTTTCCCAACTCTACAACCTCATATGTTACCATTACACGCAGAAAATAGCAGGATGGAAGATTTCAACAAGACTCTGTGGAGGGATAACAATTACCTTATTTTATGGAATTGATGTTGAACATAAGAGTGTAAATTGGCATTGTAGTTGCATATCCAAAACTCACGATGGCCGGAGGCAAAATTGAAACTGCCCATGTGACAAGAAGAGGGTAGCTACACAATCCTTGGCAGGTCGCATTGCCATGGAAACCCTAAATTTGCAACCACTTGTCTAGACATGAAATCCAATGGTTCCATCCTAACGGAGGTGGACAGTAGTCGTGTGAACCTTTGAGGAATGATTTTAACGATTGTTACATCCAGAGGTTGATGCAAAAAAGAATTAAAGTTAACATGCCCTGCCCTATCAGTTGTAGCATTGCTTCAAGAATTATAACATTATTCCAACGTTTGCGGGATACGAGTAAGTTCAAGTTAAAATTAAATTAGGTGAAAACTATTTACATGCTTAATGGTCGAAAAAGGCCATTTGACGGGCCACATTGGACTTAAAGTTGAGCACATATAAATGTATAACATGATATATCAATGGTATATTACAAACTTTATTAGGTTGTAACTTACCTCATGACAAGTGTATTATAATTCCAGAGCTAGGATTTTCATTTACATCGATTAATGATAAGGTAAATAATGAGGATAAATTTTTTGAGAAGGGTATGTTACATTTGAATTGTAAAAGAAGTCAATTTATGTACGGTAATGAGATTTCCATCTTCATATTTTCCAATAATACTAAATTCAATTTTAATTTTTACAAATTATGAGGTTTCCATCTTGATATTTTCAAATAATATTAAAATCAATTATTAATATTACTACTTTTTATAAATAATTTTTATAAGTGTAATTTTTTATTTAAGTGTTTGTTTTTAACCCATAAAGATTTGAACCTTAGCTCTCTTGTTTTACACATAACTTTGTAAAAAGAGCATAACTTATTGAACTACACCCATAAACTGTCCTAATTTTTTTTTTTTTTTTCGATGTAAAAGGTTTATGAATTTTATTTTTATTGTTTATAATTTATTGTAAGATAATAATAATAATTTTATAAAAGAATATAAATTTTTAATTAAGAAATTGTTATTTAATATATATATATATATATATATATATATATATATATATATATAATTGTAAATAATATATCAATATTATACAATTTTATTAAAAATTAAATAATATTTCTAAAACTGATGTGTTGATTATATATTCACAAACCTCCAACCTCACATTATGAGGGATAAATGAAATTCAAGTCATAAGAAAAAAAGAAACTTGAGGAATATTTGTAGGGTATCATAGTAAAATGTTTATTATAAAGTATGTGGAAATTATAAAAGATAAAATAATATTTAAAAAAATAATAGTGAGTTTTTTCAATTTAAAATTGAATATAGAATATGAAATAAAGTAATATATTAATTTTATAAATGTATTTGTTAAATTATTTTACAGGTGAAAAAATAATTTTATAAATGTAGAATAATTTTTTAATTTCGGCTGATGAGACATGTCTTGGATTGAATTTGTAATTACTTAGATACATAAAATCTTGCCAACATATATTTTTCTAATTGTTCTTCCACTAATATTTTTCCATTTGTTATTTCATCTATAAAAAAATCTTACAAAGATTTCATTTATAATAAAATTAATTATAAAAAGATAAATTGAATTCCAACATAATAAAAAGGATCTACCCTTTGTGTGAGAATATGAACATCGAGGATGAAAATCACTTCCTGTTAGAGTGTCTCCCGTACAAGCACATTAGAGCTCAATTTCATAATCTTTGTTGCAATATTGACCTTCCTAACCTTTTAAGATGTCAAAATTATAGTGAGCTCCAGAGGCTTCTCTCCAAGCTTTTTGAACATAGGAACAAAATCTTAAATCAAACTAAATAACTCTTTTCCTTATAGACCAAAGATTAGTCTCAGTGGGCGTTAACCACCATCATCATCAATATATATATATATATATAATAAACATATTTTGAATTGGTGGTTTCTATTTTATTTATTTCCATAATAACTATATGTTATTAAAAAAAATTAGAATAATGTTTATATGCTAATATTAATTTTATTTGACTTTCTCTTTAATGAAATTAATATATTAAATCAGATAAATATTGATATAAAATAATATGAATATATAAAGCTAATGATTAATATAATAATGTTATATAATAATACTAAATATTATTATATTTTTTTTGGTAAGTCAGTAGAGGAGCTACCACTACAGATTAAATTAATAGAACCTAATATTTATACCTAATGAGAGAAGAGACGAGATTAAGGGGCCATACAATATCATACCTAGAAATAGTTGAGTTGGGAGTGAAAGCAATGGGATCTTAGACTGTTTTGGTGTCATGGCATGGCAAGCAGAAAATAGGGAGGAAGTGGAACATCGTTTCCCTCAAGGAGCTTGGATCCATGCTGATAAATTCAAGTAAGATGAGAGAATTAATCTCGGACACTCCTAACCACAATTAAATCATGCAATTTTAGCATGGAATATAAGAGGCATCAATAGCCCTATGAGAAAAATATTCAAATGGAACAACGTGATATTATTTTCTTGCAAGATTAAAAATGCTTTGCAGAGAAAATAAAGTAAGTAAGTATAAAATTAGGAAGAAGGTATGATACAGTGGAAGTGGAAGTGCAGGGATTGACAGGGGGATTGGATATTTGTTGGAACCCCCAATCCTTGATCTTACTAGACTCAAAAGTAACAATATCATACTTATTGATATAAATTCATGTTATAGGGTCCCTAGGAATAATACTGTTTATAAATTTATTTGGGCCCAAAAGAACTGAGGAGAAGATATAACTCGTTCAAGATATGATTAAGATTAAAATTAGGAAAGGGAACCTCCCTTGGGTTTTGGGGGGAAACTTCAATATGATAACCTCTTTATCGGAAAAAAAAAGGAGGAAAAAGACGAGTAGACAAACATGTTGAAGCATTCAAGGAAATTATTGAGGTGATCAACCTCATTGATATGGAAACCACTAATGGGTGCTTCACATGGAGTAATAAGCTGGGAGGGAAACATAAAGTTGCATCTAGACTTGACAAGTTTTGAATTTTAGAATTTTTACTCATGAGATGGGTAGATGTGGAAGAAAATTTCCTTCCCCATGGGGGTTCTGACCATTGGCGAGTGATACTAACGATGTAGTTGTTAGGCACCCCCAAAAATAGTCCTTTTCGATTTGATGCCTTTTGGTTGGACCACCCTGCCTATATGGAGAATATGCAAAGATGGTGGGAGTAACAGATAGTCAGAGGTTCTTAAATGTATATCTTAAGTGAACAGTTAAAACACATCATGTTGAAATTAAAGCAATGGAATAAGATACAATTTGGGAACATATTTCAAGTGAAAAAGGAATTATACCAAAAGATGGAGGCATTACAACAAACATTGATCTTAGAAGGTTACTCAGAAGAAATAAGAGAAGAGGAGATGGAGTTATTAAAAAATTTGGAAGATATATGTAAACAAGAGGAAATTCTATGGAGACATAAATCTTGAGTGTTATGGCCGAAGGAGGGTGAGAGAAACACTAAGTTCTTTTATCATTCAACAATAGAATATAGAAATTGCAATAGAATCCTTAGAATGAAGGATGCAGGGGGAACCTTCGAAGATCATCAAGACATTGAAAAATTATTGATTTAGTTGGGGCCATTGGAATTTCTATGCAAACCTCTATGGTCTATGTCCCAAAAATTCTCTTTTGAAGAGAAATTGGCTAGGGGGGGATCTCTGGTGGAATAACATGGTCAATGCTTGGGAGGGGAATTCTCCCTTCCCTAGTGGTTTCTTCTGGTAACCTAACCCATTTTGAACATATAAGTTTTTTTTTATATTAGTAAAAAGTTTACATATTATGTCTTTTCTGAATTACTTCTTCAAATTTTTCCTTCAAATTTTTCCTGTGAATGTGTGGCTAATTCAAAGAGAAGAAAAAAAAAGAAAAAAAATCAAAAAGCATTTAGTAGTCGAGTTCACATGTTGATAGTGATTAAAACTAGAATATATTGTGCAATCAACTGATAATTGAATTCAATTGAATTCAGCATGTAACCTGTACTAGTTGTGACTAATTAGTTGTATTTGGTAAAATGTTATGACTTAGGTTGTGCATGTGGACTATATGTTAATTATAGAAATTCAATGGTGTAAAGAGGGAGTAATGTTTCGAGAGGAATTTTTTAATGGGGAAATACAATTTTGAGTAATGGTTTTATTCAGTATAAAATTAATATAGATCAAAAATAGTTTTGTTGTTTAATTTCCCTAAGATCTTTATAAAGAACATAAGTAAAGATTATATCTTATAAAAGTTGGGTTATTTATTGGGCCAAGACGACGTAGTCCTTATGTCATCAAACAACTATGGGAATCCTTACAACAAGAATAAATATTACTAATAATAATGGATGAACTTGGGGCTCAGAAAAACTTCTGTTGGAATAAAACTTCAACAATTTTTTTTATGAAAAAGTGTTGTAAGGAAATAGGCATAACCATTGATTACCCAACAAACTTGAGAAAATAATCTTATTACCATATAGTAACGAAAATAAAAATAGCATGGATAGAATTAACCTCATATCTCGTATAGATAGAATAAAATATAATTGCGTTGAAGCTTTCATAAAAATGAGACTAATACTTATCTTTTAATGAAACTCAGAGCTATAATAAACTAAGAAAATCATTATATGTGACAATGCTGGAACTAACACGGGGTCAACTAAACCCAAAGTTTTATTCAAAAAAACATGTGCTTATTACAATAAAAACTCACATAATGCTATGCATTTCTCCTTAAGGGTTTCAAACCGCATGGAGTGAGTAGCAAGATTATTTTTATAGAAAATATGAAAATATATAGAGCACATCCATATCACATATTTCAAAAATGATTATTGGTATGACCCTTGAAGAAATAAAATGTTCGTAGGCGAATAAATTAAAGAGGGTAAAACTGTAAAAATTAAAATCGAAACCTTGGAGGGTTTCATCTTAAAACCACAATTGATATTGAATAAGATTAAATTAATATTTAGGTGAACGCCGAACGTGAAACCCCAACAAATACCTGACCGTACCTGAAATGTGGCAAAGAGAAAACTGTTAGCAAAAAATAAATCAGAACAAACTTTCGAAAGCGCCAAGATTCTTATTGAATATTGCAATAGATAATTGCACATATCGAGCAAAACGAGCAGAGTTAAGCTTAGTAAATCCAAGACTAGAGCTGAATGTAAAAAAGGATAAAATATGACTGATGAAAAGAAAAGGGGTTACCTAGATGGTACTATGTTTTCATGAATGTCGCATAACTATTCCTGGAATAAAAACCTTATTCAACTTTATAGAAATGTATATAAAAAAAACCAAGGAGGTATCACCTGTGAATATCGTCGTTTGGAAACTGTGACTTGAACAGGAGAAAAGAGTTACAACAATGACTAACTAATATCATAGGAATTAATTCCACCAGAAGCATCGAGTAACTGTTAACAATACGTCATGGATAAAACATGACAAAAACATAAAATCCTTGAATATGTTTAAAAAAACATCTCTGCAAGGACGACCGTAACGAGTTACCTAATTGAATCAATCTCCCAAGGTGATATAAACTGAAATAAAGGATGGAGGAATTCAATTCAATCTTCTATATAGATAACCGTAAGATAAATTTTAACTATTACTATCCCTCGTTTTGAACTTCATAATCATGTTTCTAGACTTGTAGGAGAAGGAAGTTCCCAAAATTACAATAAAGGTAAGTGATGGGAAATGGCAAAAAGTAATAATGAGAAATCACAATTATTTTCAAGCTACAGAGGGAGAAGCCAATTACCCTTTTACTGAATCATTAAATGGGAAAGCTCCATAATGCTACCTCATCGCTGAGCTAACAACCTGAACACCTAGGTATCATTCCCAACTTTACAACCTCAGATGCCATCATTACACGCAAAACATAAACTATGGATAGCAGGATGGAAGATATCAACAAGACTATGTGGAGGGATAGAAATTTCTTTCTTTTCCACAAATGGAGCTCAACAAAAGTGTTAAACACCATGTTGAAGCACACACATGGTGTATGAGGAAGATGATCACACACACAAGAGACTAAACACACAATGAAAGATAAGCGTGAGGCTTTCTTATTTTCCATTATACAAATATGTACATTTATAGTACAATGGTGTGACTCTTGGTTTCACATTCCAAGGTCACTTGGATTCCATTGTGACTTTTCATATTCCACACCTACCCATGTAGGATTAGTTGTTCCAACATCCTCCCTTAATACGAAGGGGTATGTGTGAGTCCAAGAAAAGAGTTGTAATACAAATCTGCAAAGTATACATGACAGCACTTGGGCTGAATCAACTCTCTGAAATGTTGGAAGAAAGAGGTGGTTTTAGGATGACCACAAACACTGGAACGCAAAACTTGTTGCAGTTCCCGAAACTCTTCCAAAATTGGCAAGAAGCTGAAGGCTTCTGCTAGAGGAATTGTCCCTCATAAAAAAGGGAAACCTTCAACCTAAAAGAAGGGAGGTCTACTACCTGTGGTGGTTTTAGGTTGTCCACCAACCAAAGATGATGGTTTTAGGTTATCCACCAACCGAAAATGATGGTTTTAGGTTATCCACCAACCAAAGATGATGGTTTTAGGTTATCCACCAACCGAAGGTATGCTCATGGGCATTCGTATCTCTGGCTACATCTCTGAATCCGGAATGACGAATTGTGGCTCAGGCTCGCTTGAACTGCTGGCTACAACTCTGAACATGGAATGAGAGATTGTGGCTCAGGCTCGCTTGATCTGTCGTCGAAGCTTGTACATGACCACCATTTTCCCCCCTGTCAGGGACAAGGTGAGATGATGGAGAAAACTCAACTGCAATTTTGCTCAATATCCGTGAACAAGTTCTAACATGTGTCGTAAACATCTTCTTGGCTGCTGATGCCCATTGCCAAGAAGCGATCCATCCAAGATGAATCTTGGTTCTTGCAGGAGGCTTGTGTCTGAAGCATCTGTCTGAAGAATGGGTGTGCCGACCACAGTTCTTGCATGGATGAAGATCAAAACAATGATCTTTCATATGGCCAACTCGATCACAGTGTTGGCATTTCTCAATCTGTTGTGGAAGTGGAACAGGATCTGGAACAGCTGCAGGTGAACTGTCATACATGAATCCGACACTCTGAAATATGATGGGCTTTGTGTAGTCTGGAATATGAAAGGACACATCCTTGTCATATCCAAGACCAGTTCGGTGATTGTTGTGGACAAGCTCTTCCCAAGGTCTGATGATGGGCTTAGGAAGTGCAGGCTGAGGTGCTGCATCTGCATGAAAATCTGCTCTAGTACAAAGAACTGAATGGGAATCAACTGGAACTTTGCTGACTTGCTGCTGATGGGAGTCTTTCACAATGTTCTGAACAGAAACAGGTTCAGAATGGTGACTCTTTTGCTGAAGTTTGTCTTGTTGGAGCTGAGATTCCAACTGCAAAAACTCAATCTTTTCATGTGCATCTTGTAAACATCTGTGAATTTTACAAAGAGCATCCTTGCTCATTTTTATCACATCATCAACATTTGAATGAATGAGGTCATTCAACAACACTAATGCCTCCTTGATTTTGGCCATTTTCAACAACTTAGGCTCAAAAAATGAAAGGGTGTCGGCTTCAACCGAAAATGCACCCGTTTACAATGTGATTCAACAACAAATACAAATGACTCAAGAAATTCTCAAAGTACAAAATGTGCTCCTCAAATGATGGAGGGCAATCAACAATCCAACAACTCAAATTTTCTGAGTCCAACTATGAATGAAGAGGCAAATTCACTCACAATGTGAGTTCAATACAAAATCTCTGCAAAAATATGTGCAATTGAAACACTAGTGCAAGGGGCCTTTAAAGCAGCTGAAATTTCCTTCAAAGAGTTGTTTTAAAAATGATGGCAAACTTGTCTTCTCATGTAAAATTCTTCAAAAAATCACCCTTATGCCACAAATCATAAAATGTCAAATCTGCAATTTTAGTCCATTTTCTTCATATGCTCTTTCCTTCATTTCTGCTGTTCATATCTCTTACTTTCTCTCTCTCTGCTGTTTTTTTTTTTTAATTAATTAAAAATTAATTAAAAAATGGGAATAAAAAATGAGGGAAATTAAAAGGGAAGGAAAATTTTAATGGGGGAGAAGGGGATATTAACAAAATTAAAATGGGAAGGAGATTTATTAAAAATGGGGAGGGGACTATTAAAAAAAGAAGGGAGGGAATTTAATAATGGGAAAAGAGATTTTAAATGAGGGGAAGGGAAATATTAATATGAGATGGGATAAAATCGATTTAAAAGGGAAGGGACGTATATAAAATTTTGAAAAGAGGAATATTAAAATGGAATGGGAAGTATATGAGAAATTATATATTGAATTAAATGGGAAGGGCGGTATTGCAAGTATGGTGGGGTGGTATTACAAAACGGGGGGCAGTAGAAACCAACCAAAGTTAGGTTGGGAGGTACGGCGTAAGGATGGAGAGGGGGCGCGTGAGGAGTTGAAAGGCTGGCTGTGGGAGCGTAGGGCCGAAAGGCCGTGCTAATGCGGATGAGAGGGTAAGAATATTGCAGGGGGGTGGAGTCCACGCTGTTTAGAGCAGGTAGGGAGTCGATTTTAGAGCAGGTAGGAAGGGGCGGAGTCCACGCTGTTTAGAGCAGGTAGGGAGTCGAGCTTAGAGCAGGTAGGAAGGGGCGGAGTCCACGGGAGAGATAAGGAGAAGTGCGTAAGGGTAGGGGAGTGTATATTACACTGAGGGCGGGTATAAGGGCAGCGTCGAATGCCAAGGGAGAGTGTTGGTCGACACAGAGCTGTGTAAGAGTTTGGATGAGCCGGCGTTTGTAAGAGTTTGGATGAGCCGGCGTATGGAGGGAATGAGGGCGTATAGAGATGTGGACCAGT
The DNA here is from genome assembly GCA_034641835.2 of Pinus albicaulis. NCBI lineage: Eukaryota > Viridiplantae > Streptophyta > Pinopsida > Pinales > Pinaceae > Pinus > Pinus albicaulis. Next base: position 93,198,947 of record CM076581.1, read on the forward strand.
AGGGACGGCGTGGTTAACGAGTTTGAGTGTATGGGAGAGACGTAGCTCGATAGGGAATGAAGTGGGAATGTGGAGCGGTGCAGCGTTTGGTAGGTGGAGCGCTGGCGGAGAGGGCTGTAGGCTGGGGAAATACAAAGGGCAGCAGCGTAGGGAAATGGGAGAGTAAGGCTGGAGCGATAAGGGTTGCAGGAATTTTTTTATTTATTTTTTTCTTTTTTTAAAATTTAAAAACAGTAGAGAAGAACAGAGAATCCACATTTTCTTCCAGCAGCAGAATTTTCTTCCTTTCAAATATATAGGAGAATGGACAAAGTGCAGAAATGAGGGCAACAATAGAATTTTTGCAGCAGCAGAGAAACCCAGAATTGCAGAATTTTCCAGAAAATTTTAGCAGTAAAACCCAGAAATTTTTCCAATAGCTCAGCAATAGAAAAACTCAAAATTCTTTTCCATTAAAAAGCCAGCAACTTCTACTTCAAAAACCCTCTTTAAACAGTGTTTTCCAGCAACTCTTCAATGCAGAAATTAATAGAAATTGTAGGAAAAATGAGAATGAAAACCTTCAGATGGGCAGTGCTGCCTTTCTTCAAAACCACGGCTGCTCTTCTTCAAAACAAATTATGAATGCTGCTCTTTCTTCTGAATGCTTCTCCTTCTTCAAAACACTTCTGAATGCTGCAAAATCACTGCTGCAAAATCACTAAGTGCTGCAAAAATGTCAAGAATTTTTGCAGATATGCATATGCCATACACACAAATGGCTCTCTCAAAGTGGAGCAGGGCCAGCAATCGCCCGCTCTGATACCATGTTAAACACCATGTTAAGCACACACATGGTGTATGAGAAAGATGATCAACCACACACAAGAGACTCAACACACAATGAAGGATAAGCGTGAGGCTTTCTTATTTTCCATTATACAAAGATGTACATTTATAGTACAATGGTGTGACTCTTGGTTTCACATTCCAAGGTCACTTGGACTCCATTGTGACTTTTCATATTCCACACCTACCCATGTAGGATTAGGTGTTCCAACAAAAAGAGATTAAATTGGCATTTTATTTGTAGAGCCAAAAATAACGACGTTGGGAGGAACAAATGAAACTTGTCATGTGACAAAAAGAGGGTAGTTACCGAAAACTACCCACTTCGCATCACCACCGTAGGATTGAAACCATAAATTTTCAACCATTGGTCTAGAAAAGAAATCCAATGGTTCTATCTTGATAGAGATGGAAACCAACTGTATGTCTCTGGAACCTTCGTGGAATCATTTTAACAATCGTTACATTCTGTTAACAATTTGGCATATTTCTAATGTTGAAGAAGAAATCCCAATAGAGGTAACCAGAGGCCTATATTTTAGCTTGGTAGCTAGCCCTACCAAACTGGAGAGGGCTCTTTCCACAATTTCACAGTCAAGAGGGTTCGATGAATTAGGGTTTTAGGCTATGTATGAGTACATGGTTTTGTTCTATTTTGGCTTGCTCGATGGGTGAATTACGTAAAAGAGACTAAGTCAGGGAAAATAAGATTAGGTTTACAAAGATTCAATGGGGAAAGGTAGGTAGAAAACCTAACACCTTAGGGTTTCTTGAGTGGTATGGACCAGACACGTGAGGATCTAGAAAGAGAAAGGCTAAGCATGAATTCTTTCTAAACTGAAGAAGATGGAAAAACTATGAAGGCTTTTTAAAAAGAGAGCATGAGAGATGTATTCTACTTATTAATTAAAAAACGAGCATATCATAGAAATGAAATGGATCATGAAATAAAACATTCATACATAATTAGACATAAGAAGAAAAATTCTAAATTTCCATACTAGAGGTATCCCAAAGAAATAACTGCAACGTTTTCATTAATTTCTTACCAAATAGATTACACTAGAGTCTGCGACCAATGAATCAACATCGAACCTTTGTAATGAGTCAAAAAGTACATGATATAGAACTAAAGCAACCTCTCCCAACCTCAGGGGTCGAATCCATGAGAGGAGGAGCAGTTCCACAAAAAATGAGCTAAATACCTAGAGTGTAGGGATGTCAAATAGACTCATCCCTCAGTTTTTGCAAATGTTTTCATTGCATGTCATCAAAACTTTTCACCTAATTTATTTACCCTAGTGAAGTGTAAAAACGCCATAATTGCATTTAATTCCAGCAATTACATAACTAAAAACATGATTTATCAAGGTGAAAATTAAAATTTCATAGAAAACTCGGAAAAATCAGACATTGGTCAGGTGCACAATGTCAGTGTCACATGCGCAGCGCCAGTGTCAGGCGCACCCTCCATCTTGTAGCTGAGTTTTGGATGGGTTTCAGGTGTCTAAACTGAGCTCAGGATAGCTCATTAGAAATATTATCTAGTCTACTTTCCAAATAGATGCTTGTTTTTCATATTTGACTTGATTTGGCCTCTAAAAAGTGATTTTCCCAATATTGTTCAGGTGCACAGCGCCAAGGTGAAAAAGGAGGCAGAACTGTGATTTTTTGAATGTTTTTTTACTTTTTCACCGGCTAGTTTGACCAAACAAGGCTATAAAAGTGGTTTTCCTACATGTTTTATTTTTTTTGAATCCAAAGGTGGTCTCCTTTTAACCAAAAGATGCCCCAAATAGAAGGGCAATGCCCTACGGTGCTATGCTCGTGACAGTCCAACTTTCACATGACTGTCCAAGAATGCACAAAAACTTCAAAAAATTACAAAAATGTATCAAAACATGCCAAATTTTGTTGAATGGTGTCCGATGATGAGGCTTATGCATGGAGTGAGGCATCAGAAAGGATATCAAGCCTTCTTTTCTGTTCTTGCATGGTTATGGTTTCAATTTTTGCTTTGGCTTCTTTAAGTTTTGACCTTGTAATTTTGTTTCTCTTGGCATAGTGCTTTTCCATCCTCCTTTGAATATCATTGTCTTTCTTGGCCCTTTTCAATAACTTCTCAAGGTGGTCATTTATTTCATGAAGCCAACCTTCTTTATTCTCATTTATTCAAACTCCAAATTTCTCATTAAGTGTGACCTCATTTGCTAGTTCTTTTGTTCAAGAAAGGTAATGACAAATTTAGATTTATCAAGATTAGTGTTAATTTTGGGAAAATAGGTTCAAACTCCATGTTTCACTGCTCATATGACAATGGTCATATTTTTTTGGATTCCTCTTTTGGAGAGGTGCAATATTGATCTAAATATCATCTTGATCGGATGAGCAGAACATTGATTTTGAATTTATTTTCCACATGTGCAAGGTCGACCAGATTTATCCCACATGCCTAAGAGATGTGTAACACACTGTCATTAATTAATATAAATTGGAGAGACTTGGAGGTTATTTTCTCATCATCTCATCATACATTCTCTCATTTTGATCTGATTGGTTTGATAGCCTTTAGAGTCATTTTTCCCCTCACACATGTGGATCGAAGCTGTTGTTTTTTGCGCTGATCTATTTAGGGCTTTATGTTTTCTGCTCTGATCTTTTTAAAGATTTTTTGCTGCAACGTTGATAGTGGTCGACCATTGGTTTTTTGACCTCAATATTCTGCAGAAATTCTGATTTTATGAAGCCATATAATTGGACAATAAATTCAAGGAATTCAAAGTTGTTTGATTGAAGCCATAGTTTGCTGCATTGAATTTTCTAGCTGCCTATGTTGACTTTTCAGCGTTGTCCCTAGTCTTACTTGTGTTGAATTGTGACGAGTTGTCATTCAGGGTTGTGGGTGTGACACATGAAAGTGATGGATGACCAAGAAATAATTTACTGGTTGAAGCATCGAGCTGACCGCCCTAACACAACAATATCTCATATCTTTGTTGGACATAAGGAATTGTAAATCTAATCTATATTTGGCTTCTCTTATATTGCTCTATTATTGTGTTCTATCAGCCTTATACTTTCAACTTCATGTGATTTTTTATATTGGGAATAATAAATATTGAAGTAAAAGTGCATCAAGCATAGAACACCATTGTTATCTAAATTTAACATGGTATCAAAGTTGAGGTCAAGACAAAATCCAAGAGGTGAAGCTAGTGTTAGAAGATATCTTTGAAGGAAGAAATCCTATCAAGGACAAATTGCCTCCTCAACCTATAAGGGTTTCAAGGATGATGATAAATTGACTGATAAGTCTGATTATCATGGATGTAATATGTCCTTAGATTTGGCACTAGAAGATAAATATGTCATGGACTATGTGCAAGGGAATATTCAAGAGCCTCCATCAAATGCAGTTGCTGCCATGAAGACGAAGTATAGAAAAGGGAAAATCAAAGCAAAGATGATTATCCGTGATTTTATTCATAAGCACTTGGTTGCTTACATTTCTGAGCTGGATACATCTAAGGAGATGTATGATAATATGGTGGGCATGTTATGGGCTAGAAATGCTAATCAAATCCTTTTCTTCAAGAATCAATTGAATAATATCAATAAGGGTAAGGATGAACCTATTCAATCGTATTTTATGAGGATCACTAAAATTAGGAATAACCTCCTAGCTATTGGCGAAGAAATATCTGATCGACAAATGGTTCTTATTGCACTTGGAGGTCTCCCCCATAATTGGCATGTATTTAATACCACTATTCTCAATAATAATGTAATTCCTAATTTTGATGCAATATTGACGAGATGCACTCAAGAGGAAATAAGAATGATGGAGTATGCCTCCAATGGGAAGTGAGCTTATTGCCTTTGCTGCTCATGCAAATAAGAAGAAACATGGTGGCCTGAGAAATCAAAACCATTGTAGAGCGGGGCCCAAAGGAAGGAAGGGAAGATGTTACACTTGTAACAAGACTGATCACTATGCAAGAGAGTGCCCTAATAGAAGGCACTCTCCCAGGGATGATGACAACAAAAACTCAAGAAGGAATGGTAGGAACAAGAGGTTACAAGGAAAAATTAAGGCTTCCTCTGATCGTAATGGAAATGGGAAACCTTTAAGAGGCCCATAAATTGAAGGTACGATGAGTCTAATTTTGTTGATAATAAGAGAAATGATTTTATTCTTGATTCTTCCCTCTCCGCTGCATCTCCACCTGACACCTTGGATGTATGGTTAATTGATAGTGGTGCTTCAAGGCACCTCACTGGTTATAAATAAGCCCTTTCTAATTTGGTTGAGATACTGCCACCTATCCTTGGAGATACAGCCACCTATCCCATGAAAGGGACGGGGACTGTGACCCTCCATTTATCTCAAGGTCAATTCATCCGATTACAAGATGTGTTGTATGTACATGGCTTGAAGAATAACCTTGTGTTCGTTTCAGAAATGGAAGACAAAGGGTTCAAGGTGGCATTTCTTGATGGAAATGTACTTATTTGGAAAAAGAACTTCAATGAAGCTCTTTCTATTGGTTTTGTTTGTTAGAAATTACTGAAAAAATAATAAATAATTTACTGAGATAAATAAACATAAAAGAGGCCAGCAACAAATCATAAACATTAACACAAATATTTAACCGGGAAAACCCCAAACTCCAGGGAAAAACCCAACTCATAAAATTTCATTAACCATTGGCCACAAACCTGGCCAATCCGGCCAAGTGAGCCTTCACCGCTCACCTCCAAGCCTTGGCTTACAATGAAGTCTTCCCAGCCTTTTTATAGGCTTAATTAAATGCAATACCATGGGCTGAAAACCATGGGTGCACAATACAATGTGCCCCAAAACCACTACTATTTACCCTATTCAACTGTAATATTCCCAATTAGCAGCAGCTAATTGGAAATATTAATTTTGATTAATTTTTCCTTATATAATTAAATTATAAATAAAGGTGAGTATAGGGGGACATAACTCACTCTAAAAATAAAGTGCACTCCTTAGTAGACACAATGTTGTAACTCAAGTGAACCAAGGGGGGCAAAAGGACCACGTAGAGAGGGGGCCCACATATGCTCTAAAAGCTTCTGTGCAAATAAGGATGATCATGTGGCAAGAGAGAGAGGCTACGTTCGGGTTTTGGAGGGAAACCAAAGTTATAAAATGTGGAGGAGCCTTCTCATTTCATTCATTCTGGAGTTGATGATTTCGAGTGAGACGTTTGTCTTCTTGAGCACGCTAGTTGTTTAGCCTGTCTGTGGCACTATTTAATGCATTGAGTGTCTCCGGTCGGAGATCTCACCCTTAGCCCCGGGGGACTTCGAGTGCCTGCTCGGGAAAGGTTGGTTTTTCAATATTTTGTGAGTATTTTTATTGTTTTGGTTTATTGCGGAGCTGGTGCTTATAGAGACTGCGTAATCACTCGGAGAGAGGACGCAGTCCATTGTGGAGGTGCTCCGGATTAGGGTTTCTGCAGGAGATTCAGCTGATATTTTGAGCAGAGGGTCAGCCTTTTCCCATAGGAGGATTTTGGAAGAGTTTGAGGTGGTGTTTCAGCTATTTCCATTTGGCCTCTACGCAGAACCTTGAGGGCTAGCGTAATTCCCTGAGGAGGTATTTTCGGGTGATTTTCGGGGGTTGGCCATTTTTGATATGGTTTCTGGGTTTCCACCGGGTTGGTGAGTAGAGGAGGTTTGCAGATTTTCATCTCATTCAGGCAAGGGGATCAACCCCTAGTCTCCAGTCCATTCCAGCAGTAGCAGCTACACGACAGTTTTCCAGCAGCTGGGACGCAGTTCATAGAGCAACCATTTCCTGTATTTCTGAGAGATTTTCTTCACTTCCCGTGATAAATATTAGGTGCCATCACTCTGATCACCTATTGTAGTTCATTATATTTCTCAGATTAATAAGATGGCTCATCATTTTCTCTCTATGTTTTTGGATGAGTTGCCGTAATTTCTTTCTCTGTTATTATATGTCTGCTGCACTGTTATTTATTTATATTTTTGAGAATTCTAGTTCTATACCACTTGGTGTGTTTATCTTTCACTCTTAGACAGAGTCTGGAAAGGGCCAGCTAGCCTTCGAATCTCGTCCTCTTTCCGGAGGTGAAATATTCGGTAAATTCCCTCCCAGTCCATCTCTGGTTGGAGTTTGTCGTGTTATAGAGACATCCGCAAAATGGGATATTACAGTGCTATCGAAGCATCAATCTTGGATCAGCCTGTGGGTTTCTAGTTTTCAGTTGCATCTATTTTTGCTATTTTGGTTAGAAGGGCCTACGCAGTTATTGGAGGAGGCTCATTTGTGGGAGCTTCATTGGTGGGATTTTAGATCTAGGGTGTTGAGAAATTGATAGGAGAGCCATATGAGGAGGTTTTCTGGGATTTTGGAGAGCAATGATTGACAGTAGCAACTGCAGTGCCAAAAAATGAAATTGGAAGAGGGCTAAACTACAAAGGGTCAGATTTTTCAGGTTGGAATTAGAAGAAACCCTTTCTAGGTTTTTCTGGGTTCTGGGCAAGGATCACCTTCGCAAATTATTATAATTTTCTGAGCAATTTTCAGTGGGTAAATCAAAGGCGGAAGTCAGGAAGAAGTGTATTCTTGGAGCAGGACTGCAATTTCTGGAGGATCCTATAGACACAGAACATGAAGAGCTTGTGATAGACGCATAACAGGAGGAGCCTGTAGACACAGAGCAGGAGGAGTCGATGGCAAGTGATGATGATGTGAAGAGATTTGGGGAGATGCTCCTCAAATCAGTACAGGATCTATCGAGGAATATTGAGGTGATGGGGCAGAGATTCACTGTTGTGGAGGCTAGACAGCGTGAAAGCCCAAGGGATTTCCAGATTGGCGAGGGATCAGGCACATCCCACTATTTTCCGGAGAATGATGCCACTCAGTATATGGCATCTCATATACCCACACATTCCACTATGCCCACTTTTCTGGGTGCAAACACATGAGCAGGAGCACAGCAGGAGCCAGAGCCTAGCCACATGGGTGATTATTTCGCCAAGTATCAGGCATATGGGCAGGAGTTCAGGGATGCCCTTCCATTCAGAGAATTATTTTAGCTCTAGCGGGATAGAAGACCCCGCAACTTTCACAGAGGGAACAAGCACTCACATGACAGGGGCTTGCAGTGCATAGTGGGAAGATTCCATTTACCGACATTTGACGGGTCATCCAAGAATTCGGAAAAAGCTTGGGTGGAGAAGTTGGATGCCTCTTTCCAGCTTGACCGAGTATCGGAGGGGGAAACCATCAAAATGGTTACCTCACACTTGGAGGATGAGGGCACATATGATTGCAGGGAGTTCAAGGATAAAACTAGTGTGACATAAGACTCACCCTCATTGGAGACCTCCTTGACCATGTCGGTTGATATTGTAGTGGAGAAGGTAGAGCCTACCCTAGTAGAGCCATCCATTGAGGTGATGACCAGAGCCGTGTTCGAGTTTTCGGGTGGTAGCAGCACACTACAGATGGGTGAGGTGTTAGGAGATGTATCCACCTTCAATGAGCCACTAGGAGATACAGAGGTATTGGATGATGGTTGCAGACAGCGGTATCATCGGCTTCAAGCAGACCTTCTAGTTTTGAAGGGGAATGCCATGTCAGTACGGGAGGCCATTTTGTTGCAGGATAGGGAGCTAGAGGGCATGAGAGTAGCTTGTGCCAAGTCGGCGGCCAAGTTGGCCCGCATTGGGGAACAACTGGATTCCCTGATGGTACAACCAGAGGGCATGTTGGAGCGTCAGATCATTCCCCTTCAAGCTTGGATTGACGAGACTAGCAGCATTGTTGGGACACCTCTTCCCATTGGAGAGAGAGATATAGAGTCACCTAGTTAGATCTCATACGTTGACTTACTTAGCAGGATGAGATGATCGGGGTTGCATAGGGTACAGCATCCACATGTTGAGGTTGGATGGCGAGAGATTTTGAGTTGGTACCCGGTGGAGTGGGTTATGGAGATGGTGGTGGACCCGGGTGTAGTTCAGCAGGAGTTCCTAGGTGCTGGGAATATAAGAACCCGAGATTGGCATTGGGGTCTAGGTGGGATTACCTATCATTTCCTAGGCAGTTCGATTGACTATGTCTTGGAGGATACAGTTTTCCTAGCAGTAGAGCATGTGCATCCGCTAGGGGAGTTTCGGTCAGCCCCAGTGGCCAACCATTTTATGGGCAGACTCCCTAGGTTTTCTTGGTAATACACTCATACATGGGATCACTGGGTGGTCAACATATCTTGGCAGGAACTTATTGGAGGAGGTGGCATTGGCAGGCCACCAGATGGCGCTTTGTATGGGGCCAAGGATTCTTCACCTTTGTGTGGGGCACATAGGATGCAGCGGATCTGAGCAGTGGTGGTAACACTACTAACACATAGGGAGATTCACTTCTCAAACCCCTGAGGAGGGTTTGGAGTGATGATCCATTCGTTGGCGGGTATAGTGATGCGATGGTGGAGACGATGATACCGATTGGGGGTAGTCCGACATGTAGAGGCACAGCTCTAGGTCATCACATCCAGGGATGTGTGGGAGCCTCTAGCATTGATCAGTGGACTACCAATGGACATGGAGTTGCATGGTGGTGTACTGTAGTGTGTGGGACTGCATTGTGGAGTAGGGGTGTCCTACATCACATTGAGAGCACGTAGGGAGAGACCAATGCCTGGACACAGTCATGGCATGAGATAGTACAGGGTGGTACAACAGTAGCATGGGGTGTCCAGTAGTATACAGGGGTATGCCTCAGTGTGCAGTGGCATGTCGAGGAGTACAGGGATGATCGGTGGTATGCGAGGGCGTATGATGCTGCACAGCAGGGTCTTAGAGCATTGCCTCTAGGGAGACTCACATACAGGGACACTGGGCTTAAATTTGGGGGTATTTCACCCAAGATCAATGGGGAGACAGATGAGTGATACTTGACGATATCTGTGGGGACTCACGCACCTGACCCTCTACTACATCACTCACGTGCATAGTCGATTTGTCGATGTCCCTTGGCACCTTGGGCATGAGCAGCGGGGTATGCGAGTCTCACCCAAGATATTTGGATGACACTCAGCACACTAGGGGAGAGACTTCTTAACAGTGGCACTGGGTCGGGGCACTAGTTGATAGCCACAGGTTAGGGGATGAGATGATCCTCTACAGGGGTGGCACATCAGTCATCGTTGAGCGTACGCTTGGAGAGTGGGTCATGAGGGAGACATGCGTCACTTTTCCCTCAGGGCATATCGAGATCATGCATGAGCAGAGAATACTGGGTATAGCAGAGGTAGCATCTCAGTATGTGTATGGGCTCCATACATTGTATCGACACTTTTTCGAGAGGGTGGATGGAATTTTCGATGCAGATTAGGTGGCGGAGGTAGAACAAGAGGGAATTCCTTCTGTATGCCAGGGTGAGGACTCTTTTTCACATGAGTCCATAGGATCAGTTGAGTACGCTTTTGGGGAGCGAGAGCAGTCATTCAGAGATGGTGACAGTAGACTGAGCTGCATTCCAGCGTCCAGGGTGAGCAGTTACGGGACTCTACAGGAGATACCCTAGGTGAAGATTCACTTGTGACAATTTAGCTAGAGTTGTAGGTGATGGAGCCTGAGTCGAGAGCGGAGGACACTATTCACATCAGGCACGATATTCCTTTGGGGGAGAGCCAGATGGATGCCCACATTGAGTCGATGAGGGATATGTGGCTAACATTGGGGTCAGCCATTGAGGTGGGACAGTCAGATGCACTGACATCGACTACGGTGACAGTAGTTGCAGATCCATATCCTCTGGAGGTGTTGGAGGTTGATGGGATTGTTCTGTAGGGAGCTAGTAGACAGCGAGAGCATGACATTCCTGATCAAGAGTGGGAGGAGCTGTTGGATATGGTGGAGCATCCATCTATGGGTAGACATAGGGATGAGGTGCAGATAGACGTACATGCAGTCAGCAGAGCTGCAACATTTTTCGTGGGTAGCACTCTCCAGGAGTACATTGATGGAGCTTGCAACATATCTTTCCCACTTTGGCCCATTATAGAGAGAGGGGTTGCCTTCTACAGGCAGCTTTCATTGGCAGATAGGGTAGAGCAGTGGGAGTTGATTACGGGTTGGTGGCAACACTCCAGGTGTGTTTCATATGCAGTTGTTGTTGCTACATCGGATTATTCTTCCAGGATGGACTGGCGGGAGATCATGAGTTGGTACCCTCTTGATGGTATGGCATTATTCGTAGGGAGCATAGCGGAGTAGGGGCCCTTGGACATAGCAAATGTTACAGATTCCAGCTGGCAGGGGGGCACAGGTCATCATTTCTTTAGCACTCCATCCTGATTTTAGCAAAGCAGGATCAGCGTGGGATTGAGTCAGGACTTGGATTGGAGAGAGGTGATGTGTTGGTACACAGTTAATGGGACATCTTACACAGTCATAGATACAACGCAACAGGGGTCATGGTCTTCGCCTCTTAGAGCATCAGTCATAGCCAGAGGCAGTGCGCAGTCCGAGCCATGGGACTTGGGCTATTATTAGCCATGGTGACGATGCGATCCGGGAGGATTGTTGGTTGGCTGGTACCGTGAGAGATCAGTTTGGGATCCTGGCATTGAGAGATCCCTTCATATTAGGGTGATGCAGAGGATAGGGAATATTCAGTGGCGCATCTGGGACCCAGGCACATTTTTGCAGTGTCGGTGGGAAGCACCAACTATAGACGAGGCTTGTTTAGGCATTGCTTGAGGACAAGCGATTTTTGGTGGGGAGGACTGTAATATTCCCAATTAGCAGCAGCTAATTGGAAATATTAATTTTGATCAATTTTTCCTTATATAATTAAATTATAAATAAATGCGAGTAGAGGGGGACATAACTCACTCTAAAAATAAAGTGCACTCCCTAGTGGACACAACGTTGTAACTTAAGTGAAGCAAAGGGAGCAAAAGGACCACGCAGAGAGGGGGCCCACGTATGTTGTAGAAGCTTCTCTGTAGATAAGGATGAGCATGTGGCAAGAGAGAGAGGCTATGTTGGGGTTTTGGAGGGAAACCAACGTTATAAAATGTGGAGGAGCCTTCTCATTTCATTCATTCTAGAGTTGATGATTTTGAGTGAGACATTTGTCTTCTTGAGAAAGCTGGTTGTTTAGCCTGTCTGCAGCACTGTTTCATGCATTGAGTGTCTTCAGTCAGAGATCTCGCCCTTAGCCCCAGGGGACTTCGAGTGCCTGCTCGAGCAAGGTTGGTTTTTCAGTATTTTATGAGTATTTTTATTGTTTGGGTTTATTGCGGAGCTGGTGCTTATAGAGACTACACAGTCACTGGGAGAGAGGACGCAGTCCATTATGGACATGCTCCAAATTGGGGTTTCTGTAGGAGATTCAGCTGAGATTTTGAGTAGAGGGTCAGCGTTTTCCCATAGGAGGATTTTCGCAGAGTTTGAGGTGGTGTTTCTGCTATTTCCATTTGGCCTCTGCGCAGAACCTTGAGGGCCAGCGTAATTCCCTGAGGAGGTATTTTCGAGCGATTTTTGGGGGTTGGCCAATTTTGATATGGTTTATGGGTTTTGATTGGGTTGGTGAGTAGAGGAGGTTTGCAAATTTTCGACTCATTCTGGCAAGGGGATCAACCCCTAGTCTCCAGTCCATTCCAGCAGTAGCAGCTACACGACAATTTTCCAGCAGCTGGGACATAGTTCATAGAGCAGCCATTTCCTGTACTTTCGTGAGAGAGTTTCTTCACTTGCCTTGAGAAATATTAGGTTCCATCACTCTAATCACCTATTGTACTTCATTATATTTCTCAGATTAATAAGATGGCTCAGCATTTTCTCTCTATGTTTCTGGATGAGTTGTCGTAATTTCTTTCTCTGTTATTATATGTCTGCTGCACTATTATTTATTTATATTTCTAAGCATTCTAGTTCTATACCACTTTTTTTGTTTATCTTTCACTCTTAGACAGAGTCTGGAAAGGGCTAGGTAGCCTCCATACCTCGTCCTCTTTCCAGAGGCGAAATATCCGGTAAATGCCCTCCCAGTCCATCTCTAGTTGGAGTTTTTCGTGTTATAGAGATATCCCGGAAACGGGATATTACATCAACATTGACTCTATCCCGAGTCATGCTTACCTAAAAATTCCCCCCTTAAACTTGACTTGGGGATTATTGACTAAATCCAGCCAAACCTGGTAAGTGAGACAACCCCGCTCACTCTAGCTCTTCCCCCCTCAAATTTTTACCCAGGGTAATTGTAAACTTGACATCCCCCCTATCACCTAGGTCTAACCCATACTTTACCAGTGATTACCCAGGAATATGCATGCCATAACAGGTCTTACAGCAGTATGCCCATTTACATGTAAAAATTAACTCCATTATAATTTTTTGTTTTTTTTTTGGTTTCATTGTTGCTATTCTTTGTATGAAAATTCTCTATATTCATGATGTCCTCTCCAAAGAGGACATCATATTTGAATCTGCCCACCAACTGCAATAAAACAAATTAATTTTTCATGAGCGTTTCCACGATCTCTCTACATTTCTGCCCTATGATCTCTTAACTCATACTCTGCCATTATTAATTCTTCTTTTGTCCAGTCCACTTCGCCATTTCAGTCCCCATTCCATCGATTTTTCTTCTACACATGAGTACATTATCCAAGGATTCTAATCCCTGCACCCTCATCCATATTCTCTTTTTCACAGTTGCATGTTTACCCATTGCTTGACTCTTTGTCAGCGGTAGTTCCACATCAGATCTCACAAGATCTATGTTCTTCATATGCAAATTCATTTGTGATAAAATGCTACACAACAGATCCAACACCTTCACGAGCATATATGTCCAATCAAACTGAACAAAGATTATTCCCATTTCTTACATAGCAGTAGTGAAACTATAGACACAATAAAATTATTAGACGAACTCTGATACCAGTTGTTAGAAATTACTACAGAAACAATACAGAATTTACCGAGAGAAATAAATATAAAAGAGGCCAGCAACAAATCATAAACATTAACACAAATATTTAACCGGGAAAACCCCAAACTCTAGGGAAAAAACGAACCGATGAAATTTCATTAACCATTGGCCACAACCCTGGCCAATCCAGCCAAGTGAGCCTTCACCGCTCACCTCCAGGCCTTGTCTTACAATGAAGTCTTCCTAGCCTTTTTATAGGCTCTATTACATGCAATACCATGGGATGAAAACCATGGGTGCACAATACCATGTGCCCCAAAACCACTACTATTTACCCTAGTAAACATTGACTCTATCCCAAGTCATGTTTACCTAACATTATCATATGATACAACTCTTAAAATAGAGTTATGGCACTAGTGGTTTGCACACCTTCATTACAAATCACTTCCTGAAGCAAGAAAGGTGGTGATAGGGATGCACAAATTTAGAGATAATCATGAAGGTATATGTCATGGTTTTGCCTAAGTGAAGCATAGAAGGGTACCATTCCCCTCTAGTGTCACAAAGACACCTGATATCTTACAGTTGATACATCGTGACTTATCTCGTATGCTGCCCATGAAATCCTTGGGCGGATGTTCCTATTACATGACTTTTACAGATGCCTTCTCCCACAATACCTGGATATATTTTTTTTGAAGAAGGATAGAGCATTCAAATGGTTTTTTACCTTCAAGGCCTTGGTGGAAAATCAAACCAAGAAGAAAATCAAAGTTTTGAGGACCGATAACGGGACGGGGTATGATTCAAATGACTTTAACGACTTTCGTAGAGAATCTGGAATTAAGAGGGAGACCACAATTGCATACGCTCCTGACAAAAATGGTGTTATTGAAATAAATAACAAGACCATTGTGTAATTTTCCAGCGCCATGTTATGTGACCAAGGTCTTCCGTAGTTTCTATGGGGAGAAGTTGTGAACACTGTTGTGTATGTTCAAAATAGATGCCTGCATTGCGATCTTGACTCCAAAACTCTCGAAGAAGTCTTTTATGGTAAGAAACATGATGTTTCTCATTTTAGAGTTTTTGGTTGTCCTATTTACTTTCATGTGCCGAATGAAAAGAGAATCAAGCTCGATGATTCTAGAAATAAGGGAATGTTTGTGGGCTACATTGAAAATTTGAAGGCATATGGAATCTATATTCCTGATAAAAGATAACTGGAGATATGCCACGATGTCACCTTCGATGAAGATTCTTCCCTCAAGAAAGTGACACATCTTCCTAGCTCCAAGGAAGACAAAGAAGATGAAGAATCAGGGAAGGTGGAAGTCGAAGGATGGCCTGATATCCAATGTGGAAGGACCTATGTATCCCATTGATCCACCTCCTTCAAATAAGAGAATACCCTCATGGATTAGGGATACTCTCGAAGATTCCTAAAGACATATTTTCCCAAGGGGGAGATTTGGTGAAATCGAGAAGCTAAAGAGATACCAAGGGTATCTAGCAGCCATGAGTACGATAGTACAATCTGAACCTGGAACATTTGAAGAAGACGTAAAGCATCAAGTTTGGAAGGATTCTATCGACGAAGAATACGAGTCCATTATGAAGAATGATTTCTGGGAAGTGGTCTTGAGACCGAAGGACAAACATTTTGTCACATCAAAATGGCTCTATAATATCAAGCATGGATTTGATGGAAGTGCTGAAAAGTACAAGGCAAGATTTGTTTCCTGAGGATTCTCTAAAAAATAAGGCATAGATTATGATGATATATTTTCACCTATGTCTAATATACTAACATCCAATCTATTATTTCCCTTGCTGCTATACAAGGATGGAGTCTACATTAGATGGATGTGAAGACTACCTTTTTTCATGGATCTATAAGGGAAGAGGTGTATGTGGAGAAACCTCTAGGGTTCGAAGACTGAGATAGAGAAAACCATGTATGCAGGTTGAATAAATCCCTGTATGGGTTGAAGCAAGCCCCCAGGGTTGTGTACGAGAGGATAGATAGCCACTTGATGAAGCTGGGCTTCACCCGAAGTAATGCTGATCTAATCCATTATTTTAAGGTTGATAGAGAAAGCCCTCTTATTTTGGGTCTCTATGTGGATGATCTCTTCCTGACAGGTGCTGACCCTTTCAATCATGAGTGTAAGAGGGAGCTAGCTTCTGAGTTTGAGATGAAAGACCTAGGACTGATGCACTACTTCTTAGGCTTGAAGGTCTCGCAGAGGCTAGCTGATATTTTCCTTTCTCAAGGAAAATATTCCGTGAAGCTATTGGAGAGATTTGGTATGGTGGACAACAAGTCTATCTCGACCTCGATGGAACTCAACTTTAATAATTTGAGTTGAAATGTTGTTGGGTCCATGCTAGCAAATCCTACCGAGTACCAACAACTCGTGGGGGGGGCTAATGTTTTTACCGAACTCCCATTCGGACATATGTTTTGCAGTAAACACTTTGAGTCACCATATGGTTTATCCTCATCACATTCACTAGATTATTGCCAAGAATATATTGAGATGACTTCGGTGCACAATCAACCATGGGCTGAGATACACTGTTGGGATTTTAGGACTCCATGGATATACTGATGTCGATTGGGCTGGCAGTGTGGCAAATCGCAAGAGCACATATGAATGTTGCTTCACCTTGGGTTCTGCTTCGATATCTTGGATGAATAGGAAGTAGAAGTTAGTGGCTTTGAGCACTGCTAAGCCCGAATACATTCCATCATCACCTGTTGTGAAGCTACTTGGTTATGAAATATCTTTAGTGAGATTTTTGGGCATGTGCTAGATACGGTCGTTATCCTTTGTGATAACAAGGATAACCAGAGTGGGATTCATATTTCTGAGAATAGTTTGTTCCATGATCGATCCAAGCATATTGATATTAAGTACCACTTTATTCGAGATATGGTACAGCGAGGCGCCGTAAGGCTTGATCATATAAGAAATGACAAGCAGATCGCAGATATTCTCATGAAGCCCCTGGGGAAGGTCAAGTTCCCGAGCTTCCGTGAGAATCTTGGAATCGTGGAAAGACCCTTTTCTGAGGGTCCTACTTGAGTTGGACTATGAGGTCTCGGAGCTCCAAGGGGCTTGGGGATAACTTCTTGGAGCTATAAGCACATACGAGGCTAGGCTTTTCGAATCTTGTTGTGCTTCTACCCCACCGTTATGATATTGAGTTGGTTCACCTCTCCCTGATCTATGCCCTGCATGCATCCTACCCATGGAGTTTTAGAATCATGAGAAGTACCTCTCATTTAGCCAATGAGGATGGAAATGTGGATAGAGACCATAGAAAGACTGATGGATGTATCGGATATTTTCGTAATCTCTATGTCTAGGATGGCACATGTCCAACATCTTGATCTGGGATGAATTATGATGAGGTTTTATCCTCTAAATTGACTTCAGGTCAGTAGACTAACTTCAGGTTAGTATGAGACTCTTTTGAGTCCGAGAGAGGATTTTACCTTTAATATGACTTCGGGTTAGTTGTGAGTGATTTATTTGTGAGTCACCTTTTTTTCTAAAATGAAGATCAAGAAAAGAAAGTTACAGCGGAATGACAAATGATGTTTGGTTTGGTATATGATGGATGGCACTTATGGACAGGTGGAGTTCTCCCTAGTTGAGAGGGAGTGTTAATTTTTGGAAACTATGTACAAAATCCATGTTTCACTGCTCATATGACAATGGTGATATTTTTTTTGGATTCTTATTTCGGAGAGGTGCAATATTTATCTAAAGATCATCTTCATTGGATGAGCAGAACATTGATTTTGAATTTATTTTCCACATGTGGAAGGCCGGCCAGATTTATCCCACATTCCTAAGAGATGTGTCACACACCCTCATTGATGAATATAAATTAGAGGGACTTCAAGGTCATCTTCTCATCATCTCATCACACTTTCTCTCATTGTGATCTGATTGGTTCAATAACCTTTGGAGTCCTTTTTCCCCTCACACATGTGGAGTGAAGCTACTATTTTCTGCGCTAATATGTTTAGGGATTTTTGTTTTATGCACTGATCTGTTTAGGGCTTTCCTACTTTAGAGTTGACCATGGTTAAGCCTTGGTCGTTTGACTTCAATCTTCTACAGAAATTCTAATTTTAGGAGGCCATACAATTGGCCACTAAAATCAAGGAATTCTAGGATTTTTTAACCAAAGCCCTAGTTTGTTGCGTTGACTTTTATGAAGGTGTCTGCATTGGATTTTCTGCCCTGTCCCCTTTTTGACTTGCGTTGACTTGTGATGAGCTGTCTTTGTGGGTTGTGGGTGTGACACATGAAAGTGTTGGCTGACTGAGAAAGATTTTGTTGGTTTAAGCATCTTTTTGACCATCATAATGCAACAATATCTCATATCTTTGTTGGACATAAGTAATTGTAAATCTGATCTATAACTTGTCTTCTATTGATATATTATTGTGTTGCATCAACATTTCACTTTCAAGTTTATGTGACTGTTTGTATTGAGCCTAAGAAATATTGAAGTAAAAGTGCATCAAGCATAGAACACCATTTTTTTCTAAATTTAAAAATTAGTTTGTAACTCTCTAATCTTGGCTTCTTTTTCCTTGATCACTATGCTAGTAATCTCATAATCATCTTGTTGATCCAAGTAAACAAGCTCAAACTCCATTTATGTCTCATGAAGATTTCCCTCCTCATACCTAATAACTTCCTGAATATCAACCTCTGTCATCTTTTTCTTTCCTTTCTCTACCTTATTTTTTGATGAAGAAGTCAAGGCCCCTTCCACAGTTTGTTGAGCAAACACTTGCCTATGACCTCTCTAATATGTTTTTGCCAAATTTTCTATCTCAGTCACTTTTGTATTTTGACACTCACTAATCTTAGCTCTGCTATATGACCCAATCTAAGTGTGAAATGCTGATGATGGTGGTGAAATAGGTGAAGTAGTTTGATATGATGAAGAATTAGGTACTATGGGCTTAGATGGAGGAATGGATGTGGAAGGATGAGATGGTGGAGGCACAACTTGAGCATGTTGAATTGGTGGAGAAGTAAAGATTTCATTAGCTATGAAAGTGTCCCATGAGATTTTCAATTGATAGAGGTGATGGAGGAAAATGATCTTGATGAGAGAGTTGTGAAAAATAGTTTTCATCTAGTGGTCATAATGTCTTTTTTGAACAATTTATACCATTTTGTCAATGTTTCTGAAGAGATAATAAGGTATGTTGAGCATTTTGATATTTATGAAGTATATTAATAATCGGATATGGTAGGTGTAGAGTCTAGAGAACCTTCCTTCACAAGAAAAGTACTTCATGATGATTTTGATCATGGGCGCATACCTATCCAGGAGGTAAGAGAAAGGAATTAACCTTTTTCCTTCATTCTTGTACCTTGGCTTGATGTATGGCTCATAGTAATGATTCTACATTTTCTTTTGCCTTGTACTACTTTTCACCAACATTTTGAATTCCAATAGTAGCTTCTATGATGGATATGGATACTATGAAAGTGACACTAGCAAGGGTTACATGGTTTTCATGAATATTAGAGATGAAAAACCTACTCAAAACAGGGTGATGTTGGACCCTTTTTCTTTTTTCACAAAAGTCAAAGAATCCTACATGCCTGAAACATGTCATAGTGATGGGAGATGCCATGAGTTCTCTAGCGTTTGTAGGTTCAAGTATGAGGATCCTCCCTCCTTTGTGTGGCCTCCTCTCTTCCCTTTCTTTTCCCTCACTGATTTCTATGTTTTCTTCTTCCATAGCGTCTTGGCTAGAAACCCTAGGGAGATGAATTGGGAGTGAAATGTAGGTTTAGGGAGTGTGGAATGGGATGGAAAAAATTAGGGAGATGGGGGGAGGGATTATTAAATTGAGTGAGATAACATGGAATATAAATTTTGTGGGATTTGGGAATAGAAATTTTATTACAGGTGTGGGGATTTGGGAGCCTAGGAAATCGACATACCTAGGTCTTAGGGTTTAGGGAAAAGGAACGTTGGGATAGGGACTTAATGATATAGGGCTAGGGATAGGATTTAATGTGATGTGCGTAGGGTAAAAGGATCTTCAAGAATCAAATTTAGGATTAGGAAGTGAAACTAGCGTTTCCATGTTGAAAAACTAGAGATTTCTCATGAAAATCTTAACACAATAAAATTTTCCCTTAAGAAATGCAAGGAGGCAGTAATGACATCTCACTTACTTGCTAGAAGATGGACAAATCCTTTACTAAAGGTTCGGAACACTTGCACAAGGATTTGAGCCTACAGACGAAATTGAACAAGTGCACAACACCTTTCGTGTGTCTGCAGCACTTGTCTACCAGGTGCGCAACGGCTTTGGTCTATGCACAACGCTTGTCGTAGGTGCACAATGCCTTGTTCCAGGTGCATAGCACCTCCAATAAACTCGACCTCTCGCCTTTCAAATTTGATTTTTGAGCTGTGTGAGTGATGGCTCGATGGCATATAGAGCAGATGAATGTATTTTTGATATTTTGATGGGCCTTATGCTTGATGGATTGGATGTTTTGAGCTTTGGGGCCCACATTTCCTTCTCGATTTCACCTTAAATTTTTGAAACTGTACCTTTAATTTTGACTTTATTCTTTGGAAATTGATCATTTGATAGAATAGGAGCTCTTTGCACTTCGATATTTTCCTTTTTTCTGTGTGGAACTTGTAGTTGATAGCTTGGGAACCTTTTACTTATTACATATTAAATGGAATAAAATTACAAAATAAAAATAAAAGTTACATTTTTTTGGAATAAAAATTACATTCTAGGATGAAAATAACCACTTTGGAATCAGAATTACATCTTTTCAAATCATATTTACATGGTAAAGAGATGTTATTTTGTTCAATCTCTTACTTTGCTGGCTTTATGCAATGGAAATGGTGCTTTTATTGGACCTTGAAAAAGCCTAGAAACCTAATGAAACCTTGAAAAAACCATAAAGACCTAATGAGACTTTGAAAGAGTGGTTTTCATGATGACATTAGCTTTATGGATGATATATAGTCACCAAGGTATGAAATTGAGCCAACAAGTAATGAAAATTTTAAAAAACTTAAATGTTTTGACTTAGGGCTACCATCAGTGAGTAAATTTTTTCATCACCTAGTGGAATGAATAAATGTTTTTGAGTGGGACTCCTGAAATGATATGAAAAGAAGATTTCGATTACTGATGGAAAGATGAAAATACTAACACTAACATTGGCCTTATTGGGGATCATAGATCTGAAAGAGGTCTCAATAACCACAAAACTCTGGATTTTGCAGACCAGTGTCTTATTCATTGAGCTAATAGGGTCAATAAATCAAACTAGTAAACATAACTAAAAAATTATTACTCAGGATAAATAGAATTACTCAATACAAACTCAAATGATTAAAACTTGACTCAATACTGACTTACCTGACTGAAAATTGAACTTTTGAAAATCACAGAAAATCAGTCAAGTTCCATGGCCTTCACTTCGGGGTCCAAATTTCAGTGATTCTCTACTTCACACTTGCAGAAAAAGTAACTGATATTTACAATGAAATGGAAAACTGATCGGGAAATGTACTTAAAAAAATATAGTGTTTAAGGAGCATACCATTGACTGGTCCTCCTAAAAACTCTTGTCCATTCATCTCTGCAAGAAAATAAGCATTATGTCCTTGAAAAGTTGAAATCTGATATGGCCCTTTCCATAAATTCTCAAATTTTCCATTCTTAGCTTTCTCCTCATTTTAGGCATCCCAGCAGAGTACCACATATCCAACCTTGAAGTTGTCTTCCTTAGTTTTTCGATCATAGATATTCTTTATCCTGTCATGGAGTTTTGAATTATTTTGAAATACTTCATCTCTCATCTGTTGAAGGTGTATCGTTTGATTAATACGACGTTGTATGTCATTTTCCTCAGTCCCTTATTCTTGCATCAATTTCATTATCGAGACTGATAATGATGAAGGAAACATAGTATCGACACCATACACAACCTAAAAAGGAGGCATGCCAATAGAATTCTTACTACTTACCTGGTTTTCCCATAATGCATTAATCAATTTCTTATGCCAATTATTTTTATTTTCCTCTAACATTTTCTTAATGATACTAATAAAGGATTTATTAGAGGACTCCATCAATCCATTACCTTATGTGTAGTATCCTGTAGAGTGTCCCAACTTAATGTTATATCTGTCAGAAAACTCAGTCATCTTCTGAGACTTGAATGTTGTCGCATTATGTTGTGAATCCAACTCCAAAAATAGAAGAAAAGAGATATAATGCCTTAGAAATAAGCCACTTTGAGGGGGAAACCTCCAATACATTACATGAATGAAAAATTATTGGATGATACAAATTAAAAAACCTCATTTCTATATAGAGGAGTCCATGGGGCCATAATGTAATCCTAGTGGGCCACAATGTAATCCTAGCCGACCTAACAATAATAATTTAAGGGCAGAATAATAGTAATAAGGGGGTTACAGGGGTACAATAATAACAATAAGGGGGTTACACTAACAATAACAAGGGACTATACTAGTAATATAGGGACCTAACATGCCCCTCTCCTTCAAAAAGTGTTGTCCTCAATGCTTGAGTAGCTCTGGGTGCTTCTGTATAAAATTCTCATCCTCCCATATAGAATCTTCAGCGGGTAAGTTCTTCCACTTTATGAGATACTCTGAAATTGATCGATTTTGTAGCTATCGAGTTCTTGTTTACGTGACCGCTTCAGGTTTCAATATGATTTTTCCTTCCTCATCAAGTTCGGGCAATATTGTTTGAACTGGAAGATTTTCACCTATAACCTTCTTTAAGTATGAAACATGGAAAATTGGATGCACTCATGAAGAAGCAGGAAGCTCCAATTTGCATTCCATAGTACCAATATTTTGCAACACCTTGTAAGGACCATAGTACTTTGGCGATAATTTATTATCCTTATTAGCTTGCTTTAGGGACATTTGTTTGTATGATTGTAGCCGTAAAAATACCCAGTATCCTACATAAAAACTTCTCTTGCTGCGATGTTGATATGCCTATTGTTTCATTCAATTTTGTGCCAAATTCAGGTTATCCTTCAAGAGTTGGAGAACTTCTTGTTGATGCTCGATGTGATCCTCCATTTATTTAACCTTCGAATTTTCTCTTAAATATGATGTGATGGACGATGGATGATATCTATAAAGTGCCATAAATGGGGTCATTTTTGCTACAGTATGGAAGGAAGTGTTATACCACCATTCAGCGAGAGGTAACCATTTGACCCATTGTGTTTGTTTATCAGATACAAAACAACGAAGATATCCTTCCAAACATTTATTTACTATCTTAGTTTGACCATCGGATTGAGGATGATAAGATGAGCTATGAGCTAACTGAGTACCCAAACAAGAAAATAACTCTGTCCAAAAATTTCCAGTAAAAATGGGATCTCTTTTGCTCACAATAACCTTTGGGTTTCCAAGTAGCTTTTGAATTGTTTCCATAAATTTAGTGGAAATTGTACTAGCTTTCAATGGAAGAGATAATGCACAAAAGTGTGCATACTTGGTAATTCTATCAACTACCACCATGATGACACTCTTTCCTTCGGACTTAGGTAAACCTATGATAAAATCCATTGAAATTCCCCCCCAACATTGGCTTGGAATGGATAAAGGGTCTTAATTGTCTCAACTTTATTCTGCTGGAAAACCAAACATTCCGCCACAAACTTTTGAATATCAGATTTAATGCCATCCTAAAAAAATTCTTTCTTCACCGTGTGGTAATATTTTAAAAATCCTGAGTGTCCTCCTAGAGGAGAAGTGTGCAATTCCAAAAGAATCTTTTGTTTTATTTGGGAATTCCTACAAAGATATAAGCGATCTTTGTACCATAAGGAGTCATTTTTCCAACTAAATGTATCAAATGTACTAGGATCTTGCTGCAACTTTTGAATGAGTGTCCACACTTCTTCGTCCTTCTTCCATTCATCCCTTGCTTCAGTTATCCAATCTGGTTGTATAATAGAAATGGCATAAACCAATGCTTCCACCCCTTCATTGTTTCTTGAGAGTGCATCTGCAACAACATTTATCTTCCCCTTTTTGTAGATTATTTCAAAGTCATAACCTAACATCTTTGCGACCCATTTTTGCTGCTCTTCTGAAGATAGTCTTTGTTCCAAAAAGTGTTTAAGACTATCATGATCAATTTTTACCTTGAAGTGTCTTCCCGTTAGGTAAGGTCACCATTTCTTTAGTGCATGCAGTATTGCTAACATTTCTTTCTAATAAATAGCTTTCTGTAAATACTTTCCTTTGATTGGATGAATTTCAAAAGCAATGGGTCTTCTTTCTTGCATTAAAACAAGACCATTCCATTTCCTGAGGCATCACATTCCACAATAAAGTGTTTTGTGAGCGTAGCTAAGACCGGTGCTAGGCACATTGCCTCTTTAAGATGTTCAAAGGCCTTTTTTGCTTTAGGAGTCCATGAAAATGCATATTTCTTCAATAATGTTTTTAGAGGTGCTGCTATTCTCCCATTATTTTTAACAAACTTGCGATAATACCCCGTTAACTCAAGAAATCCTCGCAACTGCTTAATGGTTGTGCGGACTTTCCATTCCTTGATGGCTTTAATTTTGTTATTGTCTACCTTAACACCCTTGTGAGATACAATATGACCTAGATATTCCACCTCTTGTACTCCAAAGAAACACTTGGATGTTTTCGCATACAATTATTTCTCCTACAATAGTTTGAGCACTCTGTCAACATGTTGAACATGATCCTTCCAAGAGCTGTTGTAGATTAGTATATCATCAAAAAATACTAGCACAAATTTTCTAAGGAAGGGTTTGAAAATGGAATTCATCAATCCTTGAAATGTAGAAGGTGCATTGGTAAGGCCAAAAGGCATGACCAAAAATTCCTAATGACCCTCATGAGTTCGAAATGTTGTTTTCAAATATATTCAGTCTTCATTCTAATTTGATAATATCCTGAATGGAGATCCAACTTGGTAAAATAAATTGCTCCATGTAATTCATCCAATAATTCATCAATCACGGGAATGGGAAATTTATCTTTAATAGTGAGCTTATTGAGCTCCCTATAATCTGGACACATTCGCCATGATCCATCCTTATTGTGTACCAATACTACAGGAGCAGAGAAAGAACTTTGACTAGGTTGAATTGTACCAGCCTCTAACATTTATGCAATCATACCTTCAATTTTTCTCTTTTGGACATAAGGATATCTATAAGGGCTGATGTTTGGAGGAACACTTCTGGGAATCAAATGAATAGCAGAATCATGATCATGAATAGGTGGGAGTCCTTTGGGAATTTCAAACACCTTGGAATGATTCTCCAAGACTTTTTGGAGATCTGCAGAAATGGATGATTTTGATGTTGGAACTTCTAATGAGCATAATTGTGAAATTACGCCTCATTGTGCTTTCTTTAGAAGCTTTGTCATGACATTGGAGCTTATTATCTTTCCCAAATTCCCTGGAATACCTCGTAATTCAACTTCCTTACCTTCTAAAAAAAATTTCAAGAAAAATTCTTGAAAATTAAAAGCTACCATTCCCAAAGATTGTAAGCATTGTACTCCTAGTACCACATCAGCACCTCCCGTAGGAATCGAAATCATTGGACTATTAAATACATATTACCCCATTGTTAGCTTGATATTATGGAATTTTCCAGAGAAATTTATAGTTCCTCCATTTGCAACCATCACTTGACATTCTGGTGCTGGGTATAGGAAACAATTAAATTCCTTGGCTACCTTACAATGAATTAAATTATGGGTAGTACCTGAATCAATCAACACTATTACCTTTTTCTTCTTGATATGTCCTTTTATCTTAAGATTTTGAGGAGTGGTAATTCTTGCCAATGAATTACATCATATGGTCGAACTCATATCTTCCTCTTCTAGGGTTGGTTCCTGGAGTATACCCTCTTCTTTTGAAAATTTTTGTTCATTTTCTTCTTCCTCTTCACATTTTATGTAAAATAATTTCTTCTCAGCACACTTATGACCTTTAGTGTATTTGATATCACAACTATAGCAAAGCCCTTTTTCTCTTTTTTCTTCCAATTGTTGTGGTGTCAACCTTGTAGGTTGTGGAAATCTAGGAGTAGCAACACTTCCCTCTTTATAGAAGTGAGTGGTAGGCTTCCTTGTCGCCATAGTTTTACATTCAATTTTTCTTGCCAACCTGAATGCCTTCTACAATGAATCAGGTTCCAAAACACGAAATTCATGTTGGATGTTATCCTTTTAAGTACCTATGAAGAGATCAATCCTGTGTTCCTCTGAAATATCAGTTACCCTTATATTCAATTTTTGGAAGTCCTCAATGTGCTCCCCCACTGAACACTTTTGTTTGAGATTTATCAATTGGCTGAAGAAGGTGCTGCTCTTTGTATCCTCATAATGTGCTATCATTTCCTCCATAAAAATTGACCAAGTGACAATTTTTTTACGAGAGAAAATCCATCGATACCATACAAATGTATTTTGTTATAAATGTGAAGTTGTGATGCGTACCTTTTTTGTGTTTTGCACATTATTTAGATCAAAATATTGCTCCATCTGTAGTATCCATGTTAGAGGATCCTTTCCATCAAATTTCCTCATATCCATTTTTGGAATATGGTGGTTCTTCCTTCCAACATTAGAGTTTAAGAAATCACGATTAACATTTATTTTTTTCTCATCATGAGTTTCCTCTACTATATTTTCACCATTAGGAAACATTTCTTGTATCAACTTTGTCAATCCTTCCATGTCCTATTTTAGATAATTCTTCATCTTTTCCATTTTTTCATCGATCTTAGCTTCCATGTCATCAATCTTAGATTCCATGTCGGCTTCCATGCCATCCATGCCATTCTTCAAACCATCCATCTTAGATTCCACGCATTTCTTAAAACCATCTATCTTAGTTTCCACTCCTTTCTTCAAAACTTCCATGTCATTTTTTGTTGCTCTTTACGAGAGTGAAATTTGTTGCACTTGCTCTTGTAATTTTGATATGTCATGTTTCCATTATTCGTCTTCATGAGTCATAGTAGAGCCTTCTAAAGGGTTAATGGGTGTTGAATTATTTTTAGGGGCCATTTTAGAATCTAATACTGATATCTATTCTACAATATGCCTTTGGAATCAATTCAACTTGATTCTTAAAACAAGACTTATGCAATTTGGAAAAAAAATACACACCTTTTACTTGATTTGGAGGAGCTTGATATTGAAATTAAATTATATCTATTATTTTGGATCCCAAATATCTGAAATTTGGCCCTTTAGTAGCCCTATGAAGCTTCTTTCAAATGCCACGGGTCTGATCTGATTTGGATTCTTCAAAAAAATTTTATGTCTACTCTCCCACATTGACCCAATTATGGACTAGTGTAGTAGAGCGGACTTGTATGACTTGTCATGTGTCACTGTTTCCTCCTTTGGCTCTGAAATTGATAGACAGTAAACTACAGTCCGTTTAATTTCGGTCACTTTTTAAAGCATTCCAATCCGATGATGAGAGAGAGAGAGTTATGAATATTTTCCCATGATCACCTCCTTGAGATGAAATTCAGAAGCCTGAAAAAGCCCTAACTTCCACAGATCATATCTCTGCCAATATTGCGAACCAATATCTAAAATTTTGTGACAATGTTCCTCAGGATTTCAGCTTCTCACTCGAAAAAATTCATCTTCTAAACCTTTGTAGAAACAAAGTTATAGTGAAAATTCCATGATGACCTATTTAGGTTAAATTTAGGAGCCTGCAAAATGACCCACCTTCGACAGATCATATCTCCAAAACTATCGTGAACCAAGATCTGAAATTTTGTGACGATATTCCTCAAGATTGTTGCTTCGTACTCTAAAAATTTTGGCTTTTGAACCTTCATATAAAAAACATTAAAGCAAAAATTCCACAAGGAGAAATTTGGAGCAGCGAAACCCTAGAATCCCAAAGCTTTGATAGCAAATGTTGTGAAACCAACTCCAAAAATAGAAGAAAAGAGATATCAACACCTTAGAAATAATCCACTTCGAGGGGGAAACCTTCAATACATTACATGAATGAAAAATTCTTATATGATACAAATTACAAAAC
Source organism: Pinus albicaulis (assembly GCA_034641835.2). Lineage (NCBI taxonomy): Eukaryota > Viridiplantae > Streptophyta > Pinopsida > Pinales > Pinaceae > Pinus > Pinus albicaulis. The sequence goes on from CM076581.1 coordinate 93,226,897, forward strand.
CTCCTTTCTATATATAGGAGTCCATGGGGCCACAATGTAATCCTAGTGGGCCACAATGTAATCCTATCTGACCTAACAATAATAATTTAAGTGCACAATAATAATAATATGGAGGTTACAGGGGTACAATAATAACAATAAGGGGGTTACACTAACAATAATTAGGTACTATACTAGTAATGTAGGGACCTAACATGTTATCTGTGATAATCTTAGTAGGACAACCAAAATGGGACAAAATATAACTTTATAAAAACTGAATGATGATAAAATTTGTTGCTTGTTTAGTTGGAATCGTTTCAATCCACTTTGTAAAGTAATTTGTGGCTCTCAATATCCACTTGTGTTGTGCGGATGATGCTGGGTGAATATTGCCTACGAAATCTAGGCCCCACTACTGAAATGGTGCATGTACTAAAATAGGTTGAAAAGGTAGTTGGAGAAGCTTTCTCTTACTCTGAAAAGCTTGACATTCATGGCAGCTCATTACTTTTTTGTAGGCATCAATAAAAAGTTTCGCCCAATAATATCATGCTCTCAATATTTTATTAGTTTTGGTCTTCCAATGTACATGGCCCCCACAATCTCCTTTGTGGAAGTCATTCATCACTTCCTTAGATTCTGCTTCGACCAAACAGTTGAGAAACACACCTCCGAGATCCTTCCAGTAAAGTGCATTGTCCAATATGAAATACTTCGAAGCTTTTAGTGTAAAATATCTACCTTGACTCTTATTCATGCCTACTGGAGGGTTTAGATGTTGCAAAAAATAAACAATATCAGAATATCTTGGAGATGAAAAAAATATATCAGATACATGAATGAGATTCCATTCTTTTTCATTATCGTACAAGGATTAAATCAATTTGATGTCAAGAGCATGAAGTTTTGATTCAGCCATGAGCTTGGCTAAGCCATAACCTTTGATCATCTTGGTGGGATTGATCTCAAGGTCATATTCTAGTAAAGCTGTTATCCATATCCCTTTCCTACCTTCTCAATCTGTCTGCATGATAACTTCTTTTACGGCTGCATTAGGTACATAGCCAAGAGTATGTGAATGTAATATATAAACTCGGAAATATTTCAGCACTTTAACCAAATCCAGAGCCCATTTCTCTATAATTTTGTAGTGAAGGTCTACATCTCTAATATTGCGAATAAAAAATTCAATTGGTAGCTCTGTTTTATCCCTTTTCTTCATCAAGACTGTTTCCATGGTGTGATCAGAAGCAAATGAGAATATTATGAGATCAATAGTATAATCAAGACTTATCAAAATAGGAGCAACGGTCAATGCAAACATAACCGCATTGAAGGATTTCCAGGCATATTCACACCATTTCACATCATTATACTTATTCAACATATTTTTCAATTTTTTAAGATGCTCTGCCAGATTAGGAAAGAATCTACGTAAGAAATTCATCTTACTGTTGAATGCTTGTATTTTCTTTTTGCTGCGAAGAAAATAAATCTATTGAATTGCTTAAACACGGGAAGGGTCAATCCGGATCACATCCTTAGAGATGATGTGACCAAGAATTTTTCCCTCCTCCATGGACAAAAGGCTTTTGTTTGGGTTGAGATATATTCCAAACTTCTTTCATATCTCGAAAAAAAATCTTAAATGGTGCAAAATTTCATCATGAGAATGTGAAGAAAATATCAAGTCATCTCAATAAACAACCAAGAAAACAACTTTTTCATTGACGAATGCTATGTCCATGGCCCGCTGAAATGTGGCCCCTGCATTTTTAAAACCAAAAGGACTTTTTGCATATTTTATTAACGTGCCCCAAGGTTTAGTAAAAGTTGTCTTATCTTGATCATCCTCGTGCACCAAAATTTGTTTGTATCTCGAATAGCCATCCAATAGTGACATCCAAGAAGAACCAAAAACTCTTTGAAGTATATGGTTCATCTTCGGAAGTAGATAGTTGTCCTTGAGGGAGACTTTGTTCAAGTTTTTGAAATCTATTCACGGCTAGATTTCTCCAGTATTTTTTCTTACTGGGACCAAATTTGAAATCCAATCAGAGAATCTGATCGGGACAATAACATTGGACTTGAAAATTTTGTTTACCTCTTTTTCAATTGATGGCAGCAATCTGGGATTTATCCTTCTCAAATTTTTCCGAAATGGCTTTTGATCCGACTTGATCATAATAGTGTGTTGAATTATGTTCTTGTCATACACCTTTAAATCTACATATTCCCATGCAAAAACATCCAAAAATTCAAAAAGTAATTTAACATATTCAACCTTTATCTCGGTAGATAAGGACATGGATACTTTAACCATTTTTGGTTTGTCGTCTTTCCCAATTTTTACATCTTCAACACCCTTTTCCATAGGCACCAATGTAGGCTTCCTTTCTACATCATCTTGGTCAAACAATTCTTCCAAAGGTATGAGACCTTTTCGAATATTGTTGTCTTTCAGCTGTAGTATATCCATCTGAGTTGATTCTATATCATGGTCACAAATTTCATCTATGGAACAATTCTCAAATTATTCTTCACCTTCGAGAAATTTATTTACCTGCTTATAATACCAAAAAACTTGCCAATACCACAAGTTATCGGGAAAATTGGGCTGGTCTTTCACATGAATCTCAAAATTCCTATCTGAAAAGATGGGGATCTTAAAGTTTCTTGCAGGTTTAGCTAATGAATCTGCCATGATATTTTGATTCCTTGGAACCACTGTAAGTATACACTCCTTAAACATTTTCAAAATATCTAGTACAACATTCCTTTATTGTCTCATTTGAGGATGGTTAGCTTGATATTCACCTTTAACTTGCTTGATCACAAGTTCTGAATCAACATACACAACAATCCTTCTTGCACCCAGTTTCTTCAATATCTTTAGGCCAGTGATCAATGATTCATACTCTTCTTCACTCTTAGTGCAATCAAAATATAACTTGTAGGAGCATGATCTAACATTTGTAGGGACCTTCTTCTGCTGATGAAATGGGCCGCAGACCCAAATTCCAATGCATGACCCATCTTTCCCCAGGGCACCATAAAATTCCATGGACCATAGAGCATTTTCATCCTCCAAGTGCTGAAACTCTGATTTCTATTTTGGCTCAATTTTATGAACTATTTCTTTATGCTTTTCTCGACTTTATTCCACTTTATCCAATGGTTTTTCTAAAATTTTCACTGCTTCATCTAATGGTTGTTCTGATGTGCTAGGCATATTATATTTTTCCTTTTATATAACTTCTTTAATGCAATTAGTAATCTCTGGAACATCTTCTACATCTACTAGCTAGCTATCTACATCATTTAAGCAGTTGTCATTAAACAAAATGAATGACTCCAAATATGTATGTACAACATTGATCAGATGATTATTGGGCTTTTCTTTGCTTGTGATCATATATCTCATCTTGGTTTCACAATACAATTTCCTCAATTTCCCAAAAATGGGGATTGTTGCATAAGAAAAGTCTAATTGCAATGTGGCTCTCAATCCCCCCCCGGAGGATCTTGAAAACAACATGCCAAACCATGGAGGCATGTCAGCTACCACCACATCCATTAGAACATTCTTCTCCTGAATATTCTCTAGGGAGACTTAAAAATATTTAATAAGGCCAATATAATGGACTCTAACTAAATAGAAGGATTAAAATTCATGGTAGGGATGAGTGATGTCAAGGCCCAAATTTTCCATAATGGATTTTGGCATTAGATTGTGGGAGGCTCCGGATTCTAACATGGAATTTTGTAAAATGCATTGGTGGATCCATAGACTCAAGTAAAAAAGAGGAACCTCGCTATCTTCTAATTGACTGTCAATAGCAGGACCAAAAATGAGTTCAGGCTAATCCTCTTTGACATTCACCATGTCGGAAAAAGGATCTACTTTAAGAATTTTGGCAACAAGGGACTTATATTAGTTATTCTTAACAAGCTTGTTTAAACGAATAGACACTTTTAAATTTGAAATTTCTGTTTGTAGGTTGGAGGGAGTGGTTTTGTTTAACTCTTTAATGATGATTTCTCGTTGTCCAACATCATACTTTGATGGAACTTCTTTCTTCTGATTGTCATTTTCCTTATTTGCTGAACTTGTGGATGGTTGATTTATCTTATTCTGATTTTTTATTGCGGCCTCTTTTCCCTTACTCTAATTTCTCAGAGGATTCTTCCTTGTCTGAGTGTATTTCTGCTGAGATGCTCTCTTCTGAATGGGATTAAATGGAAAATCTTTGTTCCTCAATGATATCTTCCTACCTTGTGAACTAAGTGCATTCAAGTTCCCTCGTTGATAATATTCTGATTCAGTCTCCAATTCATGATCATTGGCAAGGATAAAGTCATTATCCTTTGGTTCATCCTTCTTTTCAAAATACTCCTCATCTTTGGTAAAAACGTAGGAAAATCATTAGCCTTGAAAAGGATATTTTCCTCAACAATTGTGTCTTCATCTTCTTCTTCTCCTTGAGCATAGTTCTGCTACAAGGGTGTCTCAATTTTTTGTTGTTGCTGTGGTGGTTGCTCAGGAGCCCACTCTTCTCTTTGGCTGATCATTAACTAAGCCTGTTGTTGACCTTTGTAGTTAGGATCTCTGACCTTGTGTTGTCTCTCAGTGATGGAAATCCTGTCAATCATAATTTCAATGGTTCTTATCTATGTATCCATCATAGCATTGGATGATGAGGTGGATGGTTCATCTTTAATAGTAACTCTTCCCACATTTCTAACTCTAGCTCTCTTCATCACCAAATTTACTTCAACGCTAACTGTTAATTTTTCATATCCTCTAGTTTACATGGATTTCTTTCCCTTAGTTGGTGAGCCATGTCAGGATCAAATTCATCCGAATAACGTATGAGAGCTAAGCCTGGAGGAGGCTTGATCTTAATGGGAATTGCATTATAAATTATATTGAAGTGAGTAGTGAAATCTTGGAATGATTCATTGAGATTTCTCTTTATGTTCTCATACTGAGCAAGTAACTGTAAATGATTTTTCTTTACCTCCCATCGGGATATAAATAAATAAATGAGCTAGTTTGGAGTGGCAATGGAATTAGCAGTCAAGGACCTAAGCCAAACCTTGACATATCCATAGAAAATCTAGGCTATAATTCTCATTTTCGCATTGTCGGCATCAACTTCCTCGAAATATATGTCATCAGTGACATTAACAATGTGTTGTATCGCAAATATGATAGATTTTTCATCAAACAAGGGGAGTCTTTGGCAATAACCCTGATGTAAATCATTCAATTGGGTAGGGAATATAAGTGGTGAAAATCTCTCCATGATTCCTGCTGGGTGAAGTGTTGGATTGAAAATAGGAGGGATTGGCTGAATAGCTAGTGGAACAACAGTTGTAGGTACTGAAGTAGTAGGTATAAATGATGAGGTTGAAGATGCAGATGAAAAAACTACAATTGAGTGAGGTTTAGGTTGAGGTTGAGGTCAAACATTTATTTCCTCTTGATGGTAGAATTGGATCCAATATTTGATGTCAAGGTCAGATTCAAGTTTAATCTCTTCAAATAACCAATCTTTGAGAGGAGTAAGGTCTAGTTCAAATAATGAATTGACCTTAGGTAGTCTTAAAGGATCGAAGACTATGTCAGATAAAGAGGTTTCAGACTTAGATTTAAACAATGACAATTAAAATTTCAGATCATACAGTATATCCTCAAGATATAATAGTTTAGAAGGTAGAGAAACAGATCTTACCAATGGAACTGGTCCTGACTAAATTTTGCAGTTTGATATCTATGCCTCCAGAAAATCTTCTCTAGATCATCTACTAGATTAGTTGGATCAGGATTGGGATTTTCTCTGGTATATCTTATTGAAGCTAGCTCTACAATCTTGGAACTGTAATTATCGAATCAACCTTTCTCAAACTTAACCCTATCATCCAAAGGATCAAATTCCAATGTTTCTTGTCGTACACCCAGGGAAAATAAATATTTCATTCACCGACAATGATGCCAGTATGTTATTAGTCTTCCATATTTCTAAGGTTGAAGATGAAATTCCAGTAGAGTTAACCACAAGCCAATCTTTTGGCTTGGTAGCAAGCCCTACCAAACCAAAGAGGGCTCTCTCCACAACTTCACAACCAATAGGGCTGGATGAATTAGGGTTTTAGGCTAGGTATGAGTACAGGGGTTTGTTTTATTTTTGGTTTTCGGATGGGTGAATTAGGTCAAAAATAATACGTCAGGGAAAATAAGACTAAGGTTGCAGAGATTCAATGGGGCAAGGTAGGTAGAAAACCTAACACTTTAGGGTTTCTTGAGTGGGATGGACCAGACAAGTGAGGATCTAGAAAGAGCAAGGCTAAGTATGAATTCTTTATAACTGAGGAATATTGACAAACTATGAAGGTTTTCCCAAAATAGAGCATGAGAGGTGTATTCTAGTTATCAACTTAAAAACCAGCATATCATATAAATGAAATGAATCATGAAACAAAAAATTCATACATAATGAGAAATAAGAAGAAAAATTCTAAATTTCCATACCACAGGTATCGCAAAGAAATAGTTGCAACCTTTTCATTAATTTCCTACCAAATAGATTACACTAGAGTCTCTGATCAATGCATCACAATCCAACCTATGTAATAAGTCAAAAAATACATGATATAGACCTCAAACAACCTCTCTCAACCTCAAAGGTCGAATCAATGGGAGGAGGAGTAGTTCCACCAAAACTCTAGCTGAATAACAAGAGTGTAGGGAGGTCAAACTGACTCATCCCTCACTTGTTGAAAATTAATTCATTACATGTCATAAAAAAATTTGAACTAATGTATTTACCCTAGGTAAGTATAAAAAACCATAATTGCATTTAATTCCATCAACTACATAATTAAAAACATGATTTCTCAAGGTAAAAATCAAAATTGCAGAGAAAACTCAGAAAAATCAAACACTGGTCAGGTGCGCAACGCCCATGTCAGGTGTGCAGCGCTAGTTTCAGGTGCACCCTCCATGTTGTAGATGAGTTTTGTATGGGTTGAAGGTGTTCAAAATAAGCTCAAGATAGCTCATTAGAAATATTATCCAGTCTAATTTCCAAATTTGTGCTTGTTTTATAGAGTTGACTTTATTTGACCTCCCAAAAAGTGATTCTCCCAAGATTGCTCAGGTGCGCACTGCCAAAGTAAAAAAGGAGACATAACTGTGATTTTTTTAATGTTTTTTTCCCTTTTCACCTACCAGTTTGACCAAAAAAGGATAGAAAAGTGGTTTTCCTACATCTTTTCTTTGTTCAGAATCTAATGGTGGTCTCCTTCTGACCAGAATATGCCCCAAACAGAAGCGCAGTGCCTAGTGCGATGCGCTCTTGACAGTCCAACTGTCACATGACTGTCCAGGAATGCACAAAAACTTCAAAAAATTGCAAAAATGTATCAAAAATTGCCAAATTTTTTTGAGTGGTGTCTAATGATGAGTGTTGGTTATGGAGTGAGGGTTGAGTAAGGACATCAAGCCTTATTATCTCTTCTTGCATGGTTAGGGTATCCGTTTTTGCATTGGCTTCTTTAAGTTTTGACCTTGCAATTTTTTTTCTCTTGGCAGAGTGCTTTGTCATCCTTCTCTGAATATCATTATCTTTATTAGCCCTTTTCAATAGCTTCTCAAGGTGGTCATTTTTTTCCTGAAGCCAACCTTCTTTATTCTCATTGATTACAACTGCAAATTTCTCATTAGGTGTGACTTCATCTGCTAGTTCTCCAGTTCAAGAAAGGTAATGACAAATTTAGATCTATCAAGATTAGTTTGTAGCTCTCTAGTATTGGATTCCTTTTCCTTGATGACTATACTATTGATCTCCGAATCATCTTGCTGATCCAAGTCAACAAGGTCAAACTCCATTTTTGTCTCATGAAGATTTCCCTCCTCATGCCTAATATCTTCCTGAATATCTCCCTCAGTCATCTTTTTCTTTCCTTTTTCTACCTTCTTTGTCGATGAAGAAGGAAAGTCCCATTCCACAATATGTGGAGCAAACACATGCCTATAACCTCGCTGATATGATTTTTCGAATGTCTCTATCTCAGCGACTTTGGTCTTTTGAAGCTCGTTCATATTATCTCTTCTAGATGACCCAATCTGAGTGTGAAATGGTGATGATGGTGGTGAAATGGGTGAAGAAGTTTGAGCTGATGAAGAAGTAGGTACTGTGGGCTGAGATGGAGGAATGGATGTGGAAGGATGAGATGGTCGAGGCACAGCTTGAGCATGTTGAATTGGTAGAGTAGAAAAGATGTCATTAGTTATGAAAGTGTCCATTGAGATGTTCAATTGATCGAGGTGATGGAGGAAAATGATCTTGATGAGAGAGTGGTGAAAAAGTCTTTTTATCTGGTGGTCATAATCTCTCTTTTGAAGAATGTATGCCATTTTTTCAATTTTCCTAAAGAGATAATAAGCTATCTTGAGCATTTTGACCCTTCTAAAGTGCATTAATAACTGGATATGGTAGGTGTAGAGTCTAGAGAACCTTCCTTCGCAAGAAAATTACTTCATGATTATTTTCATCATGGGGACATACCTATCCAGGAGGTAACTGAAAGGAAACAACCTTTTTCCTTCATTATTGTACCTTGCCTTGATATATGGCTCATAGTAATGATTCTCCAAGTTTTTTTCCTTGTACCACTTTTCACCAACATTTGGAATTTCTGTTACAGTTGCTATGATGGCTATGGATACTATGAAAGTGACACTAGCAAGGGTTACCTGGTTGTCATGAAGATTATAGATGAAAAGCCTGCTCAAAACAGGGTGATGTTGGACCCTTTGTATTTTTTCACAAAATTCAAAGCATCCTACATGCTTGAAACATGTCACAGTCATGGGAGAGACCATGAGTTATTTAGTGTTTGTAGGTTCAGGCCTCAGGATCCTCTCTCCTTTGTGTGGCCTCCTCTTTTCCCTTTATTTTTCCTCATTAAATTCTCTATTTTCTTCTTCCATAGTGTCTTGGCTAGAAATCCTAGGGAGATGAATTGGGAGTGAAATGTAGGTTTAGGGAGTGGGGAATGGGATGGAAAAAATTAGGGAGATGGGGGAAGGGATTATTAAATTGAGGGAGGTAACAAGGATTCGAAATGTTGTGGGATTTGGGAATAGGAATTTTATTATGGGTGTGGGGATTTGGGTGTGAATGAAATTGACATACCTAGGTCTTAGGGTTTAGGGAAAAGGAACTTGGGGATATGGATTCAATGATATAGGGGTAGGGATAGGATTTATTGTGATGTGGGAAGGGTAAAGGGACTTCAAGAATCAAATTTCATATTAGGAAGTGAAACTAGGGTTTGTATCGTGAAAAACTAGATATTTCTCATGAAAATATTGACACCATGAAATTTGTACTTAATAAATGCAAGGATGGCGTAATGATGTCTTACTTACTAGCTAGAAGATGGATAAATCATTTTCTGAAGGTTTCGAACACTTACAAAAGGTTTTAGAGCTTGCAGAAGTAATTGGAAAATTGTGCAATGCCTTTAGTGCTTACACAACACCTATCTACTAGGCGGGCAGTGTCTTTGGTCTATGCGTAGCGCGTCCCAAGTGCACAACGCCTTGTTCTAGGTGTGCAACACCTCCAAGAAACTCAACCATTTTCCTTTCAAATTCAATTTTTGAGCTATGTGAGTGATGGATCGATGGCATAGAGAGGAAATGAATGTATTTTTGATACTTGGATGGGATTTATGCTTGATGCATTGGATGTTTTGAGCTTTAGGACCCACTTTTCCTTCTCACTTTCACCTTAATTTTTTGAAACTATACCTTTCACTTTCACTTTATTCTTTGGAAATTGATCATGTGATGGACTAGGAACTCTTTTCACATTGATATTTTCTTTTTTGGCATGTGGAACTTTGAGTTGGCACCTTGGGAACCTTTCACTTATTGCATATTAAATGAGATAAAAAAAAAGTTACATTTTTTTGGAATAAAAATTACATTCTAGGATGAAAATCACAACTTTGGAATCATAATTACATCTTTGCAAATCATCTTTACATGGTAAAGAGATGTTATTTTTTTCACTCTCCTACTTTGTTGGCTTTATGAGATGGAAATGGTGTTTTTATTGGACCTTGAAAAACCCTAGAAACCTAATGAAACCTTGAGAAAAACCTAAATACCTAATGAGACGTTGAAAGAGTGGTTTTCATGATGAAATTAGCTTCATGGATGACGTATAGTCAGCAAGTTATGAAACTGAGCCAAAAAGTAATGGAAATTTATAAAAAGTGATTTTTTTTTACTTAGGGCTACCATCAGTGAGTAAATATTCGCATGACCTAGTGGAATGATTAAAATTTTATGATTGGGACTCCTAAAATGATATGAAAATTGGATTTGGATCACTGATTGCAAGATGAGAATATTGACACTAACACATTCTAAGGTTGATGCAAAAGAATTAATTTAAAGCTAACATGACCTGGATCCTTGCACTATAAGTTGTATCATTGCTTCACGGATTCTAACATTATTCCAACTTTGGCGGGATAGCAGTAACCTCAAGTTAAAATTAGATTAGCAAAGACTATTTACATGCTTAATGGTTGAAAAATTCCATGTGATTAGCCACATTTGATTTAAATTTGAGCATATATATATGTAATAAATGTATAACATCATAAATCCATCACCTAATAAAAAATTTAGTATGTTGTAACTCACCTCATGATAAGTGTATTATATAACAACAGCCCAAATTTTTCTTTACATAGATTAATGATAAGGTAAATAATGAAGATAATTTTTTTGGGGAGGGGTATGTTACAAGTGGTATCAGAGCAATAGGTTAAAATTTTAAAACTAAGGGCCAACCTAGAGTTGAATTTTAATAAAACACTATTGATATTATATAGAATAAAGAGATAAAGAAGATAATAAGGACCTTGGGGAATGAGAGTAGATATGTAAGTAACCAATTGTGAGTAGCTTCCTAAAGAATTTTATAGATAATTAAACCATAAAAAAATATGAAAAATTACTATACTCAGAGTCGATATGTAATCAGATTCTACATAACTTTGATTGAAAAAAAATATTTGTTACGGTTAACCCAAGGGTTGAAGCTTAGATACTTGTAGATTCTTGTATCAAAAAGGGCGGTGATCAAGCCCTTTGATATTAAAGGCAAGTTGCTTGAAATAAGAATTTGAGTGTTAGTCACTTTGTGCATATATGGAACCCATCCAAAATTAGACGTCTCTAACTAAAGTCTCTAAGGAAGATCAATATGACGAGAGTTTTTGTAGCTATTACAAAATAATAACATGAAAGGGAAAATTTTAATGGAACATAAATATGGATACTATTTAAGGCTATGACTTCTTATATATCTAAGTATAGAATGATAGAAAACCTTGTTGTAGTTTCGATTGTATTAGCAACAACAACATTAGTATAGTAGATCAAAATCCTTTTTGGTAGGTAAATTCATAATTAAATCCAAATTGGAAACCCACATAATTGTAAGGCTTGCTTAACTATTCACCTAGGCACCATTTTATGTGAAATACAAGAAGTTTTGCTGAACCTATGATGAAAGCAACATTTTTGTCATTGGTTTTATATATGCATCAAACAATATATCGACATAATCCTTGTGAGGTGTGTCAAAGTAGTACTACTACAATATTGGAGATGTGTTAGCCTCATTCTCACATAACAAAATAAATAATAAGTCCAAAATATTAAAAATAAATAAAATCATATATCGACATAATCCTTGTGAGGTGTGTCAAATAAGTACTACTATAATATTGGAGATGTGTTAGCCTCACTCTCACATAACAAAATAAATAATAAGTCCAAAATATTAAAAATAATTAAAATCATAAAATTTGTATTTATTCCTACTTTTCTAGAATGGGTTAATTCCTCAATGTTAGGAGTTTGTTTAGGTCTAGTCGGTTGACAGATTCTCTCCAACTAGTTGGACTTCTAGATTAGTGTGTGGTTGAGATATTCACTCAACCAAAGTGACTGTGTCCAAAATAGATTCACTATCTTGAGACATTCTCCTGATGTATTTATATATTGTAGCAGTATCATTATTTGAGAGTGAAGGTGAGAAATACAATACAATGAGACTTCAAGCCTTTTCGGCCATTTATTTCTTGTTTATTTCTCTAACATTTTAATTCACGTTTATTTTAATATTTCATCATTTAGTATCAGAGCAAGTTATGTCTCGAGTTTTTTTTTTTTTTTTTTTTGGCCAAATTTGATGGTATTTGAATGTGTGAAGGAAAAAGAATGTGAACACTGGAGTTACGATCGGAGTGTGTTGTTTTGTTTATGTTTTGAAGCATGTAATATTTACATATACAGAGAGGGTTTTCCAAATATAGCATGCATACATTGTTCTATATATAAATCTCTCTTTTACATTGGATAATGGAAGCATTAAATGGTCAAATATATTGTGTTGAATGCATTAGTTACAGAGCGTGTGTGGAGACATGATGACAATATTTGTTTTATGGCTGTATTTTAGTAATATGCTGCATTGTTTTTATCGTAACTCCAATCAAGTGATTTTGGGTAAGAAATAAATAAGAAAAGAGAATTCCTCATCTCTGTGTTATCAATTGTTACTATGTGTTTCATAACATTAATAATCTCGGTTCAATTGAATGTAAATTTTATCAATTGAACTCAATCGAAATTGTGATCTATTTGAGCGTGAGAGGAATTTATATAGGTATATTCACCAACGTAGAATTGACCTGTGTCAAAACAGAATTTTTTATGAGAAGGGTATAACTTTGTTCAAGAAAAATACATTAATCGTTGGATTAAAAATTGGATGTTGTGGATGTCGTTTGAATAGTCAATGCTTGTCAAACACTTTATTGAACCCTCTGTGCAGGGTGGTTAGTAGTTGGAGGAATGAGCGAGCATAACGACAAAGATCGATAAGGAATCAATGGAATCGTAAGAGAGGCTTAAATCATTGTAGAATAAAAGGATCCTCTGAGATATTTGAGTGTAGGCCGAGCTCGGGACTTTCGAGATAATTATGTGCATACATCCAACTGTGAAGTCCAAGTAGAAGCGGAACGATGTGATCGAGTATTTTCAACATCTCCTTCGGATGCGCGTCAGTCTCGATACTATTTGAAGGTTCGTATTACATGTAGCTACTAAAAGGGGTAATGGAAGGGTGCGTAGAATCATTCCTGCTTTGATTAGCATAAAATTGAGCTCTTTTGCCCAGCAAAACCTTTCGACGATGGTTGTGTAGACGACAAGTTCATGTATGTTCCCTTTCTCTCGTATTTCACCAAATAAACTCATGCCCCCCCTCCTACACCAGCTCGTTCTTGGAAATACCATCTTGGAAATCATGCTCTCTGCTTTAGATCCAATCTACCATCATAATCTACTCAATATACTTTGTGGCCAAAGGGTTGTCAAATCCAAACATTACATGACTGCCATTAACATCTTATACACTTTGTTGATTACCAACAAAATTATAATTAGAAATTGCACGACTAGGATAGCTAGTACCCAGAGATAGTTTTTCCTCTACAACTGCCATAATTAAAAGATGAAAAAATTGAACACCGTTATCAGAATGAATAAACTCTGAAATGTGTTTCAATATGAGTAGCATGTTCTCTGATTACGAAATCAAAAGATGAAAGACAAAAATTCGGGAGAGAGAAGGAAGAAAATGGTTGTATATCTGAAATTCCTTTAAATCGATGTTAAATCCAAGTATTAGTTTATGTTTTTACTCCAACTCAGCAACAATATCAATTTTTTTTGTACTGATACATCTCTAAATCAAATGTGATGTCCACAATGTTTATGTTGACTATGTGTATGGGTGACATTAGCATAAATTTCGATTAGTTCTGATAACAACCTTTGGCCCTCGTATCATTCTAAGCTGGTGATGAATCTAGTGATAAGATTTATTCAGCAAAAATTCAACGTTGAAGGTATTAGCACTATACCAAGAAACTCAGTTACCTGCATAAGAGAGGTGTCTCTCATATATTACACTGTATTGGAGAGCCATGCTGGTTGGAGTTGCAAACTTTTCATATTAAATAATTGTCATTGGACTTGATCTTGCACTGCATGTGTCATTTGAAATTGAAACTGTAAATTTATTCACCAAGTTCATAAAGTGAATCACAGGTTGTGGCTTCTCAACTGACACCATAGAGTTTCACATACTCTGCATCAGTTCCTTCATGGCTTGCTTTATCACCAACAAATATGGTTCGCAGCAGTATAGATCACGAGCTATGGTTCTCTGAACTCCATTGGTATCTCAGGACCACTCAATTAATATTGTCTACTACACTCGTCTGGTTCTTCAAGTCATGGCCAAACAAAATCTGGTCTGTCATTGTATTCTTCTATTTATGCTCCACGTTGACTGATATTCCAATGAAATAGAATGAGGAGTCTAGTTATATCATTTAACAGAAACTCCATAGTGCTCAACTATATTTTCTGAGTTTTAATTTCTACACAAACTGCTTCTAGGGAAATCGAATCTGGTTTTAAAATGTTGAACAGTGAATTGACTATCTGTTTGACCAATTCCCACTCAGAATTTGAGCCTACTAATCTAAATTGATTGTGCCTGGAGCTCCCATTTTTTTTATCCTGCTCTTGCTGTGAAAGAACCGAACCATAGCTCGCACAAGAAAGGACCAGTCAAGAACCAATAGCGTAAATTGGAGGAGTGGTCAATTATGTTCTTAAATATTTTTGTTAAGGTGACGTGCAATGCTTGGGAAATGTGCGACGCATCTCTGTGAATTACTGTAGTTGTCAATAGTGAAAAATTGGTAAGTATCTTGTTACAGCTTTGCATTGGTTGAAGCTTGCCCTCAACTCCTCTCTAAAGTTATATTCAACATGGAATTATAATGGAAGTATATGGGAATTCATGATAATCAATGAACTTAGTTGAATGTTTATGAGACTTATGTTATTTTATTACTTAGTTGGAGTAATAAGTGATTTGTTTTTGGGAGACATGATCATAGATATTTTGGGTGCGATAAGGTAAAATTCTCAAGTCATTTTTGGAGTGATGTGGAGTAATAAGCGATTTGTTTTTGGGAGAAATAAGTGATTATAGATATTTTTGGTGCGATAAGGTAAAATTCTTAAGTGATTTTTGGAGTGAGAAGGTAAAATTATTTTTGTAAATTTGGAGTGAGTCAATCAAAACCATTTCAAATTCAATTCAAAGTTAAAGTTTCAAGGATAGAACTTTTTATTTGTTGAAACAGTGTGAACAAAAGAGTTATAAGGGTGAAGTTGATATCTTATGTACTCTAATATTTAATAAAAACATATATTTTTGGTGGTGATTATGTCCTAGATCCTCCTGAAATTGAATAAAGGGATCTTAGGTACACCTTGTGTAGTGAATGATTGTGCATGTTTTATGTCTAGTCTTGACACTGCAATTCTCTCATCTAACATGCACATGAAGTTCAAAGCAAGTGAATGAGAGAAAACCCATTAATCAAAGAATTTGTAACTAAGTAGTTGTAAAGAACATTCAAGGAAGGATAATCAAGCACAAACAAGTAAAGCACACACAATTGAGTAACTACAACAAATAATCAAGAAAATAAAGGGGGCATCCACAACAACAATCAACGATATCAACAAAAATTGATATTTTTGTAACTTGCAAATAATGTTATTTTTTGTTAGTTAACTTGTAATGATATTCAAATCAAATTGAATTCAATTGTAAGGGTGCATTTCAGTTGAATCTGACAACCAATTCTTTTTTATTAAGCAAGTGAAAAATTTGAGTTGTTGAAAATGTAATTTATTTTCCAAAATATTCATCCTATTATAAAATATTGGGTGCATTTTTTATAGTATTCTACACCCTTATCTTGCAAAGAATCTAAATCAAGTGAGCAATTTCAAGCAAGCAAGAATTAAAAAGCAATTGAAAAGTGCAAGTGAACAAGTTCAAGACATCAAGCGAGTGTAAAATTGATTAAAGAAAAATCAAGTGAGCATTAAAACAAGTGAGCATGTGTTTCAACATGCAATTGCTAACAGAAGTTCAAGTGAGTGTGAAATTCAAGCGACGATCAAGAAAACAAGTTTAACTGAGCAATTTCGAAAAATCAAGCAAGTGTTAAATAAAACGAGTAGGAGTTCAAGCGAGCGAATTCACATGGAGAAAAACATTCAATTGCTACAGGTTCTTAACAATATGATCCTATCCACTATTGAAGACACGGTGAAAATCAACAAAGCAACTCTTGTTGACATTAAAATGCATCTACATCATGGACATGAGACAATTGAATTTTTTCAACTGGAATAACAACTGCAACAAGATGAGATGCTACAAAAGGTACGTGTTTTAAATCCTTTCAACAATATAAATGAAAACTCAGAATTTGATGATTTCGAGCCACTCATCCATACAACTTCAAGTGTAGAATTTGTACACGATCAAGTTCAGTATTATTTTTTCAAACCAATAATAAAAATGCGGGAAGAAATTCATTGTAACAAAAATCAATGTGGCTTAGGATATGACAAAGATGACAACAACTTGCATGTCCCAAATTATTAAAATCCAATCAAGTTCATGAGAGCAAGGTTTCTTGATTAATTAATATTAGAAAGCCATCAGAAAGATGAAGAAAAAACCAAATGTAAACAGTGTCAAAGAACAAGCCATATGGAAGATCATTGTTTTGATCTCCATCCTTGTCATTATTGTGGCCAACAGAAACACTCATCAGAGAAATGTTGCAAACAAAACCAACCAAATTTGTTGAAAATAAATTATGCATGGATTGATCCTTGGGAGTTATCGTCAATAGTCAAACGATTTTATAAGTGTTACCATATAATTCAATCTCACCTATTGTAGCCAAAAGTCAAATGAAGATGGCACTCTTGTGCACATGAAAGTGGGAGTACAAAAATGAAACTCTCCTACACATGAAAGGGGGGAGTTTATAAATAAAATGTACATGATTGTCTCTGCTTTCAACTAAAAAATAAGGGAAATGATGATGGAATTGAAGGTGGTTGTCATACTGAAAGTTTCAACAACATCAACAAAAATAGTTAGTGGGTAGTCAATATCAAAGCAGCCAGTGGGCGGTCAACATCAAAGAATTCAGTGGCTGGTCAACATCAAAGTGTCTAGTGGGAAGTTTTGACATCGTCAGAAAATTTTCCAGTGGGCGTTATCAAAATTTTGTCAATCGACAAGCAGTTGGGATGTTTATTGAAAGCAAAGGACGGATGGATCCTTTTTCATTGAAGCTTATAATTTGATGGATTTGTCAGGAAAATTTCAGAGATGTATCAGAATTGCAGTTGATTCATGTTCTCTTCATATTGGATTTTTTTTGGCATCCTGTTTTGGTAGTTCTTCAGGCATTTTTTCATTGACGATCAACTCAATAGTTTCAACCTGAGGACTTGGAGATGGTACCAGGTATTTACTTTCAACATATGATTGAGGGGGGGAATGTTAGCCTCACTCTCACATAACAAAAACAATAATAATTCCAAAATATTAAAAATAATTAAAAGGATAAAAGTTGGATTTATTCCTACTTTTCTAGAATGGGTTAGTTCTTCAAAGTTAAGAGTTTGTTTAGGTATAGTCGGTTGAAATATTCTCTCCAACTAGTTAGGCTCTTAGTTTAGTGTGTGGTTGAGATATTCACTCAACCAAAGTGATTATGTCCAAGATAGATGTAGTATCTTGAGACATTTTCCTCATGTGTTTATATATTGTAACATTCTCATTATTTGAGATTGAATATGAGAAATACAATACAGTGAGGCTGCAATCCTTTTCCTCCATGTCTTTAGTGTTTATGTATCTGATATTTTAATTTATGTTTATTTTAATATTTCTTCATGATGTAAATTTCCAATGATATTTTTTTGAAATTTAAACTATACTCATACTACACCAAGTTATTCCCTTGAGTAGTGACAGTGATTTGTTTTAATATTACCTTGTGCTTCTAGCATCGATGGCTTACGGGGGAAAGATGGGTAGGAAAATAATAAGATAAAGAAAATCAACAAAATTCAACAACCGATGGATAATTGAGGTGGAAAGAATTTGGTCCACTCGAACAAAGGTAAAAAAATAAAAATCATATCTACCGTGAAGGTGGTGAGTTGAAGTAATTGGTAATTTTTGTTTGTGTCTTGTTGATCATGAAATTAGGATGGTGCCTACAATGCATATCACTCTTTGTGAGCCATGAGGTAGATAAGGTAAGGAAATATTTCTTGAAAATTAAAAAAATAAAAGATAAATGAGACAATTATTGTTAGATCCCTATATTACTATTGTAGTCCCTTATTGTTGTTAGTGTAGCCCCTTTATTGTTATTGTTGTACCCCTATAACCCCCATATTGTTATTATTGTGCCCTTACATTATTATTCTTAGGTTGGCTAGGATTATATTGTGACCCCATGGAGTCCTATATATAGAAATGAGTTTTTCTCATTTGTATCATCTAATGATTGTTCATTTATGTAATGTAAAGGAAGTTTCTCCCTCACTGTGGTTGATTTCTAAGGCATTGATCTCTCTTTTCTTCTATTTTTTGGAGCTAGTTTCATAACATTTGGTATCAGTGCTTTGGATTCTAGGGTTTCGCTGCTCCAAACAGGTCATCGTGTAATTTTTTTATAATTTTTTTTCTACAAATATTCAGAACATAAAAAATTTACCACAAGAAGCCGAAATTAGGAGGAACTTTGTCTAAAAATTTGGATCTTGGTTCGCAATATTTTTGGAGATATGATCTGTGGAAGTTAGGGTTTTGTAGGCTCCCTAATTTCATCTAAAAGAGGTGACCCTTGAAATTTTTCCATAGCTCTCTCTTTGAGCATCGGATTGGAATTCTATAAAAAGTGATCGAAATCAAATAGACTGTGGTTTCCTTTGTATCAATTTCAGAGCCGAAGGAGGAAACTGTGACATGTGGCACACCATACAATTTCGCTATTTTGAACCATTCCATAATAAGGTCATTGTGGGATATTGGGCATCACTTTGTCTTGAAGAATCGAAAACGGGTTAGACCTTTGATATTTGAAAGAAGAGTCAGAGGGCTACTGCAGGACTGAATTTTAGATATTGAAGATCCAAAATCACAGAGATAATTCAGTTTCAATATCGAGCTCCTCAAAAGCAAGAAAAAGGTCTGTATTTTTTTTTCAAATTGCGTAAGTCTTGTTTGAAAAACTAGTTTGAAGTGATTCCATTGGCATATTGAAGCAAATATATCATTCTTGGGTTCCAAAATTTCCCCTAAAAAGAATTCAACACCCATTAATCCTTCAGAATATTCTACTATGACTGATGAGGAGGAGGAAGTGCAACATAATATATCAAAATTACAATATAAAGTGCACCAGACTTTTCTCTTAGAAAGAGCATCAAAAAGCGAAATGTAAGTTTTGAAGAAAGACATTGAAGCTAAGATGGATGGTTTGAAGAAAGTCATGGTAGTGAAGATGAATAACATGGAAGCTAATATGTACGGCATCGAAGCTAAGATGGATTACATCGATGAAAAAATGAAAGACAACATGGAAGACATGAAGAATTATCTAAAATCAGACATGGAAGGTTTGAAGGAAAGTTTGACAAAGTTGATAAAAGAAATGATTCCTAATGGCCAAAATATAATAGAGGAAACTCATGATGAGAAAAAAATAAATGTTAGTCGTGATTTCATAAACTCTAATGTTGGATGGAAGACCACCATATTCCAAATATGGATATGAGGAAGTTAGATTCCAAGGATCTGGTAATATGGATACTACAGATGGAGAGATATTTTGATCTCCATAATGTGCAAAACACACAAAAGGTACGCATTTCAATTTTACATTTAGAACAAAATACATTTGTATGGTATCAATGGCTTTACTCTCTTAAAAAAATTGTCACTTGGTCAATTTTTACAGAGTAAATTATAGCACATTATGATGATACAAAGAAGAACACCTTCTTTCGCCAATTGATAAATCTCAAACAAAAGGGTTCAATGGTGGAGCACATTCAGGACTTCCAAAAATTTAGTATAAGGGTAGCTGATATTCCACATGAACATGGGATTGATGTCTTCATAGGGACTTTACAGGATAACATCCAACATGAGTTTCACATTTGGGAACTTGATTCATTGGATAAGCAGCAAGAAAAAATGAATGTAAAATTATGGCGACAAGGAAGCCTACCAATCACATCTATAAATATGGAAGTGTTACTACTCCTAGACTTCCATAACCTACAAGGTTGATGCCACAACAATTGGAAGGAAAAAGAGAAAAAGGTCTCTGCTACAGTTGTAATATAAAATACACTAAAGGTCATAAGTGTGCTTAGAAGAAATTATTTTGCATAGATTGTGAAGAGGAGGAATAAAATGAACAAGAAACATCAAAAGAAGAGGATATACACTAGGAAACAACCCTCGAGAAAGAATAAATGAGTCTGACCATATCCTGTAATGCATTGGCAGGAATTACCACTCCTCAAACTCTCAATATAGAAGGACATATCAATAAGAAAAAGTTAACAGTGGTGATTGACTCAGGTAGTACCCATACTTTTATTCATTGTAAGATAGCCAAGGAATTGAATTGCTTCCTATACCGAGCACTAGGCTGTCAAGTGATGGTTGCAAATGGGGGAACTATAAATTTCTCTCGAAAATGCCATAATATCAAGCTAACCATGGGGAAATATGTATTGAATAGTCCAATTCTTTCCATTCCAAAGGGAGGTGATGATGTTGTACTAGGAGTACAATGGATACAATATTTGGGGATGGTAACTTTTAATTTTCAAGAACTTTTCTTGAATTTTTTTTTGAAAGGGAAGTTAGTTTAATTGTAGGGTATCGCAAGGAAGATGAGGAATATAATAGTCTATAATGTCATTAAAAAGCTCCTGAAGAAATAAAAATGAGGCGTAATTCTGCAATTATATTGATTAGAAGTTCCAACATCAAAATCATCTATTTCTCTAGATCTCCAAAAAGTCTTGGAAAATCATTCCAAGGTGTTTGAAACTCCCAAAGGACTCCCACCGATTCGCGATCATGATCATGCTATTCATTTGATTCTAGGAATTTTTCCTCCAAACATCAAGCCTTACAGATATCCTTATGTCCAAAAGAGAAAAATTGAACATATGATTGCAGAAATGTTAGAGGTTGGTATAATTCAACTGAGCAAAAGTTATTTCTCTGCTCCAATAATATTGGTTCACAAGAAGGATGGATCATGGAACATGTGTCTGGATTATAGGGAGCTCAATAAGTTCACTTTTAAAGATAAATTTCCCATTCCCATGATTGATTAATTATTGGATGAATTATATGGAGAAATTTATTTTACCAAGTTGGATCTTCATTCAGGATATCATCAAATTAGAATGAAGACTGAAGATATTCAGAAAACAACATTTTGAACTCATGAGGGTCAATATGAATTTTTGGTCATGCCTTTTGGCCTTACCAATGCACCTTATACATTTCAAGGATTTATGCATGCCATTTTCAAACCCTTACTTAGAAAATTTGATTTTTATTTTTTGATGATATACTAATATATAGCAAGTCTTGGAAGGATTTTGTTCAACATGTTAAAAGGGTGCTCAAACTATTAGAGGAGAAACAATTATATGCAAAAACCTCCAAATGTTTCTTTGGAGTACAAGAGGTGGAATATCTGGGTCATATTCTATCTCACGAGGGCGTTAAGGTAGACCCTAAGAAAATTAAAGCCATTAAGGAATGGAAAGTCCTCACAACCGTAAAGCATGTGGGAGGATTTCTCAATTTAATAGGGTATTAACGCAAGTTTGTTAATAATTATGGTAGAATAACAACACCTCTAACAACATTATTGAATAAAGATTCATTTTCATGGACTCCTAAATCAGCTAAGGCCTTTGAACATCTTAAAGAGGCAATGTGCCTAGCACTGGTCTTAGCTACATCAGACTTCACAAAAACCTTTATTGTGGAATGTGATTCCTCAAGAAATGGAATCGGTCTTGCTTTAATGCAAGAAGGAAGACCAATTGCTTTTAAAAGTAGTCCAATCAAAGGAAAGTGTTTCCAAAAATATATTTATGACAAGGAAATGTTGGAAATACTGTATGTACTAAAGAAGTGATGACCTTACCTAATTGGAAGACACTTCATGGTAAAAACTAATCATGATATTCTTAAATACTTTTTCGAACAAGGAATATCTTTAGAGGAGGAGCACAAATGGGCCATAAAGACGCTGGGTTATGAATTTGAAATCATCTACCAAAAAGGGAATCTAAATGTTGTTGCAGATGCACTCTGAAGAAAGGATGAATAGGTGGAAGAATTGTTTTGTGCCATTTCTATTATCCAACCAGATTGTATAACCGAAGCAAGGGATGAATGGAAAAAGGATGAAGAAGTGTGGAAACTCATTCAAAAGTTGCACCAAGATCTTACTACATCCTATACATTTAGTTGGAAGAATTATTCATTGTGGTACATAGATCTCTTATATCTTTGTAAGAATTCCCAACAAAAACAAAAGATTATTTTATAATTTCACACTTCTCCCTTAGGAAGACACTCAAGATTTTTAAAAACTTAAAGAAGGGTGAAGAAACAATATTTTTGGGATGCCCTTGAATCTGATATCCAAAAGTTTGTGACAGAATGTTTGGTTTTCCAGCAAAATAAAGTTGATACAGTTAAGACCCCAGGTCTTCTACAGCCTTTATCCATTCCAAGTCAACATTGGGAGGAGATTTAAATTGATTTTATCATAGTTTTACCTAAGTCTGAAGGAAAGAGTGTCATCATGGTGGTAGTTGATAGACTTACCAAGTATGCACACTTTTTTGCATTATCTCATCCATTTAAAGCAAGCACAGTTTCTATTACATTTATGGAAACAATTCAAAAGCTACATGGAAACCCAAAGATTATTGTAAGTGATAGAGATCCCATTTTTACTGGAAATTTTTGGACGGAATTATTTTGTTGTTTGGGTACTCAACTAGCTCATACCTCATCTAATCATTGTTGAGCCCTAAAGATGTCCTTTCCTTTCACCAAATTTCACTTCATTCCATTTGTCCTTTATTCGCTATAGGCTTAAAAGATCAATAGGAATGATTAAAATCAATTTAAGAATGCATGCAATGACTGATTTATTATACTTTTTTGGTTTTGTTATCATAGTGATTTTTTAGCAGACTTAGCTACAGAATGCAGTCATTTTGTAGCTAGTCACATATTCCGTAGCCATCTTTATGTTTACACAGGTTACAGGTGTCATTTGAGGGAAAGACACATATGGTTAAATTCCAGAACTCTCCTACATCATTCCTTGTCCTCCACGAAGGTTGAGCAAAAATCTGAAAGCGGTTATGCACGTGGACAAAGCCAAAACCAAGAAGCAGACTTCTACAAGGATAAGGACTCTGCAGGTGTCTTCAGCAAAATATGAGTCCTCAACAGGAGTTCTAGTTCGATTTTGATTATAAAAGACACTTATGCCTATTTCTACATAATGACAGTTATGTATTTGCTTATAAAAATAACTGGGTGAACCGAGAAACAGTTAGTTGATGTTTTGTTGTTAGTTCTCAAAGACTGTGATACTCTATTTCTGAGCATTTTTCCTTTAATGAAAGAAGTATAACTTTGATGCATGATCTGAAGCAACTTTAAGGAGTTAAGGATTCGTGTGCCAATCTGATGGTAGAGGGCCCCTACTGTTCGAAAGGCTTTGTGCATAGTTTCTAGATAAGTGACCTTTAACTCTGTTTTGTTCTTAACTTCGGTAGTTTTCTGAGTTTATCCTCTTAAAACATGCTTTATGTCATTTACTTACATCGAATATTACAGTAAATCTTGTTCTCATGAGCTTTTCGAATATATCACTAAGACGTGAATGAGATATAGCTGTAGTACTTTTGAGTTAATTGCATTTTAGTTCAGTTTTGTTCATTGCATTTCAGTTCTATTAGTTAATTGCATTTAATTCCTGTTAATTAGACTTAAAAGACCCTCACTATTTTATAAGTTTTTCTTGTTCTTAACTTCTTCTAACACATCATTATCACATGAACAAGAAATTAGTTATATCATTTTGAGCTCTTGACTGTTCTGCAATTTCTCATAATTTTACAAACAGCCTTTTTCCCAAGTTGTTCCAAGAAATCTCTAACCTTTGAACGAGGCTTAATAGTAAAATTTTGAGTTGCAGAATGAGTTAATTATAGTGTCAAAAGTTATTTTAGCATAGGGTTCCTTACTATGTTGCAGATAATATTTTCTCAAAATGTTCCAACAAATTTCTAACAACGGATGAGATTTTCTCTGTGATATTTTAAGTTGTTGTTTACTAAAGAGAACCTCATTACATCAAACTAATCCTTTTCTCAGCTTGTTCCAACATACCTCTAATGAAATGAATTGGATTGAGTTTAATGTTATGAGTTACTTTTCTTGTCAGCTTTATAATCTGTGGATTAGCATTTTCTGTTCTTAGGTGCCATTCATAGTTTAGAGTAGATTTTATTCTATTTTAGTGTGATCAGTAACTTCTCTTTGCTAGCAATTCATTTCTTTTCCCCTTAGTATAAAAACACAAAACCAAAAACACTAGAAAAACACTAAGCACAACGAAGTAGGAAGAAGATACCTAGGCAAATATGGTGCACTTCACTTCAACAATTAACTAGCCCTGGTTGACAATTTATGACATCAATTTAGGAACACTAAGTTGAGTAGACATTTTGGTGCCATTTCCGGGGAAGTGTAACTATGTAGCCTTATTTCTTACCTCTCAAAAACAATGATATGCGTAGAGAAAGAGACTCAAGGGGTAGATTTATAAGAAGCAGAAGCTTGATTCCTAGAAGGACACTTGTTCCACCAAGACGAAGAGGCAGCACACCTCCAACTCAAACCTACATTCCATACTATAATGTTCATAGAATTCTAGAAGAATTCAGATCAGATATTCTATCAGAGAGACCTTCCACTTCATCCATTGAACCTGTCTTAGAAGAAGATTCAAGGACCCATGCTAGAGACATAAGCTTTTCCACTTCCACAGAAGAATCATACATGGCAGAAGAAGGGGGAGGAGGAGTCTTTAATGGAAAAAATACACTATTTGGAGGACGTAGAGGTAGAGGTAGAGGAGAAGGATTTAGAGGCATAGAAGGAGAAGGAGGTAGAGGTGAAGAAGGAGGTAGAGGAAGAGGTAGAAGGGAAATGGGAAGCTCTTTTGGGTTTCCTATAGTAGATAAAGAAACCAATGCAACTATGAAAAATATTTCACCCTCTGTCCTTCCAAACTTTTATGGACTCAAAAGTGAAGATCTTGAGACCTTCCTATTTGAATTTGAAGTCCTATGTAGAACCTATGATTACTTACAAGATGCCCAAAAACTTAAGCTATTCCCTTCAACATTGAAAGGAGCAGCATTAAAATGGTTTATGAGTTTGATCAACAATTCTATTAGGACATGGGAAGACATGAAACAGGAATTTCTAGAGAGGTATTTGGATAATTTTATGTCGGTCAACCATAAGAAGGAAGTTTTTAAAATGTTAAAAAAGAGGATGAAAATCTAGAAGATTTGTTGGAAAGGTTTAACTATAACATCAAGAGAGCAAAAATGGAAAACTTAGACCAAGATACTTTGAAAGCTCTCTTGTTGAAGACAATTAGGGATGAATGGCTAGATATCCTTAATATGATGGGAAAAGGGGATATATCTCAGCTCACATTACTTGAAATAGCTGAATTATGTATCAACCTTTCAAGAGGGAAATCTGAAACTGTAAAAGGACCAAGAGACCTTGCTCTTGCAAGGGCAAGTAAGTCTGCTTCTGGGACAGTAAGTAGGGCAGAAATAGGACATATGCTTGATGAATTCAAATCTAACATTTTAGGGAGTCTTAGTTGTTAGTATGAATCTTTCATCGTAAAATATCACTTTAGCTACACATAACAAATAGCCCTAACATCGATTATGGATGCAAAATACCTTTAATATTGCTGCACAAATTTAGATCTAAGCACAAAAGATATTAAGCAGATAAAAAATAGGATAGCTCCATAGATCCAATGAACAAGACAAGAAGAATGTATATGAAAGAATTTTGTATTATATTAAAGAATGGGGCACCTGTGAGGGAAAAAAAAAAGGTGTTTTCCGGTTCTCCTCAGTGGGATGTGTTCTTGGAAGTCCTCAGTGTTTCAGATCTAACATTTCTCTCTCTTATGGATGTGGAAAAACAAACATAGAACTCAATGGGAGTTCACAAAACAAAATGGAAAATGGTGACCAAGAGAAGATCCAGAGTGATCTAATGCAATGAAGGTGACTAATGAATGGGGAAAACCCCCCTATTTATAACACAATATTGGGGCGGTCTAGAACTCGGTGCATGAATAAAATATTATTAATCAAATTCTAGAAGCACCCTTTAGGAATATTTTATTATATTTGTTGGAGGGAAAAGGGTTCTTGACTTGGGTCAATTCCTTTATTTATAAATAATAAATAAATAAATGGTTTATTTATCTTTTTATGGAAGTGATGGGAATATAATTAAATAAATAATGGTTTATTTAATTATTTATGGATGATTTAGTCAAATTTAACTAAGAATATTATTTAAATAATGATTTAAATAACTTATTCTTAGGGTATAATTAAATAAATAAGGATTTATTTAATTAAGTTCCTTATTTTGGGTTAAATATGACCAGGAAATATAAACAAATGAGTTATTTTATATGGTGAAAACAATTTTACTTAGGGTAAAATTGGTCTTACATGGTGTACTTGGGTTCATATAATAATAATAGGTTAGATGACCAAAAAATGGTGTAACAGATTGCCCCCCAACATACGAGTGTTAGGAGAAAATCGTATGACCGAAGTACGTTGTAAGAACTCAATCACTAGATATCGAGAGGGAAGTGAGAGAGAGAAATGTAAGGTTGTCTGATGTGCTAAAGGACTAGACCCTGAGGAGATGAGACTTACAGGTGCAAAAAGTCTCTAGTTTATGAAGTGGTACCTGTGCTAAAGGCGGCGGGGGAGGCATACCTATGCCCGCCGAGACAAAGTACAAAGAATAAGGCGCCTAGAAAACCACGAAACACAATAAGTACGAAGAAGAAGGTGCCCGGAAAACTACGGAACGCAATAATGAAGCATGTGCTGGCCGAAACATGAGCCAGATAAATCATAGGATGAATCCCACATACATGTGATGCCTGGAATAATCATCAAGACTTATACAGTAATATGGTAGTACATGAGATACAAATATACCCAAATGCCCCCTACACACGTGGAAGGGCTCTCAAAATCTGACAGAGACATGTGAATCGAAAATGGCGCTGCAAGCGGTTGAAGCCAATATCATCAAATGAGAAGAGCTACATCAAGGGTGGGAATGAAGTCATTTGGGCATGTGGGGGGCTACCTGCAGGGCCACCCCCTCATGAGGGTTGAGACATCTCACACATGCAAGGGAATCACCAATAGCTGTTGCGGCATCGACTACCAAGCATACGTATCGCGAACATGCTGAAAAGAGGCTGGATCCAAGGTACCCAGACGAAGACTAATGATGATGTTGAAATGATGAAAGGTCCAAAGGGGACCCGAAAAACATGAGTATGAAATGGTATCTCATGACGGAAATCGACACAGACAAGAATAAATATGGAGGCTAAGTGGTGCCCCAAGGAAAAGTGTTGTAAGTGAGGAAATCCGATTTGAAAAAGGAGGAAAGGAAGACTTCATGGACAACATGTGTCCTGGTGAAGTAGTGACTGATGAAAACAAACATATGCTGGCTATCTACAAGAAAGTAAAACATGCATTTCGAGCGGGAAATGCTAAGGGTAATACCTCTTGAGATAGAGTGCATTGTGAGGATTAGGAAGGGGGTGGCCTTCAAAGTCCTCTAAAAGATATGCCCCCTTACCGAGATCTTTACTGATGATGTAAGGACCTAGCCATAATGAGTCGAACTTCCCATGACCGAGGGTATCGTGGGCCTGGTCATATAATAGAACAAGGTCACCTTCATGAAAGGTGCGAGGATGCAATTTTTGGTCATACTGAGCTTTGGTACAATTTTTGGCCACATCAAGACTTTGTAATGCAACACGACGATCTTCAGAAGCGCGTTCAAGCATGATAAGTCATTGTTGTAGAGGTTGGGTATCAGGGAGAAGTTTGACGGCCAAATGAAGGGAAGGGATTTCACATTCGATTGGTAAGACTGCCTCCTCGCCAAAGATAAGGTGGAAAGGAGTGAAACCGGTGGCGGTTTTAACAGAAGTATGATAAGCCCACAAAGCAGGGAAGAGCATGAGATGCCAATTGGTTTTGTGTTTATTCACCGTTCGTTGAAGCATGGTTTTAAGAATTTTGTTGACCGCTTCAACTTGGCCATTACCTTAGGGGTAATAGGAAGAGGAATATTGGTGTTCAAAACCCAATAAGGAGGAGAGCTCATGCCAAATATGATCTTTGAAATGTCGGCCATGGTCTAAGACTAACTATTTTGGAACTCTAAATCAAGCAATGACATGGTTAAAGAAAAAGAGGGTTGCGGTGGCTGCCGTATTGTTGAACGTAGGCATAGCTTCGGCCCATTTAGTGAAGTAGTCAACCGCCACGATGATATATTTGTGGTTACTAGCAGATGGAGGTCGACATTCCATAAATTCGATGGCCCATTTACAAAAAGGACCAGCTGTGATGACAGAATGGAGAGGAGAGGGAGAAGCTCACGCCTTGGGGACGACATGTTGGCAATTGGAAAAGTCTTTGACTGCTTCAATGCAATCATTGAAGAGAGAAGGCCAAAAATACCCAGCACACATGATTTTTAGGGTGGTGGTGAGGCTGGAGAGGTGGCCACCACAAGCGCCACTATGACAGGCATTTAGGACTTTCTCGGCTTCAGCGTGGGTGAGGTAATGACAAAGGATAGTATCTACGCCATGACGATAAAGGTCATTGCCGATTAGAAGGTAGCGAGAGGCTTGGTGTTGGATACATCGTCGAGCATCACGATCAAGGTGAAGGGCGAACTTTTGGGTTCGCAAGTAAGTAAGTATGTCACCGTACCAAGGATCATCGGTGGTGATGAAAAACAAATGTTCATCGGGAAGAGCGTCATTAATTGGAGTATCTTGCGTCCGAGTAGGTAAATCAGAAATGAGTTCAGCTAGGACTAAACCATTTTTACTTCTTGGGGTGACAAATTCAAGGTCGAATTCTTGGAGAATAACGACCCAACGGGCGTACTTCCCATTGAGGATGCGTCGACTCAATAAGAAAGCCATGGGGTTGGAATCAGTCACAACCTTGGTGGAACGCATGAGTCGCCAATTTTTACTATGAATCTTTCGTCGTAAAATATCACTTTAGCTATGCATAAAAAATAGCCCTAACATCGATTATGGTTGCAAAATACCTTTAAGATTGTTGCACAAATTCAGATCTAAGCACAAATGATATTAAGCAGATAAAAAATAACATAGCTCCATAGATCCAACGAACAAGACAAGAAGAATGTATATGAAAGAATTTTGTATTATATTAAAGAATGGGGCACCTGTGAGGAAAACAATAAAGGTGTTTTCCGGTTCTCCTCAATGGGATGGGTTCTTGGAAGTCCTCAGTGTTTCAGATCTAGCATTTCTCTCTCTTATGGATGTGGAAAAAAAAACATAGAACTCAATGGGATTTCACAAAAAAAAAATGGAAAATGGTGACCAAGAGAAGATCCAGAGTGATCTAATGCAATGACGGTGACTAATGAATGGGGAAAACCCCCTATTTATGACAAAATATTGGAACGGTCTAGAACTCGGTGCATGAATAAAATATTATTAATCGAATTCTAGAAGCACCCTTTAGGAATATTTTATTATATTTGTTGGAGGGAAAAGGGTTCTTGACTTGGGTCAATTCCGTTATTTATAAATAATAAATAAATAAATGGTTTATTTATCTTTCTAGGGAAGTGATGGGAATATAATTAAATAAATAATGGTTTATTTAATCATTTATGGATGATTTAGTCAAATTTAACTAAGAATATTATTTAAATAACTTATTCTTAGGGAATAATTAAATAAATAAGGATTTATTTAACTAATTTCCTTATTTTGGGTTAAATATGACCAGGAAATATAAACAAATGAGTTATTTTATATGGTGAAAGCAATTTTACTTAGGGTAAAATTTGTCTTACATGGTGTACTTGGGTTCATCTAATAATAATAGGTTAGATGACCAAAAAATGGTGTAACATTAGTGAACAAATAGACACCCTTAAGTTACAAAACAAGCAAAAAGATGAATCTGATGCCTTAGAAATTTTTTGTCCCAAATGTAGAAAGAAGCATGCCTTGAGAGAGTTCCCTTTGGATGCAAAAATGGTAGAGACTTGTGTAATTTGTTCAGAAAAACATGGGACCAAGAGTTGTCCTTCACTTCCTGGTCTTAAAGCTGTCTTTCAAGAAGAAACCCCTACAAATTCCACAGAATCTTTCAATTTTGTCTCTAGGAGGCCTTGGCAACGACCTAAAACACAAGGATTCCATGATTAGTTGTATAATCAACCCCCACCAAATTGGAATTCTTGGCAGCAACCTTGGCCCCAATTTCAAAATCAATCTCAAACTTCGGCACAAGGAGCACAAAATCCCTATGGAAGATACTCTAAGTATTATAAATATCCACCATCTTATCCACCATATCCAAATTTCTCTCCTCAACAAAATCCACAACATCAAAATCCACCACTTCCATTACTATTTCCTCAGAAATCAAATCAGTTACCTGCCCAACCCATACCAAACGCCAACAATAAAAATCCTCAGAACACATACATCATAGAAGGCCAACAGTTCCCAACCTATTTGATTACTCCTTTAGACCTTAATGATGTTCAACTTAGGTTTGGAAGAATACTTGAAAAGAAGAAACCTTCTATAATCATAGAAGTGCAAAACAACTCTGAGGAAGATTCTCTATGAGTAAATAAAAGTTTTGAAGAGAACACATATTTTCAAGACCCAAATATTGAAAAATCAAAAAAAAAAGAACCAATAACTTCAACTCCTATATTAGAGTAGCGATCAACATTTACCTCTACACCTCCCTTTCTAGAAAGATTACAAATTGATAAGGGTGTAGAAAAAAAAATTATGGTGCCTAATTATGATTTCCTAGATGAGCTAAGGAATGTCTATATTAAGATCCCATTACTACAAGCCATCAAGGAAATTCCAATCTTAGCAAAGAAAATAAAGGAGTTCAGCATGAAAAAAACAGGAAAAGGACTAAAAGAGACAAAGAAAATTCAACTGGCAGGAAAAATAGCAGACATCATGATGGGTAAGATTTCTATTCCAAAGTATCTAGACCCAGGAAATCTAGTTGTTAAAATACACATCAATGGAACTGAGATCCAAAACACACTTATTGATTTAGGAGCAGCAATCAATATCATGAGTAGACAAATCATGGATAAATTAAAACTTCCTAATCTTCTTTTTACACCCACATTATTACAATTAGCAGACAGATCTATGATTATACCTGATGGGGTAATAGAAGACATTCTAGTGTCCTTATATTCTTGGGAGTATCCTATGGATTTTATGATCCTAACTTCTAAAAATAATCTAGGAGGACATCCTATTATATTAGGAAGACCTTGATTAGCTACAGCTGACGCTTTCATTAGTTGTAGATCCGGTGATATGTACATCTCTGATGGTAGTTCAACCAAGAAATTTACCTTGTATCCTCTAGCAAAAACAATTACAGAGTTAGATGATACTCAATGGATTGAGGATGAAGAAGACATACAACCTCTCTTCACAATTTCAGAAATTAGTGAAGATAGCCAGATTCTAAATACCTTAGAAAATTTTGAATCCTCTTCGAAATACAAACATGAACAATTTCAAGAAGAATCCAACATTGATTTTTTATCATCAAGACAGATGTCTCTTTACTCCATGGATAAATTTGGCAGCTCTACAATTGAGATATTTCCAGGTAAAACTTTAAACATAAACAAGAACCTAGAGAAATCTCAACAAGAAAATCTAGTCAAGATATTACAGAGACATTCTTCTGCATATGCATGGGAGTACACTGATATGAAAGGGATAAGCCCCAAGACTTGCACTCATCACATCTACATAGAGGAAAATTGTAAACCAATCAGACAACCTCAGAGAAGGATGAATCCAAATCTTAGGAAGATTGTTAAGGAAGAATTGCAGAAATTTTTAAATGTTAACTTTATCTATCCCATTTCAGATAGTCAGTGGGTTTCTCCTTTGGTAATTGTGCCAAAGAAAAATGGTAAATGGAGGGTATGTATTGACTACCGGGAATTAAACAAAGCTACTCTTAAAGATCATTTTCCCATACCTTTCATAGATCAGGTGTTAGATACATTAGCTGGCAAAAAGTACTTCTCATTTTTAGATGGGTTTAGTGGTTATAACCAAATTCAAGTAGCACTTGAAGATCAAGATAAAACCACATTTACCTGTCCTTGGGGTACCTATGCTTACCGAGTATTGCCATTTGGACTATGCAATGCACCTGCAACATTTCAAAGGGCGGTACTAGGAATATTTTCAGATCTAATACATGATTGTGTAGAGGTATATATGGATGATTTCACAGTCTATGGAAACACATTTGAAGAAGCCTTAGCAAACTTGGAAAAAGTTTTAAAGAGATGTAAAGAAGAAAATCTTTCACTAATTCATGATAAGTGTTTTATGATGTTTACTAAAGGAATTGTTTTGGGGCATCACATTTCAGGGGATGGGATTAGAGTTGATGAGTCAAAAGTTGAAGTCATCTCTAACTTATCTGTTCCAAGTTGTCAAAAAGATGTTAGGAGTTTTCTAGGATTTACAGGGTATTACAGAAGATTTATAGAAAACTTCACCAAGATAGCATCTCCACTTTTCAAACTACTTACCAAGGACTGTGAATTCAAGTGGAATCCTGATTGCCAGTTAGCCTTTGAGACCCTGAAAACAAAAATTTCTGAAGCACCTATTTTGAGGGGACCTAACTAGAAATTACCTTTTCATATTTCAACAGATGCCTCAGATACAACTTTAGGAGCTGTATTGGGACAAAAAGACCTGATTCCTTATGCCATCTACTATACAAGTAAAAATTTGACCCCTTCGGAGTTAAATTATACTGTAACTGAAAAAGAGTTCTTAGCTGTTGTTCATGCCATAAATAAATTCAAACACTATATAACAGGCTATGAAACTTTTGTTCACACAGATCACTCTGCAATTAAATATCTAATGAACAAATCAATTATTAATGGCAGAGTCATAAGATGGTTATTGCTTTTACAGGAATTCAACATTACCATTCTAGATAGGCCTAGGAAACAAAATACAGTAGCTGATTTCCTATCTAGACTCCAAAACATCAAAGACAATACTCCAGTTGAAGATCAATTCCCTGATGAATATCTTTTTGCAATTTCTACTCAAACTCCTTGGTTTGCTGACATTGCTAATTATTTAGTTTCAGGGAAATTTCCTTCAATAATGAATGTAAGAGACAAAAGAAAGATCATTTATGACAGTGAAAAATATTCATGGGTTGCTAATGAGTTATACAAAACAGGTCCAGATTTTATCATTAGGAGATGTGTTCGAGAAGATGAGATGCCTGAGATCCTCAAGGCATGTCATGATGAACCTTGTGGTGGACACTTTGCTGATAAAAGGACAGCTTATAAGATCCTTCATTTAGGATACTATTGGCCATCCCTCTTTAAAGATGCTAAAGAGTATGTCAAAAGGTGTGACAGTTGCCAAAGGGTAGGGAAACCTTCTCCTTCAGGTGAGATGCCATTGCAGCCTCAGGTACATATTGAACCTTTTGAGAAATGGACTTTAGATTTTGTAGGACCTATTAGTCCTCCATCAAGACAAAAGAAATATATATTAGTTTGCACTGATTATGTTACCAAATGGGTAGAGGCCAAGCCATTACTTTATGCTACTGAAGCATCTATAGTTAATTTTCTTTTTGAGGATATTTTTACTCGTTTTGGTGTCCCAAGAGAAATTGTTACAGATCAAGGAGCTCAATTCACATCAAAGCTAGTGGAAAAAATGGTGGAGAGGTACAAAATCAGACATAGAAAATCTACTCCCTATCATCCACAAGAAAATGGCAAGTGGAATCTACTAATAAGGTCATTGAAGGGATCCTAACAAAGACTGTTCATTTACATCGAAGAGATTGGGAAGACAGACTTCCTGAAGCCTTGTGGGCCTATAGAACTACATGGAGAAGCACAACAGGTCATACCCCTTATGAACTTGTTTATGGAAAACAAGTCTTGTTTCCCATAGAGTTTCAGATTCAAACTTTTAAAATGGAAGTCCAGCTAGGACTTGATCTAACAGAAGCACAAAAGCACATATTGGAGTAGATTAATGAATTGGATGAGATCAGACAGGATGCAGTCCAGAAAACAAATATAGTCCAACAGCAAAGGACTAGATGGCATGATAAGTACATTAAGGAAAAGAAATTCAAAGAAGGTGACTGGGCCCTCTTGTTTGATTCAAAGTTCAAAGATTTTCAAGGTAAATTCCAAACAC
This sequence comes from Pinus albicaulis, assembly GCA_034641835.2. Lineage (NCBI taxonomy): Eukaryota > Viridiplantae > Streptophyta > Pinopsida > Pinales > Pinaceae > Pinus > Pinus albicaulis. The sequence continues at coordinate 93,261,691 of CM076581.1, forward strand.
ATTGGCTTGGGCCATATGAAATTGTGAAATTTTTTGACAATGGAGCAATAAAAATCAGGGCAATAGATGAAGATAAGGTGAATTTTGTTGTAAATGTTCATAGATTGAAACTGTATCATAAGCCACTTTCAAGAGAAGAATTTGTCAAGAGATTCCAAGAGAATAGTGATGTGAAGTTAATGAAGAAGAATCCTCCTTCTTCATCAACTTAATTGCATTTTCTGAAATTAGATGCTAAAAAAAATAAAAAAATAAAAAAAGTATAAACATGAAAACTAATCATTGATTAGCATGTTTATACAGAAAAGATAAGGTGAAAATCAGAATCCTTCTGACACTATAGCTTTTCAAAATTTTCCTTTTCCTGCAAACAACTATCATAAAATCATAAGTGCAGGCTCATTTTACATATCACATTCCATTTATGATCCATTTCATTCCCTCATATCTCACTTCATCCATATTTCATTCACTCCATTCATCTATACTCCATTCAATCCATTTCATGATTCATCTCATTTCATTTCAGATTTTCAAAATTGATCTTTTTCTGCAAATTGAGTATTACAAATCATAAGTTGCAGGCCACTTTTCATATTTCATTCCACTCCACATTTATGATCCATTTCATTCCATCATATTTCTCTTCAGTCATGCTTCATTCCACTATATTTCATGATCCATTTTTCCATACTTCATTCCATCCATATTCAAATCATTTCATTCCATGTCTCAAAGCTTTTACAGGTACATTCTGTAGCCAGATATTCTACAGCCAGACATTCTGCAGCCAACCATTCAGCAACCACTTTTTCAACTACAAATTGATCCTGCACACCTACTTCAATAAGAAAAATCAAAAGGATTATGAAGACTGAAAGATCAATAATTTTTAAAGGAAAGACAAAGCATATTAAAACAACAAAAATCAAAAGAAAGGCTAAGGTAAAATTGTGTGAAATTATTATGATATCAGATCGTGAAATATATAGTATGGTTAAGTCATATGTATGTTTCATAGAGTTTTTTTTATTATTCATATTGATCAAGCCTATCATAAAATCCTTGAACAAATCCCTTCCATTCTGCTCCATATCAAATCATCATTTATTAAAAGTTAACGGTCAGTACTTGAAGTGACCTATTAGGTCACGTCACTAACCCGAAATATTCATTGATGATTTTGAAATCCTCATGAGATTTCTCCGCGGTCTTTTACTCCATGACAAATCTCAAAATCAATCATTCGTATGATTTACCCTCACCATATTTCACTCATCCCATTTCCACTTCATTTCATTTTTCTGTAGCCAATTCCTGTCTGCAGAAATAGAGAAGTCATATTTATGGTGAAACAACCCTCTACAGCCATTTTTACCTCAGATAGGAGAGTAGTAACAGAGCAGTAAATTGAAGTTGAGGAAAAGAAGCCATGGGAATTATTGTAAGGTCTGAGCCAGTATAAACCAAATATCTAGAAGGTTACCCATAGATTAAATAGATGTTACAGTAGGTTGGATGGCTAAATTTTTTGGAGAAGTTCAATGGATTTCACAAGGAGGTCACCAAGTCATTCAATGGGTCAGAAGTTGAAATAGGTGATGTCAAGTTCATTATCACAGAATCCTTCATAGCAGAAGCAACAGAGTTGCCAAGGCAAGGTGAACGATTGCTTAAAAACAAAGAATTTCACAATGAAGCATGGAGACAGATGCTAAAAACACCAGGTATGGATATTTCAGTTTTCAAGAAAGACATTCCTAGTTCAGCCTTGAAAAATAAATGGCGAAATATGTTGCTAATTATACAAAAGTTTATAACCTTTGAAGAAAGGTTTGGCACCCTATATGTTTATCACATTCGGCTTATGATGAATTTCCTATATGAAGAGATAAATTTACCCTTTTTCTTGCTCCATAGCCTAAAGAGGATGGCTTCTAATGTCCAAAAAAGGGTTCAGTTCTTAGAAACCACCTTATATCATCATGGCCTAGTTAAAATTTTAATTAAGCATCATTTGAAAAAGGTAGGAGACAGTTGGGATGAGTTCCTTTTGAGAAATCATTTTGAAGAAACTAAAGAAACTATGTCTGAAGGAAAACTTGTAAGAAGAAGCAGGAGAGGAAAAATTGCCAAATCTGTTGAAATTAAGACTGATAAAACAATACAAGAAGACAGTGAGGAGATTATCTCTGAAAAATTGGCCAAAATAAAGAAACAACTCAAAAAGGAAAAGATAATAAGAAAGGATGCTAAGAAGAGAGGTGAGGGACCATCTAAACTGAGAAGAAAATCCTAATAGAGGAACTTCGGAGGTAGACCCAGCCCAACAACAGATCTATAATTATGTTGAATCGTTAGAAAAAAGAGCCTTAGAAAACAGAGAAAGAACTCCTAGCCCACAAGAATATTCAATTGAAGTGCTGAGAAGAGACAAATATGAATTGGAAGTACTAAATAGGCATATAAAAAATTAAAATAAAATTTTAAGGGAATAAGTCAAACTGAAAAGTGACATGAACACAACTCTCTCTCTGCAAATGGAAAAATTGTACAAGGCCAGTGAGAAACTGAAGAAGAAAAACAAGAAGTTGAATAGGGCACTTATAAATCTTAGGTTCAAATTGATCACAAGGAAGCCTAGGATGCCATTGAACACCAAACAAAGAAGAAAAAGGAAGCTATATGTCTTGGCTAAAGTTTCAGAATACATGGATTAATTGCATGAGGACATGCAAAATTTTTACAGTGGGGGTATGTTGAGCCCTAAAGATGTCCTTTCCTTTCACCAAATTTCACTTCATTCCATTTGTCCTTTATTAGATATAGGCTTAAAAGATCAATAGGAATGATTAAAATCACTTTAAGAATGCATGCAATGTCTGAATTATTATACTTTTGTGGTTTTGTTGTCATAGTGATTTTTTAACAAACTTAGCTATAGAATGCAGTCATTCTGTAGCTATTCGCATATTATATAGCCATATTTATGTTTACACAGTTTACAAGTGTCATTTGAGGGAAAGACGCATATGGTTAAATTCCAGAACTCTCCTACATCATTCCTTGTCCTCCACGAAGGCTGAGCAAAAATATGAAACTGGTTATGCACGTGGACAAAGCCAAAACTAAGAAGCAAACTTCTACAAGGATAAGGACTCTGTAGGTGTCTGCAGCAAAATAAGAGTCCTCAACAGGAGTTCTAGTTCAATTTTGATTATAAAAGACACCTATTCCTATTTCTACTTAATGACAGTTATGTATTTTCTTATAAAAATAACTGGGTGAACCGAGAAACAGTCAGTTGATGTTTTGTTGTTAGCTCTCAAAGACTGTGATACTTTGTTTCTGAGCTTTTTTCCTTTAATGAAAGAAGTATAACTTTGATGCATGATCTGAAGCAACTTTAAGGAGTTAAGGATTCATGTGCCAATCTGATGGTAGAGGGCCCCTACTGTCTGAAAGGCTTTGTGCATATTTTCTAGATAAGTGACCTTTAAATCTGTTTTGTTCTTAACTTAGGCAGTTTTCTGAGTTTATCCTCTTGAAACATGCTTTATGTCATTTACTTACATCGAATATTACAATCAATCTTGTTCTCATGAGGTGTTCCAATATATAACTAACACGTGAATGAGATATAGTTGTAGTACTTTTGAGTTAATTTCATTTTACTTCAGTTCTGTTCATTGCATTTCAGTTCTATTAGTTAATTGCATTTTAGTCCTATTAATTAGACTTAAAATACCCTCATTATTTTATAAGCGGCTCTTGTTCTTAACTTTTTCTAACACATCATTATCATATGAACAAGAAATTAGTTATATCATTTTGAGCTCTTGACTATTCTCCAATTTCTCATAATTTTACAAACAGCCTTTTTCCCAAGTTGTTCCAAGAAATCTCTAACCTTTGAACGAGGCTTAATAGTAACATTTTCAGTTGAAGAATGATTTAATTCTAGTGTCAAAAGTTATTTTAGCATAGGGTTCCTTACTATGTTGCAGATAATTTTTTCTCAAAATGTTCCAACAAATTTCTAACAATGGATGAGATTTTCTCTGTGATATTTTAAGTTGTTGTTTACTAAAGAGAACCTCATTACATCAAACTAATCCTTTTCTCAGTTTTCTGCAACATACCTCTAATGAAATGAATTGGACTGAGTTTAATGTTATGAGTTACTTTTCTTATCAGCTTTACAATCTATGGATTAGCATTTTCTGTTCTTAGGTGCCATTCATAGTTTAGAGTAGATTTTATTCTGTTTTAGTGTGATCAGTAACTTCTCTCTGCTAGAAATTCAATTCTTTTCCCCTTAGTATAAAAACACAAAACCAAAAACACTAGAAAAACACTAAGCACAACGAAGTAGGAAGAAGATACCTAGGCACATATGGTGCACTTCACTTCAACAGTTTACTAGCCCTGGTTGACAATTTATGACATCAATTTAGGAACACTAAGTTGCGTAGGCAATCATCCTCAATATGATGGGAAAACTGAGATAGTGAAAAAAGTTTTGGAAGGATATCTTCGTTTTTTTGTATCTGATAAACAAACACAATGGGTCAAGTGGTCACCTCTGGCTGAATGGTGGTATAACACTTCCTTCCATACTGTAGTAAAAATGACCCCATTTATGGCACTCTATGGATATCATCCACCATCTATCACATCATCTTTAAGATAAAATTATATGGTTCAAGAAGTGGAATATCACATCAAGCATCAACAACATGTTCTCCAACTCTTAAAGGATAACCTAACTCTGGCACAAAATCGAATGAAAAAACAAGCAAATCAACATCGCAACGAGAGAATTTTTGATGTAGGAGACTGGATATTTTTACAGCCACAACCCTACAAAAGAAATTCCCTCAATCAATATAAGAAGGGTAATAAATTATCGCCAAAGTACTAAGGTCCTTACAAGATGTTGCAAGATATTGGTACTATGGCATACAAACTGGAGTTTCCTACAACTTCTCGAGTGCATCCAGTTTTCCATGTTTCATTCTTAAATAAGGTTATAGGTGAAAAAATTCCATTTCAAACAATACTTTTAGAACTTGATGAGGAAGTAAAAATAATATTGGTACCTAAAGCAGTCATGGAAATAGGAACTCAACAACTACGAAATCGATCAATTTCAAAGTATCTCATGAGGTGGAAGAACTTACCCACTAAATATTCTACATGTGAGGATGCAAATTTTATACAGAAGCATCTAGAGCTACTCAAGCATTGAGGATAACACTTTTTTGAAGGAGAGGGGCATGTTAGGTCCCTATATTACTAGTGTAGTCCATTATTGTTGTTAGTGTAGCCCCCTTATTGTTATTGTTGTACTCATGTAACCCCAATATTGTTATTATTGTGCACATGGAATCCTATATATTGAAAGGAGGTTTTGGCATTTGTATCATCCAAGAATTTTTCATTTATGTAATGTAAAGGAGGTTTCCCCCTCAAAGTGGTTGATTTATAAGGTGTTGATATCTCTTTTCTTCTATTTTTTGGAGCTGGTTTAATAGAAATTATAATGTGTATGATTATTGTGTGCTGGTAAATAAAAAAATTAGTTATTCTCTTATTAAGAAAAAATTGGTGTCCATGGGACCTTACATGTCAAAGGAGGTAAAATAACCTGTGGATCAATGAAGTAAGTAATATGTTGTGAAACGATATAGAAGAAGAGAATTATAATATAATTACATAATAAAATATATGAAAGATGCTCCTAAAGGATGTAACCTGAGGAAAAATACTCATATTAGGGTGTGAAATTTATATTAGATAGAATAAAGTTTAACATAATGCGAAAGATACCTAATTTCCATAGGTGTTACAACTAACCTCCTCCACACTAACCACAAGCACTACCACCAAGCCACAACCTTAAGTCTTAACAACTATGGCTTTCAGCATATAGTTATTTGTTAACAATGGTAATGGCAAAGCTATGGGGGCCAACCCCATGGGGCCAACTACCTTCCATGGGACCACACATTTGTGACCATGACGAAGACTATTTATAATGGCACGGAATTAACCATTATGCATGGTTTAAATAACCATAACACAAAGTTTAAAATGTTAATCCCATCCCTAACTGTGAATTTATGTAAATGCGCTTAGAGAGCTAATCTATAGCTAAGCCACACTTAATATTAATTAATCTTGATTTGGTGGAGGTTTTTTGGTTTTTCTATTTTCGGTACCACTACCAATTTTGGTGGACTTAACTGCAGATGTTCTAGATTTGGAGGATTTTTCCTAGGGAAAACTGAAGAAGCCATAACTTTGGCATTTTTCGATCAATTGTGGCTCAAGAAGAGTCATTTCTAGATGAGTTGGATGCTTTGAGCATGATGGTGCAAGTTGTAGAGGTGTTGTAGCACCTCTATAAGTGAATTTTCCACTTTCAATATTAAAGAAGCCTAGGGCCACCATGAGAGGAGGTCATGCCTAGATCACCTGAAGACCATATTTAGAGCTTGAAGAGTCTACTTTGATGTTTTTGGGTCTTCTAAATCCAATGGAATAGGTTTCAAATCCATTGGAGTACTGTAAGTAGATGTAATCATGGAATTGACCAATAATCAAAAGAGGACCTTGCTAGTTGAAGCAAGTCCATGGAGATGTAGCCAAAGAGGTGTGAACTTTGTTATCAGCTACTGTGTAATATGTTTTCTTTGTGTTATTTCTCTACAATTTATTTGTTGTACATGTGTTTGTATCAGCTAATTTACTTAAGGAATTTCTCATAAAAGACACTAAAACTTGAAACATGAACTCACACATAATTGCCTAATTTAACATGATCCTAAATGCATTTATTTAGATCAGACCATGTAATGGGTCCTAAACGAAGAGTGAATACAAAAACTGTAATAAAATTTTGATCATCAGGGTCACCATCCCAATCAGAGTTGGTGAAACCACTCAGCAATGGAGATCCTCCTGCACAATAATTAATCTCAAACTGAACTGTAAGTCGAATATATCGAAGTATTATTTTAGTTGCTTTCTAGTGACTTTCATGAGGTTTGTGCATAAACCGAGAAAAAATAACAATGGAAAAGGAAAGGTTAGTAAGGATATGGGTTAGATACAAATTTTACCAACAAGTTGACGGTATAAGGTAGCATCAACTTTAAGGGAAGTACAACTAATTGAAAGATTGACTCCAGACTAAAAGGGAGAAACAGATGGCTTACTCTCATCCATGTGAAAGTGGTGTGTAATATCACAGGCATACTTGGACTGAGAAAGGGTAATACCCTCTTTGGATTGCAATACTTGAAGACCAAGGAAATAATGCAAGTGTCAATTCTTTCATTTCAAACTTATTTTTGAAGCTAGACTTCACATGGTTTATATGGTCAGGACCACTACCAGTAAGGATAAGATCATCAACATAGAAAATAAGGATGATTAAGGATTTACCCATGTTCTTGGTTTAGAAAATGTTGTCAGAATTACATCTAGAAAGGCCATTATCTAAGACAAAGCTATCCATTATGTCATACCAAGCTAGAGGGGCTTGTTGGAGGCCATAGAGAGTTTTCTGAAGGTGAAAAACAAGGCTACATTTGTTTTGGATAAATCCAGGGGGTTGTTCCATGTAGATTTCTTCATGCAAGTCCCCATGTATGAAGGAGGATTTAGCATGCATTTGATGGAATTCCCATTTAAAGGAGGCAACAAGGGAAATAATAAGGTGGATAGAATTCATTTTGGAAATAGGGGATAAGGTTTTAGTACATTCAATGCCTTCAACTTCTAAAAATACTTTAGCAACAAGATGAGCTTTATGTTTATCCACTTTCCCATCTGGTCTAAAATAGTTTCTGTAAAATCATTTTCATATAATAGTTTTTCTTCCCTTTGGAAGAGGAACAAGATCCCAGGTATTTTTTTCCAATAAGGAATGGTATTATTCATTCATATCTACATCCCAATCTGGATGAACTGAAGCTTCTTCAAAGGTCTTTGGATCAAGATTTTTTGGAACTTCAGCCAATAACAAATAGGCTCTCTATAGAACTGAGAACATGTACGATGTTGATCTGTAGGGTCACTTGAAAAAGAACCTGCTACATCTCGAGTGGAGCGGACCCATTTTGGAAGCTATGGAGCTGAAGGAAGATCCTGAGGAGGTGGAGGAGGATTTTCATCCTTGCTGTCATCATTTGAACTAGAATGAATGTTGTCAGAAGTGGAAGAGATACATGGAGGTGTTACATATGCCGAATCAGGGTCGTAGGCCAAAGGTGTCATACCTACCAAACTAAGCTCGCAGGCCAATATATTTTCCTCAAATTTTATATCTTTTCTAATGATTACATTTTTGGATGTCGGTTGAAGAAGTCTATATCCTTTTACATCTTCAAAATATCCAACAAAATGCATTTTTCACTCTTAGGTTCTAAGTCTTTATGTTTCTCATCTGGAATATGGGCCAAAGCTTCACTTCCAAAAACATGGAAGTGAATTACATCTCATTTAATTAAGCTCTAGGATTCTTCTAGAGTGTTATTCCTTAAAACCTTAGTAGGAGTGTGATTTACTATGTAATTTTCACAGTTAATGGCTTCTTCCCAAAAATTAAGACTAAGTCTTTTAGAGTGAAGCATACAATTAGCCATTTCTTTTAGAGTGTGATTCTTCCTTTCAAATACACCATTTTCTTATGGAGTACACAAAACATTATGTTGTAATTCAATGGCATGCTCAATGAACAAATTGATAAATTTTTTGTTAACATATTCTCCTCCATTGTCAGATATTAACTTAAGAATTTGATGTCTAGATTGTTTCTCAACAAAGGCCTTAAAGGCAAAGAACATGTTAAAAAAATCACTCTTGAGTTTTAAGAAGTATACCCAAGTGCATCTAGAAAAATCATCAATGAAATTCAATAATTACTTGTATTGAGAGAAAGAAACAACTCGAATTGGAACACATAAATCACTATGCATAAGTTGTAAAGGGGTTGAACCATGCTAAGAGGCACGTTTGTCAAAACTATCCCAATCATGTTTTCCGAGTACACAACTGTAACAAACCCCATCTTAGACAGATACCATAGGAAGACATGTCACCATATTTTATTTACATAGAGTTTCAAGAGAGTGATAGTTTCAGTGACCAAATCGCTCATGCCAAAGTTTGCTCACATCATCATTATGAGAAACAAAAACGGAGGTAAGACATGATGACCCAAAGTTGTCAAACTTATACAACCTTATGGAATCATCAGCAATGCCAATAGCTAAAATATGTCTAAGATCTCTTAGGTCGTTAATTACAACATCATGAGGTGAGAATTCTATTGTTTTCCCTTCACCTAAATGAGTTATTTGATAAACAAATAAAAGGTGCAAGACAAGGTAGGAACACATAATGCATCATTAAAATGACCATTATCTAGATGAATGGTTCCAGACCCTACAACACTAAGAGATTTATCATCACCAACATCAATTTTTTTGGTGTTACAATCATTTAAAGAAGAAAACAAAAATTTATTTTTGGCCATGCGGTAAGAGGCTCCAGAATCAATGACCCACTTATGAGAATGAGAAGAAGAAGATACATTAAATGCATAACCATATCTTGATGCTTGACAAACATAAGCAGAAAGTGCCATTCGCGAGGATGGAATTGAAGAGTTCTCCAAATGGATGGTGTGCTTCTTCATTGCTGCTTCCAAGGCTTCCATCTTCTTAAAACATTTTGACTATACGTGTTCATCACAATTACAAAATCTGCAATGTTTATCTGTCTTCTTCCCTTTGTTTTTATTTTCCTTATCAGTTTTTTGAGTTTCTTTTTCAGTTTGCGGCTAAATTTGCTTAAGACCCTTATTTGGTTTAGGACCATTATTTTTAGGATGTTGTTTCTTAAGATTATTTGGATATGGTTTTTGTTGGGCTATTAATGCTTTGTTAGAAGAATTTCTAGTATTAATAATACCAAGGTGTAAGCATTTTTCTTTTTATCTTATCAAAAAATCACAAAAGACATTAGAAGAGGGGGATTTGTAGGTTGTTCCTTGAGAAATTAGGGCTTCTCTAGTGGAATGGAAGGTGTCAACAAATAAAGAGTATGCAGGGTCTATCTTAGCAAGAATGGAATATATAAGACTACAATATTCCTTTTTCACCTTACAAGGTTCTAAAAGAATTCTAAGGTCTTGAATTTGGACAAAAAATCTTCAATAGAGGGGAAATTATTAGGGTCCAAAGTAAGCAACTCATTTTCAAACTGGTGGGCTCTGATTTCACTTTTAATGCCAAAAAGAGTACTTAGCCTTTTCATAGCTTCAACAGGGGAGACAATTTATTGGACATGAAATATAAGATATTGAGAAATGGACATTCTTATCAACACTCGTGCATGATCACGTTTATTTTCCCATTTAGTCGTTTTATCTTCATCGGTAGGTTTATATTATTGTCCTAAGGATATTCTATAAATCCCTTCACTTCTAAGTAATTATACTATTTTGGATAGCCATTGGATATAATTGGTGTTGTTAAGAATAAACAGGCATGCACTTTCCATTTTTAAAAACTGAAGATGAAAAGGTTGAAACTAACTACTCCAATGGAAAGATCTAGAAAAATTAGGTTGGTTAAAAAAAAATGGCTCTGAAAACAAATTGTAGTAGTTTCTGAGTAGTTACGTGATAGGTTGAAAGTTGATGATAAAGTTATACTTAAAAAAAAAATCTTCACCCCTTGTTCAGTCTCAATTTTGTCTATTTTTAACACCTTTCCCAAGCCTTACCTCCCCTATTTTTGAACTCCTTCCACGCCTAATTATGGGTAGTTTAGCTATATTGTTTAGTTTTGGCTAAAAGGGTACTATAAGCCTAAGGTATGTCAAATTAACATAATAAGTGTCATTTTGCCTTGAACTTGAAGTATTATTTAATATAGCCATATCTTTATTTAATTACAACTCCATCTGATCTACAAATCATATGAAGGTTTGATTTGATTCGAAACAACTTCAAAAAATTTTGAAGCCACATTTCCTACAGAAGCTCTAGAATTCCTACAGACGCCTCAATTTTGTACAAACGCCAATTTCCTGCAACTGCCCTGATTTCCTACAGCAAAATTAATGCTTGACTATGTTCTACTTATTGCCAGATCCAGCAAGAACATGGGTTTTGTGGGGAATTTGTCGCACTTGGAGGATGTCCTATTGGTTTCTTCGAACCTCCTTATGAAACAACCAAAACCTACATATTTCTTCTCTTGACCACATGAGGAGGCAATTTCAGCTATGTAATGGAAATCATCTAGTACATGCTTTGAGTGATGGATTAGACTCAATAGAAGCTAAATTTGATAATTTGGACTTTTATTTTTCGCTTATAGCTTAGATTAGTAATTTTCCTTATTTGAGCCAAATATGGGCTTTCGAGACTGTGTAAAATAGGATATTGTAAAGGGTTTTTGGGTTGGGATTCTTGCTGATAAGCAATATATCAGATTGTACTTGGCTGTATATTTTTAGATTAATACAATATCTTATGTTCTGTCTACTTTTCTGATCAATATCTTCGAGTTTTGAAGAGGTTGTGAGTGAGGGAGGCCCCCCTTCACTCACAACTCTTGCAGCGCAGTGTGTGTGTGTGTGTTTAATTCTTTTTTATGCAGCAATAATTCATTTACAAAAATAATGCACTCATTTTAAAGTTCAACACTAGTTTTTTAATTGATTAAATGATTAAGTTTCTTATGTTAATGTGTTAATTTATTTGTATCAAATCTTGGATTTACTTTGTCTAAGTGGTTTCTTGATTGTTGTAACTTGATATTTTCTCTTTTCATGGTCAATATCAGCAATACCGAGAGCTGTAGAGGGATATTGTAGTCCACTCCATAGCTTTTGCTGCTAAGTATTGATGCATGAAAGAGGCATTAGTTGGTGTGCGTATGAATAGTTAATTTATGAACGCTTGCAGTAATAAGCCTGCATATATTTTGCATAGTATCTCACAAGCTTACTTACCCTGGGTTGACAATTTATGATTGGAAAATTATAACTCTTTAATTTGACTCAACACCCATTTTTCCAAACTTAATATAATAAGCTCACTTTTAAAAAAATACTACTTTATGTGACCCACTTTTATAAATCATTTAGAAAAAAAACTTTACAAAGAGACTTGAACCCAAGACCTCTATTCTCATAAAATAACTTTACACCAAGTGAGCTAGTAAAAGGATTATGTAATTGTTTGAAAGGAGGATCGGGTTTTTTCATTTTTTTTCTCTTCAGTGTGCATATGTTTTTCCTGAAAAAAAAAAAATTGTGCAAACAACAACAAAAATACAAGCCTTACGGCAGAAAATTAGATTTCTGGTTAGTCCATCAAGAAACTATATATTTTTCTCGCTATTTCTGATTTCCCAAGATTGCACAAAGTGTAGAGAAAATATCATATTCAAAGAATATGGTATAGATCATGTAATAAAAAATATTATATACCAAAATAAACATAGGGATAATTAAAAATAGTTGCAAAAAAAAAATACTTTATACCTCTAGATCTAAAATGACATAACTTGGGCAACCAGAAACATTTTCGCATGAAACAAAATGGGTTCCTCACTGTAATAGAGGCTTGAGACACAACATATTAGTTCTCTTGGCCCGAAAGTGGTCATAAATAGTAAATATGGAAAATGACAGTCACATGTAGTCAAATCGACTTAGGATTTGGTTCAAAAATGGATACAACCCTCAAAACAGGAATGATACCATGTAGAAATTTACAAGGTAAGTTACTTACATCAAAAACCAAATTTCACTACTCACAAATAGACCACATATCAATACACCAATATTTTACATGGTTAAAACCCTCAAAGAGGGAAATAGTCCATGGCCATAGCCAACACGGGCACTTTGGGAAATTTATTAATATAAAGAAAGAAAATTTACATAAGCTTCTCTCATAAACGATCACCAGAAAAAATGACCCTCCATGCTCTTTAAATAGAGATCATGGACCAATTTTGTGTTAATCCATGGATCAAGTGTCGGTAATACCAAGGAGAGAATGAACCATTGGATCACTACATATGATGACCATCATATTATAATTTTCAAAATAAAATAGTAAAGAAACACACTTTACCTAACTCTACGCTAGACCAAGTTATACTTAACTATTTCCTATGTGTTGGAATATCCTAACAAGAAATAAGTATCCAGAGTTTGCACTAGACAAGTACTTGAAAAAATTGCACTACCATGAGAGTGGCGTGACGAGGTTAGAACCAGAACAATAGTCGATTGGGTTAGCACGGTCAAGTTTTTTGAACATGTTGAATGTGAAACACTTCTGTGGAAGTCTAGGAAGCATAGTGTGTGTAACACAAATACTCATTCTAATGCACTATGGATTCCTTTTGATGGGGAAGAGAAGCCCTATCGACCCAATTCTAATATGGAGAGTCACAATATTTCCTTATCAAGGATTCAATCTTGCTGAATATTTTGTTGGGAAAGACCAGAAAAAATCCATAGTAGAAAACATGACAAGAAATTTTGGACTGACCAAAGGGAAGCGAGGTTATCACATCAGCTCGACCAATGACTATGGAGTTCACTTCAGAGCACACATATTAGTTGGAAAGATCATAAGGAAGTCTTGGGCTAATTAATTCCCTGCACCAGTGGTTTCACTGGCTACGCAGTGTGCTAATTAGGTTCGTTACGATTGGTCCACATACCTACGCAAGGAGTTTTTAGACGACGTTTGTGAGGCCTAGGAGAAAGGTACCCAGTTTCATTATGTAGGGTTACTTCTAATAATTGCAATGCTTGCATGGAAAGATACGTAAGGTTCGTATTTTCCTCCGGTAGCCTTGGATGTTTAGTATGTCTCGTTTTGGTATACCACTAAACTAGTGTGTGCACAGGATAATAGGAATTTTTTTGTTATTTATCATATGGACTTACACATGTTGATTATCCTATACCAAAAAAATAACTTTGTTGCAAAGTTCAAGGTTAACTTCCACATAATTTACATACAGGCTTGCAAGGACACAATGAATACATGGCATACCCTGCCATATTTAGTGACAAAATATGATATCCTAATATAGATAAAATAGTGGCCTGAGGAGTGGATCACTACATTGGAGATAGAGATGAAAGATTATTCGACAGAGAATGACATAACGCGACATGGAGAAGTTAGTGGGAAGGATAAGGACAAGGATGAGGAAGAGTTAGGACAAGAGGAGCAGCATGAAAAGGGTCACAAGCATCCTCTAGGAGGCGATGATCACAACAAAGAGTCTGAAACGACAAAGAGAGACCGATATGTCACAAAAAATAAAAGGGCAGGTGTCAAAGGCACCAAAAGAATAAAAAAGAAGGAGAAGAAAGATAAGAAAAATGAAACAATTCCATTGATCCAAACTGATGGGGATCTAGATCAGATTGGGGACAAGAACTAGAAAGCAGCAGTAGAGTCATAAAACAAGTTAGAGCATCGATACACCATACTTATAATAGCTTTCAAGGAGCGCATTTTGTAACTGAAGATATTGGCACAGGCAACCAGTACAAGCAGTATAGTACAGCCTACACTTGGGGCATAGATAGTGCAGATACCTTTCATGATCCCTTCAATTTGACTGCACCAAGGTACAACAACAAGCGAAATTATGGAAGTATGTGAACATGAACATCGCAGCGCTACCACTTCAAATATTACACAAGTTGCATTACGAGATCATAGATGAGCTCAAGCAGCGTGAAAAAATCACTTCAAATTTTAATATACAATTAGAGAGAGTGATTTTCAGTCAAATAGCATGTCGACTAGCTGATCCAAGAGAAGGGTTAGGTTTTACAACAAAAACAGAAGCTAAAGGAGGTGGTTGAAGCCACATGCCATGAGGTTTCGAACATTGATATTCGAGAAGAAGAATCAGTGGAGGACAAGGTCGCGAAGGTTGACCTTGCAGTAAAAGCATATAAGATTAAGATCACAGACGTACAATTTCAATATGACATAATTATCAATGAGATACAAATGAAGTTACCGTCAAGCACACCACAGGAAGTGATAAAGCATATTTATGTCAACCTAAAGGCTGGAGTGGTATGCATCTCCACAACCTTGGAATATTGTGGGAATATGTTGGATGAGAGCTTACAAATTTGGAATTAGTTGAAGGAAGATCCAAATGTGTTGAAGCTACAAGAACATATTCAGTAGAAGAAATAATTGGAGGAGATTTGGGAAACTGTGAAAATGGTATGAATCTCACAGAAGCTCACCAAAATTCAAAGAGGGAAACTCCCTTCAGAATAAGATAGAGAAATTGAGGAAGGAAGAACTAATTATGGCAGAGAGAAATTGATCATGGTAGTATGAGGTGCTACAATTGTCTCAAGCAGTGGACGAGAATATTCAAGAGCTTCGACATAAAGAGGAGGCATTGATTTACACAACTACATAACCGGTGACAGAGGCCTTGTTGGAGGAAGTGTGTAGAGAAGAAAATAAGATCACAGACATTCTACAACAACTCAAGAACACCTACAAAAACATTACAACAAATGTCAAAGGCAAATCAGCTGAGTGACTCAGGACGAGTCACATGTGAGTGTTGGGGGCCTTTTTGGGGCAACCCAACTTGGCCGAGATTTTAGAAAAAAAATCCACATTTTGTGGAGCAAAGTGAAAAGTGGATCACATTTTAATATTTAAATGTACCATGTAGTGTCGAAGCCCCTCCTTTTTGTAAAAACGTGAAATTTTTTAAAGGATCAATGGTTTTGGGACAATAGTTTCTTGTTTTAGGGATTCCATGGTATTTGGACCATGGTAATTTTTAGGATGTAATCCTATGATGTAATAGTATATATAGGATTAAAATGTTACTTTTAGAGGAAGGTGCACATAGAGAGGTATGGGTGAATCATTGTGATCTATATATTGTATGGAAGGGAAGGCTCTACAGCTGAGTGCACAGAGGCCTAGAGGAGAGTTTGTAGCTTAGTTTGGAGACAACATGTAATATTCCCAAATAGGGAAAGAATTAATATAAGATAGAAAAATGGAAAGTAGCGGTGAAGATAAATGCATAAAAATAAGAGACCAATTTGGAGTCTTTACATTAATCATATCAGCAAAAAGTAAATACAATACACGGTGGCATAATTCAGTTAAGAAAGACAAACAGGCCTCCAATGTAAAAACACTTCGAAAAATGAGATGTTACTGCTATACAAAATGCTGGAGAGCTGCTACAGCGTAGTCCCAATTAGAATAACTACTACTGTAATCATTAAATTATATATAACAAATGATACATGGCTCAAAATATGCTATACATAAATAATAAGGCCCTATATCACTTCTCCTAGACAACCCAACAGGGTTTCCAAAAATAAATCAAAATACAATAGTGAAATACCACCCTAGGGTTTCACATTCACTACAGAAAAATAGTTGGGATATATGGCTGAAGATGATATATAAATATGTGGCTCTCCTCCAATAGACTCTCCAGGTGAAAGGCTGATCCCTCCACTGAAGCAGCAACTCCCCAAATCATGTATAGAAATCACCACTGCAACAGATCTCTAAAATAACACAGTGAAGGAATGAAACAGTGTTGTAGGTGATGTTGGTAGCTATTCCTGGTGCCAAATGAAGATATAATGTGCAAGGGGCCTCCTTGCTTATATCTCAATGGAAAGGCTACCTCTCCACTGAAACACAAGCTCGGAAAATGGCCCTACAAACCCTCCACAACTTCTGCCCTGCAACACAACAAAAATCTAGAAGAAACTGCATGTTATAGTAAGACTAAAGCTTTGGCCTGATGCCAGAATGTGGAAATGTAGCTCAATCAACTCTCTTTAGTGGGCACTCGATGTCCACTGAGGGTGAGGGTGGGAGACCTGCTCGAGAACACCCTTGTTCTAAACAGCCCTGTAATCTCCGCTAAACTACATTGTAGTCTCCGCTAAACAACTGAAGAGAGAAATTAGTCACACATTCCATAGACAAAATAATAATCAAAACATGCCTTCTATGGCTGTCATCCCATTCCTTATATGCTCTATGAGATTCCTCACCTTGGGCCCCACTCATTAAAGCCACTACTTCCATGCATGGAATCTGCCTCCAAAACTGTGTTTCCCCTCAAATAATGCCACTCCTTCCATACTAGCATTGTATATTTGGTCAAATTTGACCCAATATACATCCTCCAACCCCTTTTCACACACAAGGGTGCTTAATCAAGCTACTAAGATGATCTCCATTCACATTAGGAGTGATTTTATTCCTACTAAGGATATTTATGGGTATCAATACACCCTTATTCTTCTAACTAAGAAGCGAAAACAAAATGTAATGTTCCAAATAGCTTAAAGTTAATTGGGAATATTATAGTCCTCCCCTCCCAATTGTTGCTTTTCCTCAGGAAACTATAAAGGTGAGTGTTGCAACTCTTCTCCTCCTTCCTTGGTGACACCTCCATGTGATAAGCTCTCCTCATAAACCAAGTGTCTCCCAATCAATCCCTTTATGAAATTCCCCTCCCAAGTACTCATGAGATGCCAATGACTAACCTCATAAGGAAACAAAAGATATAATGTAGCAATAATGGTTTTCCCAATGTTCTCCCTAAAGCATGAAGCATGAAAACTGTGGATAATCTCACTCCCAAAGGGCACATTCAATCCTTGCATCCTTCCTCCAATAATTCCCACAGTAAGAATAAGGAAATCATCAATGTATGGGATTATAACTAAGGATACATAAGTTTCCATATGAAATATTGGAGGAGGATCATAGTCCCACATGTGGAACCAGCACAGTATGTCTCCTGACTGCCTTAGAGCATGATATAATAAGTGGCTTCCCCACCACTTGTTTTCTACCATAGTCTTCTCATATGCTTTGAGAAGGTGAGTAATGTTTGGTGCCAATGGAGTACACCCTGAGTGATATTTCATCTCCCTAAATCCTCCTAGGGAGTGGTCATGCTCAACATTGTTTATGGTCCCAAGTTGACGATGAAGTTTATAAGGAAGAGTGCCCCTACTTGGAGAAATCGCATGCACATGTATGGTAAAGGAATGCAAATATTCATCAAGTAAATTATTATGCATAAAAACATTATCCTTACCATATACATTTATCATACTAATCAAGTGGCTCATAGATACATCCCCTCTCATTCCTAAAGAGGAAAGAGGTGGTTTTGATAACTCCATCAAAGAGTTATGTCTCTCCTGCATCTCCACATGATCCATACATCTCCTAATATGATGATGCATCTCCTCTTCAAACCCCTCCCATGTGAATCCCTCCATGATGGTGTGGTATTCTCTCATGGAATAATTGTGGCTAAAGAGAACATCTTCATGTGTTGCATGTAGTAACTTCTCCTTGAGCTTGGATGCTCTATATAAGGAGATCCTACTCTGATAGTAGATGACCCCATCTCTTTCTTAATATCCCTCATCTAATAGGTGGTGATCAAGTATCGTGCATGTAAAAATATCCTTGGAATAATCAACCAACAACTGGGATCTCTAATAAGGATCTATCCCCCATAGTGACAGTGCTGATGATCTATCATGTAAAACATCTGTCATGTGGCTACCCACTTCTTTGACATCTCCCATGCCAAAGTCACATACCGGGATGCTGATATCCCTCCTCTTCTGCTCCTCTTGTAGCTACCCATGCTCAAGTAAAGGTTGAAGCTTTTGTAGGTTAGTCTTCCATGGGAAGCTATCACCTATCCAAAACTACTTGAGTCTAGCCAATGCATGCATGAGTGGCCACCTTCCTCTACCATGTGTGGAATATTTCTCCCCAAGTGAGAATATCTTCTGAGCCTCTAAAGTCAAGTAGTATTCCCCTTGCACCAGGATGGTGCCATCCTCCATCCCTGAAGCATCCTCCCTCAGTGAAATATGTGGGGTGAGAGTGGGTAATGATGATATTTGGAGAATGTCTCCCTCCTCATTGAGCCTACTCAAGACTCTCTATGTTGTACCATGACCTACCAATGTTCCCACTCCTCTTGGATCTATGAGTGGTGCAACATGTTGTGAGACATTTCTCACCAAATCCTGATCAGGTGGCCTCCCGTGTGGAATGCCACTAAACAATAATGTCTCATGGGCCAAAGTCATCTACATGACTAATAGAATTTTTAGGCCCTTGCCTCCACTACACAAATCCAACTTTTTTTTCTATGTGGAAGTTATCTATGAGGGATATGTGTTCATGCCCCTAACCATCTGATGTTTTCCACTCTTTTTTTCCATCCACTCCATCTTCAAAGTCTCCCAATCTGTGTTGACCTTCCCCAATGTAATCAACCATTACACACCTAATATCACATTGGTGTCAGGTATGTCAACCAAAAAAAAGTGATCAGTCAATTTATATGTCCCCATGGTGAAAAATAAAGACGGAACATAATGCATGCACTCCATAGTTCTAGCTCCTGGGACCAAAACTAAAAATCCCTCAAAATCATCAGTGGGTATTTCTCTCCTCTACACTAGTTGGACATCAATAAATTTGTGGGTATCCCCACTATCAATCAAGAATGAAACACTCTTATCCTGAATGGAACATCGAACCCTCAAGTTCAAGTACTTGGGTACTCATTTCAATGATGCAAGGGCCCCTCCAATTAGATCAAATGCTCCATTCCAACCTCATGGTGGTGGTGCATCCTTCACTTCTATCCCAACACTGTGACCTCCTTCTGGTTGCTCTTATTCTTCCTTCTCATTATCTGAAAATATCTCTCTATAGTGTGCCTTTCCTGCTGCACATCTATGTTTGAGTTCCCATGATTCTTGGCATGTGATACAAAGCTTCCTACTCCTCAAGTCTCTTCGGACATCATCACTAATAGGTACTCTTTTTTGGTCCTCCTTTGAAGGATCAACCTTCTCATATTTTCCATTTGATGGGAAAGTTGGCTTTTGCTGAGATGTTTCCTTTGCTCTTGGCAAGGCATCTTGTAGATGTCTAGCCCTTTCAATGGAATATTGAAGGGTAGTGGGTTTGGTATATTTAAATAACCCTTGTAGAGTTTCTCCTAGCCAATCAATAAACATATAGACCCTCCTTGCTGCAGATAAATCAGGAACCATAAAAGAAAGTTTTAGAAATTCAAAAATATAAGTTTCTAGATTACCTGATTTTTTGAGCTTAGCTAGTCCAATGAAAGGTGCCTTTGGGTCTCTTCGATCACACCTCTCCACCAACCTCCTTGTGAACTATGAATATGCAGTCACATTGGCATGACCCAATGTAGAAAGACCATGAAACCACCAGTCATGTGCTTCACCCTTAAGGTACAATGCTGCTATTTTGATGGTCTCCATCTCCGATACTTGGTTCAGTTGGAAGTAGATGTATATCTTCTCTACCCATGATTTGGCAGTGCATTTGGATGATCCATCAAAATTGGATAAGAAAAATCCACCCATAGTCTGGGGAAGATCATGACTCTGTATGAATCTTCCACCTCTATTGTGATGTTGGGGTCTCCTATTGTCCTTGATCTAACAGAAATATTGAAAGCTCAAATGGTATTTGAATCTATGAGATTGAGACTCATACTCAAGAAAATAATCTTCAAGATTTTCTTGTTCTTGAAACCCTCCATTTCCCACTACTAAAAATGTGGGCATTGTAGAGCGTTGGGAAACCTTCTGCTTCACTGGTTGATCACTCCAATGATGACAAATGTCAGATCCTTCTCCATGTAGAAACCCTTTAGGGGATTATTTTTGTCTATCCATCCTCATCTCCTTTATTTCTCTTGCAATATCTTGCATAGTTCGAAGAAGAAGCTTAGGGAACTCCTCCTCATGTCCTCCTGATAAAGGGGTTTTAACCTTGTCTTCTCTATCATCTATATAACCATATATTCGGTTTCTTCTGAGCTACCTCTTCTCTCTATTTGTGAGGGGATCTCCTTATTGTGATGAAATATTGGCTTAGGTGCACAGGCTGAGCCAAGATTATGCTCTAATACCACTGTAATATTCCCAAATATGGAAAGCAGTAATATAAGACATAAAAATCGAAAGTAGTAGTGAAGATCAATGCATAAACATGAGAGAAAAATATGGACCCTTTACATTAATCATATCAATATAAAATAGATACAAGACATTCTGGCACAAATCAGATAAGAAAGGCAAACAAGCCTCCAATGTAAAAACACTCTCAAAAGTGAGACGTTGCTGCCATACAAAATGTTGGAGAGCTGCTACAATGAATTCCTAATGAAAATAACTGCTACTGTAATCATAAAATGATATATAAAAACTCATATGGCTCAAAATATTCTATACTTAAATAATAATGCCCTATATCACTTCTCCTAGACAACCCAATAGGGTTTCTGATAATAAATCAAAATACAATAGTGAACTACAACCCTAGGGTTGAATATTCATTGCAGAAAAATAGCTGGGATATATGGTTGAATATGATATATAAATATGTGGCTCTCATCCAATAGAATCTCCAGGTCAAAGGCTAATCCCTGCACTAAATAACCAACTCCTGAAATCATGCACAAAAATCACCCCTGCAACAGATCTCTAAAATAACGTTGTCATGGACTGAAACTATGCTGTAGGTGATGGTGGTAGCTTGGCCTGGTGCCAAATGATGACATAATTCCAAAGGGGACTACATTTTTATCTCTCAATCGAAAGTCTACCTTTCCACTAAAACATAAGCTCAAAAAATGGCCCTACAAACCCTCCACAAATTCTACCCTGCAACACAACACAAATCTAGAAGAAAATGCATTATATAGTAAGACCGAAGCTTTGTCCTAACGTTGAAATGTGGAAATTTAGTTGAATCACCCCTCCTAAGTGGGAACTCGAAGTCTCCAGAGGATGAGGGTGGGATTCCCGCTCACGAACACCCTTGTGCTAAACTGCACTACAGTCTCCGCTAAACAGCTAAAGAGAGCAACTAGTGATACTGACCATAGAAAAAATAATAATCAAAACATGCCTTATATGGCTTACATCCCCTTCCTGATATGCTTGGTGAGATTCCTCACTTTGTGCCCCACTAATTAAAGCCACTACTTCCATGCATGGAGTCTCCCTCCAAAACTGCAATGTCCCTAAATGGATGCCACTTCTTCCATACCAGCACTATTGATTTGGTCAAAGTTGACCCAATCTACATGCTCCAACCCATTTTCACACATAAGGGTACTTAATCAAGATACTAATATGATCTCCATTCACATTAGGAGTGATTTTATTCATACTATGGATATTTATGGGTCTCAATATCCTCTTATTATTCTAACTAATAAGAAAAGCCAAAATTTAATATTCCAACTAGCTTAATGCTATTTGGGAATATTACACAACCTGTAGCTTTGTGCTCAAGAAAAGAACTGGTTGTATTCAAAGATTCATTATAATAAGAGACACTTTTGTCGACGAAATCTAGTGTTCTTCTGTGATTTATGTGTATATTTTCTTATTACCTATTATATAATAGCGATATTGAAATCTCATTTTACTTCAATGTAGTAATGGTTTATAGTTTTATATGGCACGTTTTTGTGATTAATTGAATGTGGTAAAGTGATTTATCAGTTTAAAATATAAGGTAATATAATAATAATACATCTCCCAGTTCTTCAAGGTTACAGATACCTGGTTCTGCATCCACCCATTCACTTCGGGTGAGACTTCGATCTATTTATAGGTCGTTGTTGAAAGGGGAAGTGATTAATGGTTTTTTTGGTGCGCAGTATAGATTGAACCTGGGTCATCCCAAACCAAGACCAAAAACATAACAATGACACAACTAGCATCTCTGAGCAAGAAACACACAACATTTGGGAAAATTTATGGTGGACACATCAAAATGAAACAAACAGCCTCTCCAAGAAAGAAACACGAACCATTTGGGAACATTTATAGAAGATAAATCAAAATGAAAAAACTATCATTTCCAATCAAAATCCTTGTAACATTTGGAAAAAATATTTCCGATAAAAAAAAATGAAGCAACTAACAACTCCAACTAAGAAACATATATCAAGCTGGGAAGGGGATAGTATAACCATGAATTTAGGGCACAATCTTGGTGAATTTGGTCCAATAACATGATGGTTTTAAATTTAATATGTTTAATCCAAAAATGGGCATTTCAGGCTTGGTGCAGACTGGGGATGACCTTTAAAAAATAGGTAGGTTGGACCTCTTTAATTGGCATGGAATGGTCACTCTAGATGTTTTCAAATTTACATAAATGAATGATTGTATTAGTGTACAAATAACATGAGCATAAACATGGATATGTAATTGGACAACTTGAACCCTAGTGGAGGAATTAAAAATACATTTTAGTTCATTGATTGAGCAAGCCACATTTGTCTAGGACCAACATCTCAACATTTTCTCCAAGGACGAGTTTAATAAAAAAATTAGCAAGTAAAACCAGTTTCAGTTGTATACATATAATTATAGATCAGAGTGCATGGTATTTGAGATGACATGAATAGGAGTTACATTTTTTAAATGTTTAACCTTGACTTACAATAATAATAAGAGGAATAAAATTAGAGTAGATCAGCTAACTCAATGTATTTGATGACTTCTTTGTTCAATTAATTCATGCATGGTTTTAGATTGATTTAATTTAGATAGTTAAGTTTTAGAGTAAGGTTAAAAATTTCACAGGGAATGATTTTTTTCTAAATTAAAAGTAGCACTACCAATGAAGCTCCCAAGTTCTAGATGTAGTGCTAATAAATATCACACCTTTAAGTTGTGGTGCAAGCAAGTATTTTAAGGAAATTTTTTAGAGTTGATTGGGGTTGCAAATCAAATTATCAAGGTTGCTAGTAGATTTCAAATGAAGGTTGTGGAGTGGTGTAAACTTGTAGCTAGAATTTTTACTGGATAAGCGCAAGTTTTCAGTTGCAAAGAGAAAGGGGTTTTCATGGCAAGAAGGGGTGGATTATTAAGGGACATTTACCCTTACAACAAAACTAGTTATAACAAGGTTTTCTCTGGTCACAACTATTTCTTTTGACTCAAAATTATATTAGATGGATGTAAGAGATACCTTCCTTAATGGAGGTTTGGAAGAGGAAGAATATATGCATCTACCCTAAATAACACACCATTAGAAAATATGGTTGTATTTTGTATAGTTTAATAGAACATATGGTGTAATACTCTACCAAATGTCACCCATCATTACTGCATCTATAGTTTTTGCAGCCTATTCTATCATAGTTTATCCACCCTTAACTTCCTTAACCATATTTACAATTCTTGCAAAATTATGTGTCATACAAGATCCATTGGCCATCCTACCTAATGTTTTGTCTACATTAATTCTTGTTAAATTCTCGTGGGATCATCTGGATAAGTTCTTACAAGATAATGAGTTGAGACCAGATTTTGTTGTGAGGAAATCACTCATTGGATCCCAGTATACCATTGAAATTCATCAAGGTATCCTCAGCTGGGATGTAGAGTCTCCACTTCCAACACCACCATTGAATGGAATAAATGTGAAAATTAAAAGATGGAAAAGGTAGCAATTTGTGGCTCAATGGGATCAGGGAAATCTGTTCTACTATATGAAATTCTTGGAGAAATACCAAATTTTTTTGGAGATGTAAGTTGAACATAAACTATTCTTAAGCAACAACGACCATTTAATAGTTTAACAAGATTGTAGATGCATTTTTTCACTTTCTACAATGTCTTTTACAACACAAATACTTATACAAGATCTTTTTCCATTCTAAATTTTTTTTATTGCACTGCATGCAAATTCAAGTATATGGCAGTGTTGCCTATGTGATGCAAAAAACATGGATTCAGAGTGGGGCTATCAGAGATAACATACTATATGGGAAATCAATGGAAAAAATTGAATACAAGAAAGCAATAAAATATTGTGCATTAGACAAGGATATATAGACTTTTGCTCATGGAGACATAACAGAGCTTGGGGATGTTAGCCACCTATAAAATTTGTTATATCAAAAGGTGGCTAAGACTTTTTGAGCCTTCAAGGAACAAATTCTATTACTAAAAATTGTTGGCTCTTAAAGACTCTTGAAGGCCTCATGCCTATCCTCTGTCCGAACTTCACTACTATTTCCCTTCAGAACTCAGAAATCCTGCTGATTTCCAAGCTAGAATACTGTTGCAAGCACCATTTCCCTTTCCCCTTCTCCCAGAACTAACTTTCATTTTCTCCCCTTTTTCTCCATAAAACTCCTCTATTTTCATGATTCCTTTTCTCCCCTTTCGTGAAAATCCTCTTTACATAGTTTAAAACTCATTTTTAAACTATATCAAAACCCTCATTTTCCCTTGAAAACCATTGGAAATCCATAAAAATCACATTTTTTTATGCATTATAGACTTAAGCCCCCTCGGGCTAAGTCTTAAGCCCCTTCCTCCATAAACCCCCGGTCATTTCACCCTTCATATAACCCCTAGCCCCACAATTGGGTGCCAAGCCGCATCGTAAATTAATATAAACCTTTGGTTATGTTAATTTTTTGATTTTTTATTATGTCATAATTATTCTGCCAGTCCGAAATTCAAATCAATCTCCATCGTCGATATGATCTGCAGATTGACGGTGCAGAGTTCGTCAGCCCGGTGGTCCCTGCCAACCACTCCCCATTCCAAAAACCACACGGTATTCATCGCACCGCCTTTGGGCGAGGGCTGTTTTTTCCCGATCGACAGCGATTCCATACGCTGGGCGATGCGTGTCCTAGGTACTGTTCGCAAAACCGCTATCCATTGCACATTAACGTTCAGACGTGGACCCCGCATGATATTACTGTGCACTGTCTGATCTGAGGCCGCCCATCCGACGGCTATCACTCTCCGAAGATGCCCGATAGTTAACCGAGCTACGGTGCGGCATTCAATTGATCTCCACCATCGATCTGATCTATAGATCGACGGCTCATATTCCATCGCCCTGATTTGTTGCCCAACCAACATGTTCCGCTTTGAATTTCCTTTCACCACTCTCGACTATCGATCTTTGTGCGATCGATGGCTCTATTTTAAACAAATCTTATGCCTTCCCATCAAATCCTAACCGTTGGATGATGCCATCCAACGGCCACGCTTCCCCCACATGTCCTCTGCAGCAATAAACCTATATATGCAGGATTTTTTAATATTTATTTGTATTTTGCAGGGTTTAAATTGTTTTCTCACCATTTTTGAAGAAAATTTGAAGGAAGAGGGTGACGATCCTCCCGCCTTCGATGCACTAGGGGAAATCATTCACAGGTGTTAAATTCACGTTTTCATCAATCATTCATCAAGCATTCATGCCACATAACCCTGCGTAGCCCTACATACCAGAAAAAACCATGAATCGGGCACAGTCAGAGATTATCAGTGATGAAGGCCAAAATTTATCAGAACAAAGGATTAAAGATAGAATTTGCGGGGATCACGGCTAATAATGTTTATCAAAATCCTAATCCCCGATTTAAAACACAGTTTAAAGAAAATCTGAAGTGTTTTATCAATAGGAAAGCCTCCACCGCCACAATTGAAGCAAATTGATCCCTCTAGCTACCACGATGCCACCTGTGCCTCAAAGTATTCAATCAGAGGTTGAATTTATTGATCAGGATCAGATACTTGTCTCAAAACGCAGCCAAAGAGGAAACTCTGCGAAGGAAATTAATTACAAACATCTGCAAAGTTACATCGATGCCACACATAGCTTCAAAGGTCAAAAAAAGCTCCCACCGAGCTTAAACTTTATGTAAAACATTTAATACAGAGTGCACCCATGTAATTTTCTTCATTGAGCCCCTCAAAGGCCAAGAAGCCATTAAATTTGTATTAATTTTAATTGAGATCTTTTATCAGATCTCACCTCCTCATCCTTCTATATATACTACTGCAGAAGATGAGAGAGGGGTTGGTTGCAGAACTTTGATCTGAGCTGGAGCTTAATTTCTTATTGTAAATAGTGTTCACTGGCTCTTGGAGCTCTTCTGGTGATAGATAGGTTAGGTTGAGATGTGTAGATGGTTGCTAAACTAAATCACTGGACTTAAAGCTGTAACTGGTTTGGAGCATCAATACAAGCTGATATATGGGATCCTGGTCTATGTTGACGGTGATGTTTTTCTTATTGTAACTTGTCATTTTGTTTCTATTTTCACTGTGTTCCAATTTCTCTTATAAAGAACAACATGCATAGAGTTAGGACCTACTGTACAATAGTAACCTTCTCTGACTGAAAATATTTATATATATGTTTTCTTCTAATCTGTGTTATTTAGGAATGATTAATTCCGTTTAAGCATAGGAATGCTGGCGTTCCCTCGTCTTATTGTATTAGTTGAATGTTATTCTTAAATTTTATTTTCAGTATATCTTTTGTGAAGATGAACTGAGGAAGATATGGTGAGCCCTGGTCGTAGTTTTATCCCCGCAACTATCTAGATGTTTCCCTTGGAATGTGTTAAAAGCTAGCTAGTTTAAAAGAACTTACCAGATCTTAGGCCATTCTGTGTTATCTTTGTGTTTGCCTTGAAAGTAACCAAGTAAAGCAGAGCTAGGAGAGGATTTGTGGTGAGCCCGACCCGCTAGTTTCTTCTCCAAAAGTTGCCTTCAAGTTTCCCTTTGTTTTAAAGTGTTTTCTATGTAAAGTGTATCAAAGGCTAGCTAGTTTCAAAGTACTTACCAGATCCTAGTTTACTTTTATGTTTTTCTTGAGTCTATGTCAAAGGCTGGCTAGTTTAGAAGTACTTACCAGATCCTGGGCTGCTCCTTGTCCTGCATCTATTTATTTATGCTTCTTATTGTATCATTTCATTCCATAAATCAAAATTCAAAGAGATACTTAGACATAGATGACTTGCCCCATGGACTATTCTTGCCTCTTGCTGTTCCAATTAAACCCTATTATGACTCCATAGCCCAATGGACTAAAACATGCAATTATCTATATTTTTGGTCGAAGCTTACTCTCATTACTTGCAACTTCTCACCTTTGAAACTCTTCGAATTTAGGAATTTCCACCTCAAATAGTAATCATGCTCAACCATCCAAAAACAAACAAAACCCTTGGCCTTCATAACTAGCCTAATATCATAACCCCAAATTTCAAAGACAAATCCATCTTTGCACTTATTGGAGAGATCCCTCTCTGGATTCAGGAGGGCTAGATCCTAGAATCCCAAAGTTGGTTGAAATAATGTTTCTTTTGCAATTTTAGTCTCACCAATCTGCTAAAATTACAGATTCCTAACATTTCTGGCGACTCCACTGGGGATTCTGAGTTAATAAAAGTTCAAAAACATCTTAAAACTCTATATAACCCCTGGTTTGATGAAAATTGTTTTGTTTGACAGCTGAGCCACCAACAACTAACATTTCTGGTGACTCCACTGGGGAATACTTCCCTTAAAAACTTCATAAAACTTGTGAGTAAAAAGCAGCCTTTTCAAGCACTTCCAAAGAATGCTAATCATGATAAAACTTGTTTGAATCAGTGACAAAGTAGGTAAACCCTAGGATTCTCTTAAGAATTTATCTAACCTTGAAAGATCAGCTAGATTAGCCATAAGAGTAAGTTGTCTTTGTCTCTTAACTATGGAAAATTTTTGAACAAAGTTAGGATATTCTTAGAAACCACACAATTGAAAAAGAACTCATAAAACCTAAAAATATTGCATATCGGTATCCAATAAACATGGTGGTGGACCATAAAACCTTTTACCTATGAAAAGAGCTAAAAAATTCCACTTGGCGACTCCACAATCCTTAACAATCCTTAAGACTCCACTAGGAAGAACCCTTACTATTATAATATCATTCAAACTCAGTTAGAAGACTGTAGGATTGAATTTCAAACAGACTAGTGAACCTTTTCAATATTGTCATATATGGTTGAACTTTTATTGTTTTGGGTCTGAAAAAAACAGCATAGTGGCTCCTAGAAAGATTCACACTAAAGCCCATCCTGACCCTAACCCACCTGACATAGTTGATAACCCAGAAAGTATCTTTAGGAAGTCTCCTAGGAATAAATTATCAATTGTTTTCATATCACCCTTGAGAGCTAATTTAGTCCCTGAAATATTTCAGCTCTACAACAATCACAAGTTGACTTAGTAAATCCCTTTAGAACTAGGTCTCTTGGTGATTTAGATCAGTTAGATTATGAGTCTTCACTTTCATCTCCTGAGACAAGTGAACATCTTGGTAGCCGAGAAACAACACCTCCTGATTTACATTTCCTTCATAATTTAGGTGTCTCTCATCCAAGATCAGCTCAGCAATCTATTCCTAGTCCATCCACTTCTTCTCACCCTACATCCACTGTTCAAACCACTCCACTTCAGCCCACTTTCCCTTTTGTTAATCCACCTCTTGTGAATCCACCTACACCACATATCATGGCAGCATGGTATGCTCCCTTAGTCCTTCCTGCACCATTAGTCAATCTTCCATAGGACTATCAGTCCAAAATTCCATTATGGGATGCTAGTAATGCTACAACTGAATCACAACATGTAGATAAAATGAATGACTACTTTGACAGAAATGAAATTGATGATGATTTTTTCAAGCTTAGGTTATTTTCTCAGAGTTTTGGGGGAGAAGTAAAAAAATGGTTTAAAGGTCTAGCCCCCCATAGTATTAATGATCTCCAAGCCTTCCATAAAAAATTCTTAAACAAATGGGAAGTAAAGAGAAACCCTCTCCAAGTCCTTTATGACTACAAGAACCTCCATAGAAACACTGGGGAAAGTGTGCAATCTTATTGCATTAGATTTAATAGTGTGTATAATGCACTTTCCCCATAACTAAAACCTCCACAGGGCTCAGCTTTGAAAAATTTTCCTGAAGGGTTTGACTCTGACATGACCTATCAACTGAGAGAGAGAGATTTTCCAACCCTTGAAGATATGAAAAAAGGTGCTCTTTCTGTGGAAGTCAACTTAATGGAAAAGAGAGCAAGAATGAAAACTGAAAAGAGAGTATCTTTTAGAGAGGAATCCACACCTTCTACTTCAAACTCAAAGATGGAAAAAATGATGGAAGAAATGATGAAAGAAATGAGCATAATTAAGAGAGCACAAGCAATCCAAAACCAAAATGATCCTCAAAATAGAAACTAGAACCAAAACAAGAATTTTAGAAGAAACAAACCTTCAAACAGACCTACGAAAGATGATCAACAGATCACTCCTCCCTTTCAACAAAACTATGTAAGTGAGGTTGAGGAAACAGATGAGATAACAGAGGAAAATGATGTCAAATTGTTTCGGGTGGAAGATGATGACTTTGAGATTCATTGTGACAAAAAACAATGTCTATACACACCTTATGATGATAGAAGAGGTGATGATGAAAATTATTATCAAGACATGCAAAATGTCATCATAGAACCTCAAAAAGAATATGACCTTAGAAGCAAAACTAGTCAACAAACTCCCAACAACAAAACCTCTGAAAAATATTCACAAAACAACACTGCAACCTAACCTAAAGTTGTCAAACAAAAGGAAAAAACAATGGCTATAAATTCTGGTAATGATAAAGAGAAAGACACTCAAAACAAAGAAAAACAGAGTGCATACATTAGTAGTACTAACACTTCAGCTAGTACTCCTGTGAAAACAATTTTTCAAGTGTAAATAAAACAAATCAACAAGCTAATATTGTTGATAGAATGATAGCTAATAAGGCTGAAACCAGCACTTTAAAGAGTCAAATTCCTTTCAGCCTAGAGCAGGAAATTTCAAAATCAAAATCTATGTTCCCTTGACTGACTTAGCTGCCCAACATGTATATAGAACCCAAATTTTGAAGGCTTTAAACATTGAAGAAAATGAGGACACAATCAATCTTAATGATGACCAACCAGAGCTGATTTTTGGTCAGAAGATTGAAGGTAGATATCAAGAGGGACCTGTTCCTCCCTTTTATGTAAGTTTAAACGTTCACGACAAAATTTGTACAACGCTATGCATGATTCCAGGGCTTCTCATAATTTAATGCCAAAAGTTGTAATGGAGAGCCTGGGTTTAGAAATCACCAAACCTTAAAAATACATTTACTCCTTTGATTCCAGCAGAGTAAATTTTTTAAGATTAATCAAATACCTCTGTGTTAACTTAGCCCAAATTCCAGCCAAATGTTTAGTCATGGATATTGTTGTGGCTGATGTGCCCCCAAAGTATGGAATGTTACTATCAAGATCTTGGGGGGCTAAGTTACAGGGGACTATGCAAATGGACATGACTTATGCGACTATCCCTGTTTTCAATCAGAATAGAAGACTTTACAGGGAGTCCCATATGAAATACACAGTTACAAGTCAAGACAGACCACACAACTCTCCTATGTATTCTGCAAATACAGGCCTTGATTATTTTATCATGTTTAATGAGGAAACACTTGGTGAACAAGTCACTTTAACAGGATTAATGGCCGACAGGGAGGAAGAGGCGAACACCACAGAACTGTCAAAACAGTCTATTGAACCGTTAAGCATTAGCAAACTAAACAAAGGTCTTAAACTACAAGTCATGCATCCTTTACTTTTAAACATTGAGAGTCAAGAAAGTGGTCCTCAACCCAATAATTTATCTGAGGAAATGAAACAAATTCAACTGAGCGCTGATACTCAAGAACAAGCAGAAAGCACAGTAGTTGAAGAGGACGTTCATCAAACAGACGAAATTGAAACTAGTCCTCTGTGGAGTATGTATTTTGATGGATCTTGCACTAGAACTAACGCTGGTGCAGGTGTCCGGATTTCCAACACTGAAAATAACCACACAGAAAGCATTTCCTGTAGATTAAATTTTCAGTGTTCCAATAACATAGCAGAATATGAATCCCTTCTCTTAGGCTTACATTTATTGAAAAAGTTAGGAGCCAGAAGAATTAATGTGTATGGGGATTCAGAGTTAGTCATTAGGCAAGTCATTGGGGAATATAACGCAAATCATCCCAGACTTAGAGCCTACCGAAACGATGTCATGGACCTTTTGAAAAACTTTGAGGAGTCCAAACTATTTTTTGTCTGAAGAAAAAGAAATATTGTGGCCCACAACTTATCCTTTGCAGCTAGGACATGCTTGACGCCATATGAAACCAAAGAATGCACAACTGAGATAAAATTTAGACCATATGTACCTGATAATGAGAATTATTAGAAGGTGTTTGAAAATGATAAACAAATATAAGACTTCATGCAATTCAGAAATGAATTTGAACTACACAGTTCGGACTCAGATTATGATACAGACTACAGTAAAGAAAATTTCCTTGGTGAAGAAGAACCGTCTCCTGAACCTGTTAATAGTAACCTGCTGTCAGCAAACTAAAAAACAAAACGGAATTAGATGCAGAGTTCGAAACAGATGAGTTAGAAATTCTGCACTCTAAAGATGAAAGTTTTCCAAGTGGTCTAGCACCTTTAGAAGAGTTGTTTGATCTTAACGATGTGGCCAAAAAGCCAAAATTGGAACCTGTAGAGGCTGAAGTAGAAGAGTGCAATATAGGCAGTGAACTTAAACCTATGATGATTAAAATGTCTAAAACATTACCAAATCACATTAAACTTAAATACATAGAGTTGTTTAAAAAAATTTATGATGTTTTTGCATGGAGTTACAAAGATCTTAAATCCTATGACACTGAAATAATACAACACAAAATTCCCCTCAAAGAAAACCAAAAACCATTCAAACAGAAACTGCGCAGAATAAACCCTGTTCAGTTGCCTTTGGTTCAGAAGGAGATCATGAAAATGTATGAAGATGGTATTATTGTCCCTATTAGATATTCTGAATGGGTGTCTAATATGGTGTCGATTAGGAAGAAAACTAGAGAGATCGGGCTTTGTATAGACTTTAGAGACTTGAACAAAGCTTCATTAAAGACAACTACCCTTTACCAAAGATGGATCAAATTTTACAAAGGGTGGTAGGGTCTAAAAGAATTTCTTTGCTGGAGGGCTATTTAGGGTACAATCAGATCTTAGTTCACCCTGCTGATCAATTAAAAACAGCATTCACTACACCATGGGGCACTTTCATGTATGTGAAAATTCCCTTTGGCCTAATGAATGCTGGAGAAACTTTTCAAAGAGCCATGGACATAGCTTTCTCGGAGGAACTGGGCTTCTTCATCATTATCTATCTTGATGATGTTACTGTGTTTTCAAAAACAGATGAAGAGCACTTAGAACATTTAGGAAAGGTTTTCAAGAAGTGCAGAAAGTTTGGGATATCTTTAAACCCTAAGATGACACTATTTGGTCTCTAAGAAGGTAAACTTCTTGGGCACATTATTTCTGAGGAGGGTATAAAGATAGATCCAAACAGGATTGAGGCCATATTGCAAATCTCTCATCCTCGAAACATCAAAGAGTTGCAATATTTCATTGGAAAGATTAAATTTTTGAGAAGGTTCATCCCCAACTTGGCTGAGCTCCTTAGAAATATCACAAACATGTTAAAGAAGGAGCAAGGGGTAAAATGGACCTTGGAAGCAAAGGAGTCCTTTGAACTGGTGAAACAAGCGTTAACCAAAACACCGGTTCTTATAAGTCCTGATTTTTCAAAGGATTTCTATATTTTTTCATTTGCATCAGAACATACCATAGTTGCTGTCCTTTTACAGAAAAATCCGCAAGGACAAGAGCAGCCTATTGCATTCTTTAGCAAGGCATTGAGGGATGCCCCTTTGAAGTATAATATTATGGAAAAGCAAGCTTTTTCTTTGGTTAAAGCTTTGAAAGACTTCAAAGTGTACATCCTTCACTCACACATCATTGCCTTTGTCCCAAACTCAGTTGTTAAAGACATTCTAATACAGGACCCAGATGATAAGAGAGGGAAGTCGATTGTTGTTATCCTTGAATATGATTTAGAGATAAAACCCACTAAACTCATCAAAGGCCAAGGTCTAGCTAGATTAATGGTTGAATCCAATTTTTAAGTTCTTGATATTAATTTGATTAATACTTTAGATGATCAAGAGGAAGTCTCAACTCCCATTGTTGAAAACCATTTTATGAATTCCCCTTGGTATGCTGATATTGTTTATATTTTGTTTAATTTGAATACACCTCTTGGTTTGACAAAAGCAAAGGCAAGATTGCTCAAATTGAAAGCTGTAAATTATTTCATTATAGATAGATGTCTTTATTGGAAAAATGCAAGTGGTGTATTGCTTAAATGTTTTCCAGAGTTTGATGCAGAGAAGGTTAAATACCAATTCCATGAAGGAGAGTGTGGAGGTCATTTATACTGGAAGACAATAGCCAAAAAAAATTTGAGGGATGGTTTCTATTGGCCTAATCCTTTCCCTGATATACACAAGATGATCATATCCTATCACAAATATCAATTTTTTTAAGGCAAAAGAAAACTGCTACCCCTACCTCTGCATCCTATTACTATTGAAGCCCCATTTCAACAGTGGGGACTTGACTTCATAGGAGAAATCCACCCCCCATATTCTGTCCAACATAGATGGATTCTCACTGCCATAGTCTATTTTACTAAGTGGATAGAAGCCATACGTTGTAGATAGGCCAATGTTTCAGTTATCATAAAATTTATGCAGACTAACATTCTCTTCAGGTTTGGCTGTCCTACCAAGATTATCACTAATAATGCAGCAGCATTTGGATCAAACAAGATGGTTGATTTCTGTCACAGATATCAGATAACATTGGGGCATTCCACGGCCTATTACCATCAAGGTAATGGACTTGCAGAATCCTCAAACAAAATTTTAGTGAACATAGTCAAGAAACTATTGGAAGACAATAAAAAGTCTTCGCACACAAAGCTAGTTCATGCACTGTGGGCTGACAGATTGACTTTGAAGAAATCCATTGGCATGTCACCTTTTCAGCTGTTGTATGGTACTGATGAAATTTTTCCAAACAACCTTGGTGTACCAGTAATGAAGTTGATTCAAGAGTTGCAAACTGAAGATAATGACATGATCAGAAGAATAAATCAGACCATCCATCTTCAACAAACCAGAGAGAAAGTTTATAACAAAGCATTGCAGAAACATATCAGCATTAAAAAGAGCTTTGACAGAAGAACAAAGGCCAACAATTTCAAAATTGGGGACCAAGTTTTAAAGTGGGACTCAAGGAGGGAAGAGAAGGGAAAGCATGGAAAATTTGACAACTTATGGCTTGGCCCTTACTCTATTCACTCAGCTGCTAGTAACAATGCATTTTTCTTGCAGGAGTTGAATGGAGCAGAATTGTTTGGGGGTACTGTCAATGGCAAGATGCTTAAGCATTACTTCTCTTGATCCATGTTATGTTCTAAAATCCTTTTTATCTTTTTTCCACTATAAATATTTCATCCACCATTGCATTCCAAGTTCTAAAAATCAAAAATAAAAAAACAATGAAAATAAAGAAAAGAGGGCGAATTGTGAAAACAAGAAAGGTATAGCCTCTTACCAAAAAAGAGAAACAAATCTAAAAGTGTGCAAGCTCAAATGCCACTCCTGAATAACACACTTCTAGTTAGTCAAACTGTCTAATCTTGACTAATTAGCTTTAAATTTTCTGTGGATAGGATAGTGAAATCGATTTGCCAAATTGTTTAACCTTGGCTTATCAGTAGATAGTTTACGATAGAAATTAAAGGTTCAAACATTATCAAAATCTGAACCTAAGTTTCCAATGAGATATGACTCAAATCTGTTTTATTTTCTACGTCAAAAAGAATTAAATCTGGTTCTAATTAGCTCAAAATCTGAACCAGAGAACAAAGGAGGAATAGCTCAAACAAAATTCAAAACAGAGTTGTTAAAAAGATGAAGGAAGTGCTTTCAAATTTCCGATCTCAAGCCTTCCATTTTTTTGTTTTAAATTGTGTGAAAAATAATGTCTATGTGCAGTTTGTTCTTATGCCATATACCAACATCGAGTCAGACTGTTCAATCCTGGCTTGAGTGCTTTTCAATTTCTGTTGTAGAATTTAAAGAATAAAGTCTGTTGGACAGTTTAATCCCAACAAACAGTAGATTAGGTAGAGAATCATATGGGCTCAATTGTTTAATCTGGGTCCATGGAGAAATAAGGAGTAGAAATAGATTATATTTCCTGCTTTTAAAAGAATAAAATGTTGTAAAAGAGTTTTCCAATCCAAGTGCACTCTAATGAAGAAAAATGTTAGATCAGTAGGATTGGGTAGGTAGAAAGTTTGTATTGATGAAGATCCATTGTTTTTATGACTGTTAATACGTTTTCGGAACACATCATCCACCGAAAGAAAGGTAGCCCAATGGATGAGGCAACTGATCACTCTCCCAGAGAACATAAATGGATCAGGCATAGGTTAGCCTCCCAGAGAATGCAAGTCTAAAGTTCTTGATGCCTTCAAGAAGGCACCACCCCCAAGTGGAGCCACTGTTAGCCACCTATAAAATTTGTTATATCAAAAGCTGGCTAAGACTTTTTGAGCCTTCAAGGAACAAATTTTATTACTAAATTTTTTTGGCTCTTAAAGACTCTTGAAGGCCTCATGCCTATCCTCTGTCCGAACTTCACTACTGTTTCCCTTC